>CM076575.1:5472452-5902155 GCA_034641835.2 Pinus albicaulis | reverse complement strand
ATAAGCCGAGCTTTGGTTGCGATATTAATTCTTCGGTTTATTAATTTCTTAGGTTTTTGAGTTTCAAATATTAATTCGTAAAATTTATTAATCCCTTGTTGTGGGAGGTAAATCCCTACGCCGTGAGCGAATACTACCCCAGCGGTCCGGGTCTAGCAATAATTGTCACACGCTATAGTGCAGGTTCCTAATTTCAAATAAACCAACTAGCGATGAAGGCTTACCTGGAATCCAATGCTGTCGCTTGTAGAGAAAGTAGCGCTCTCGTTCCTTAGCTCTGGCAGATCACAATCCTCACGATCTCCGTGATCGGACACCTGCACACGCAAGAAACAAAACAAACGCAAGCGTAAAATCCAGTATATGCAACTATATGTCAGTCAGAGAAGACATAAATCATCATCATAATCAACAATAGGAGTGGAACCATAACCAATAGTCGCTTATCATTAATCAATCAAAGAAGAATACAACCATAGCCCTGACGCTGAATTCTCCTGCGGAGGGTCGCCAGCGGAACATGTCTCGAAAAGGCCTGTTGGGGATGGGACAAACCTCTCTCTCCGGATGTCTCGACAATAATCTCCTTGCTTGGATTTGGCCTTAAGGGAATGAATCAAGACTCTTGCAGCATAAGGCTCTGATGGCTCTTGGGAACTTGGAGATTAGATTGCAAAGGAGATGAGCAAGCTTTTATAGATGGAGGAAGAGGAGTTGGGATCCCTATAATCATGGGATTGGCCCTATCCTCAAGGAAGCTTCCATGAGAGGTGGCAAACCACTTCCTCTACATGGAGATCCGGAGCCAAACCTCCCAACTCAAATTAGATACCAGTTTATGGATTGGTTAGGACGAAAATTCCACCATTTATTTTTAAAAAAAACTCCTTAAAATGGCTGGCGCGAGTGCGACTCTGAGACAGAGCACCAATTGGTGCGCCCTCTTTGAAGGATTTCCCCCATTGGCGCGGGTACTGAACTGGCTTCCCGTGCCAATGCAAAAAGGGGTGTTTTTAGGGTTTTTCACAAGGATTTGTCTTCAGGGCAATGAAATTACATGTTTAGGGGAATGCCATGAAAGTGTTTTCAAGTTATGTCACTACTCACAGGTCACGGAATGATCCCTCCAATTGTGTGGGATGGGGAATTGCAAGGACGGTGAAAAATTGTTGTGTAACAGATGCCCCCTAAAGCATGAGGCCCGAGAGAGAGAGAGGAGTGAAATTCTTTACGAGAACGTGTCCAACTAAAAACACTGCTGTCGGAAAACCTGCGTAGAGAAGTACAACTGATATCTCAAATACATGATGTATACATGGTATGGGCGCAGCCATCCATAACAGAGTATTTAATAATCTAGATCCAAGGCATGGACGCAGCCATCTAGTGAGGATCAGTAAATAGACTCAGGTATGGTCGCAGCCATCCAATCAGTGAGTCATGTAACTAGTCATAATAATCCACAAAATCGCAGCCTAGATTATAACAGGCAGAATCCGGGGTCTTGCGCTCCATCTCAACCCGAACAAAGTACAAGTTCAAGCATGCGAATAAGTGAGTTGAAGTCGAACATGCAAGAACATCATATGATTACCAGCCAATGATGAAAGCTGTTAACAGACGCAAGAGGTACCACCATTAATGCCAATGGTCCTCAAGGTACTACAGGTACAATCTACGACATGTGAACAATGAGCTGACATCGAACACCCGCAGAATCACTCGATCGGAGGCCAATGATGAAAACCTCACGTCGAATGTGAAGAACCTTCCATTGAGGCATGCAGGCTCCAAGGTACCAGAAGGGAGTCTCTAGATCAGCTTCCTGGATAATGAGCTGAAGTCGACAGGAAGTGACCTTGATCGAAGGTAGGCCATAGTGTTTCCCACATCATCGACGCGAGACAGAGGAACATAATGTCTTTGTGAATCAGGATCAGATGAGAATCAGAGGAAGGTTGATACTTGCAGAGGTCAACTTCTCTTGAACATATGGCGGCACGACAGTGAGTTTGGCAGTATTTGACATCAACGGATCAGAGGTCATGGCGACGAGGCAAAGAGCAGATGAGAGGTCAAAAAGGATTACCCAAACCCACGGAGGCAAGTGAACAAACGAGATGAGATATCCCCAACCCGACACGAATGCAGACAAGTGCCATGTTCAAGAGCGACATACTGCCAACACGACAATGATTCTGGTTCCATTTTCCCCCACCATTTCTGGCGAGTACCCCAATTATTTTGATAACAAGCTTGAAGGGGATAGCATATGCTTGTAATATAAGTTCTTCCTTCGGACGAATCCATCCTAGTACATTTAACGAGCCCTAGGAAGGAGCGACTCGAATGACATCATTACGACTGAACCCAATGTCATCAGGGTCTAACGAGTCTGACAGAGGAAGAACTCGGCGTCTTTTCATATTTAGAGAGTTTGAAAAGACAGCGGAAACGTAAACTCCGACGATCCCTTTTCGTAAATAGTTCCTCAAATCCGAAAAGGTAGAAAACTATGTCTGAGAAAACCTCCTGGTCGCAATAGGCTAGGGTATTCATTTTTCGTAAATAATCTATCCCAGCCCGAAAAAGGGGTAAACGTATACTGGGTAGATGTCGTTTCGTGGCCACTTTAACGAGATCGAAACGACAAGGGCCTCGACAATATTTTCATGTTTAGAGAGTCAGAAAAGAGCTGAAAGATGACTCCGAAATGACTTTTTCGTGTATTTACCGAGTCCGAAAAAGTATAAAATACAACTCGTGTCACCGTTTAAGTTGCGTAAAAACCTGTTGCTGCACATAAAGGCAAGTGTAAAATCCATTTTTGACAAAAATATATTAAAATATTAATAAAAAATGACTTTTAAAACCTAATTAGATTTCAAAAAGTTATAAATAAGTCTCAAATGGTAAAAACAAAATTACTTTTACTATTTACCTCATTGGAGAGCAACAGTGGTCCATTTGTGTGCAAACTTCTAACGACGACTACGACTGATCCGGGTCGTTATTCAGTTCTACGTTTGCTCCAGGTAATAGGCATTTCCTTAAGCTCCATTCCAATCCATTTTTTATATGTTTTTATTATGCATTAGACTTCTGGGCGAACCATTTTGAAATTTTAGGGCTCGCTCCATTGGCGTGGGTATCGGGCACGGACCCGCACCAATGGACATTTCTTCACAAAGAGGTCGCGCCAATGGCGCAATGTAATTTTCTGCTCCAAATTTTGAAAATGTTAGCTATCTATGTGGATTTTCAAATGTTTCAGAGATCTAACAATGTATTTTTGATTGTTTTGATGCAGATATAAAGGCAAAAATGGTTATCGAATGGAAGGAGAGGGAACATGCAGAGGAATATGAAATGGCTATTGAGAATGAATCCCGCATGACTGCACTTAAGAACTATGGACTTAAGAAATTATTCCTCACACCCTGCTTACGAGCTCAGCTAGAGCTGCTACAGTACTTGGTCAGCATATGGGACGAAAATGAGGAAGTTTTTAAACTTCGGGACCAAGTGCTGGAACTTGAGGTTTCCGACATATATTTCATAACCGGACTGTCGCGCAGAGGTCTGGTGCCCATCCTGATAGGCAGTAGACCATCTAGAGAGAAGATGGAGCAAGTAATGGTGAGAGTGTGCCCAGGGGCACGAACTGGATCAGGAAGCGGGAAAGTGGATATCCACACTGTCCGCGATCTAGCACTTAGTGTAGTACTACACACCATTACGCGGGTTGCGGGATCACAAGCACCGCATGAGGCGACCAAGGCCCAACTCATACTAGCCTTCGAGTGTATGAGCCCTACATTGTTTGATTGGGCTACTGCAGTGACAACAAATATCAAAAGGCAGCTTACAAGGTGCAAGCAACTCAAACTGAAGCAGTTTGGCTACGGTTACATTTTGCTATCGTTCATCCTGGAATGACTACCTATCTTTCAGGGCCAAGGGGCCATAGTTTCTGATCTGATACCAAGAGAGCCAAGGATGGTTCGCTCGGCAGCACTTAAGCTCAGGTCAGGAGGAGGCCAACAGATGTCTTGAAGGCCGAAGTTTTTTGGATAGTTATGGCATCAGTTCATCGTGGTCGAGGATTGGCCCTATGCTGGGACCAATTTCACTGGAGACCCAGATCTCCCACTTCCGGAGGGGGATGACTGGGACGAGGAGTTCGGTATGACCTCTCTTTTTGATTTTTATGTTTTATGATTTTTTTTGGTAATACATGTCTGTTCTAACACCCGTTTTATATGTATGCAGATGTTGGCCCAGAGAGACCTACCAGTATGTCTCCCATTGCATGGAAAACTCAGCCCACATCTGACCCTCAGGCGGAGGGTGCCGAGGGAGGAGAGTTGATCCAGAACCTTGAGGGGATTGCCCAGGGGATTCCAGACTACGCCCGACTGGTAGATGTCTTGATGGCTTATCAGAGACATACGGTGGGAGTGCCTAGTCGCCTCCACCGACTTTTGAGATGCTTAGTGCGCGCAGTAGCATGTTACCATGAGCACCATGCGGATTAGACACCTAGGGCTTTTTTCATGCGTATATTTTTTTGAGAGACATGTCGTCTCCGGATGTATTAAGACAAACATGTATATTTTTTGATTTTATGTGATACACACTATGTAAACATTTCGACACACACACACACAGATATATATATATATATATATATATATATATACATACCTCTTTCTGGATGGATCTTTTTATATGTGATGATTTTTTTTTTATAAATTGCGCAAATTTCTATCTAAAACCAAATTAGCTACTGCATCTGTTAATGTATTCATATGTCTGGGTATGTGTTGATATGTAATATAGTCAAAATTTCTCTCCAGCAGACGAATACGCAAATACAGACATAAAATGGATGGATTTCTTACTGAATAATGCTCGTTAAGTTGTAATACTACAAGTTGTGAGTCTAGATACATAAGTAATTCACGAATGCCGAGGTTTATAGCCTCAGTTAATAATTCCAATACGGCACTATATTCTACGATATTATTTGTAGTAGGACCCAGACACACACCTTGCAGGTTAACCAATTCACCAGCAGGATCATAGATTACCCAGGCTGCCAAAGACAGATTCCTGGTACTGTGGGAGGTACCATCCGCGAAACCCACAAACGGAGTAATGGAAATCTATACAATCAGGAAGACCCGATCAGCAGAAAGATGCTTACATCACACACCACACCACACATGCACACAAATGAATATACACACCTATGTACACAGACCACACCAAAAATAACTTCAAGCGTATTATTTCTTAAGGTACAGCCCATTCCTAGGCTGCGCCAACGGAACTCCTTCATAATCAATGAGCTCATAAGCTCCATTCTTCAATACTCATTTTACTATGTAGGGCCCATGCCACATGGGTTGGAACTTACCGGCCCCGAGTTTGTCATGCGCTTGGTCGTATAGGAGGACAAGGTCCCCTTCGACAAAGGAACATGGAGAGACTGATTGATCAAAGTGTGCTTTGACCCGATTCTTCTGTGCCTCAATGACTAAGGCAACCAAGCGGTGGGTTTCATCCAACCGTTCTAAATACAGGAGACGTTCTTCTTCAAGAGAAGTGTCGGGCAAAAGTTCCACAGCTAGCTTTAAGGAAGGAATTTGGCACTCAACTGGAAGAGTTGCTTCCAGAATGTACACCAATTGGAATGGTGTGAATCCAGTCGCACTCTTTGTTGACGTCCGGTAGGCCCATAGAGCTGAGAACAATTGGAGATGCCAATTGGACTTATGAATTCTAACTGTTCATTGAAGCATTGTGACCAAAAACTTGTTCACAGCCTCAACCTAGCCATTTGCCTAGGGGTAATATGGCATTGAGCTATCGTTTCGTAAGCCCAATCTTGATGTTAGCTCGGCCATCATGTAATCTCGAAAGTGAGTACCATGATCGGTAACAATGGCCTGAGGGACCTCGAAACATGCAATGTTGTGGTTGAAGATAAACTGGGCAGCTGTCTTACCGTCGGCGACAAGTGTAGCCATCGCTTCGGCCCACTTAGTAAAGTAGTCGACAGTGATGATTATATATTCATGCCCCCCGGCCGAATGAGGGTTACACGTCATGAAATCTATGCCCCATTTTGTGAAAGGGCCGATGGTAATGACAGGATGCAGAGGGAGGGGTGGAGCATGCATCTTGCGCTGAAAAACCTGGCACGCATGACATTTGCATACTACAACAATACAGTCTTTGAAGACTGACGGCCAGAAGTAACCCACACGCAGAATCTTCTGGGCAGTGGCATATCCAGACATGTGACCGCCACAGGTGCCACTGTGATAGTGATTTAAGACTCTTTCGGCCTCTTCCAGAGTCAAACACCGACGAAGCACCGAATCTTCTCCAACCCGATATAATGTATCTCCTACAATGCGGTAGGGTTGAGACTAATGCCAAATCTGACGTCGGGCATCTTTAGTCAGCTTAGAGTGGAAGGTTGATGTCTGAAGATACATAATAATATCGCCATACCATGGGTCACGGGTGATGATAAGGAAGATGGTTTCATCTGGAATATGTTCTTCAGAATGAGATGGGGGGGAGTCTATCGGTAGGGAGCAAATAAGATCCACGAAAACCAGTGATTTGGTCGACTTAGCAGTAGTAACTCTAGGTCAAACTCCTGAAGGATAACAATCCATTTGGAGTATTTGCCCCCCAGTAATTGTTGAGAAATAATATATGTCATGGGGTTGCAATATGAAACCACGGTAACGGTACGCAGCAGGATGCAGTGGCGGAAACATTGCACAACTTGTACAGCTGCTAAAGCTAGCATCTTGAAGTGAACGTAACGCGTTTCTGTGTTGAGAAGGTTCTGTGATAGATACTAAACAACGTGTTCATTTCCGTCATCATCATCCTGCACTAGAACCATAGCTATGGTGCTAAACACGACAGCCAAGTATAAAGTGAAATCACGGTGATAGTTTGGAGGACGAAGCAACAAAGCATTAACAAGTAATGTCTTGAGCTTCTCAAAGGATTGTTGAGCAATGTCATCCCAATGAAAGGGAACGTTCTGCTTTAAAAGACGCGTGAATCCTTTGGCTACTTCCGCGTAGTTCGATATAAAGCGTCGGAGGAAATTAGCTTTTCCCTGCAGACTCTGCAATTGATATAATGAAGAGGGTGATGGGAGATTGACAATAGCCTCGACCTTTAGAGGGTCAAGGTGAATCCCATCCTTGGAGACTATGAACCCCAATAGATGGTCAGAATCCATGCAGAAGATGCATTTATGAGGGTTAAGACGGATATTATAGCATCTACAGTGAAGAAAAATATGGCGAAGGTGTTCAAGATGGTCCTCTCGCCGAGCTAAATGAGCTGGCAGATAGTCCAGATAAGGCTGAACGATATGGCGTATGTCGTGGAACGCATAAGACATAGCGCGCTGGAAAGTGGCTCCAGTGTTCTTCAAGCCGAACGGGAGCTTTTTATAGGCAAAAGTACCCCATGGACAGATGAATGCAGTCTTGTGTTGATCAGCGGGTAGAATATTTATCTGATTATACCCAGAAAAGCCGTCCATCAGGGAATAAATCTCACTCTCGGCACATTCGTCAATGATTTGATCTATGAAGGGAGTAGGATAGTTGTCTTTTGGACAGGCCCGATTAATATCTCGGTAATCGACACAAACTCTGATAGTACCCTGTTTCTTATCTACAGGGACAATGTTTGAGACCCATTCTGTGAGGGGAATCGGGTAAATGAAGCCCGCGTTCAGAAGTTTTTCAAATTCTGCTTTAATGGCAGCGGCTTTGCGAGGGTGCACTGGGCGTAGGCGTTGGTGCACGGGTTTCGCACTAGGATAGGTAGGAATCTCGTGCACTACTATGCTGGGATCAATCCCGGGAATTTCCTCATAGGACCAGGCGAACACGTCTCTGAATTCTCGAAAAAGATCAGTATAAACTTGTATCTCATCAGGAGAACAAGTTACTCCCTTGTGTATGTTCTCAATTATCCCCAGTTTAACGGAGATGTTGATTGGAATGGTTTGAGTAATGTTGCTCAGGTTTCCTTCTGAAAGCACCTCATGTGTCAATATGGGCATCTGGAGAGGTGGAGTGGGAACTTGAGATGCAAAACACTCTAGACAATCTCACATTAACCCCAAGCTAGGCATGAATGAGGAACGATGATGTCCATCGCTCCAAGGTAGCTCCTCAAGAGATATTTTTTCAACAATGGCTTCATCAGAAGGGAAAATATCTTTAAGAGGATTAGGCGAGTCAGCCTTGCCGAGCCAGGGGGATTGAGAATAGATGTATAAAGCCATGCTCAAAGGAGCATGCTGAGGAGGGGGAGGATCAGATGTGGCGACGATTTCACAGTAGTTAATCTCTACCGGAGTTAAGGGCATTGATTCTCCAAACTCAGTCACCTGCTCAGGCGAAGGCATGAGCCATGGGTCATCAGACCTAGAGATCATGTTAACTTGAGTGGTGTGCGGTGGTGGTGCGAGAAAAATACCCATGAGGACGAGGTCCTTGAAGAGACCGAGTCCTACATTGTCAGGGGGATTTGGAATCTGATCCACGTAAGGAACGTTGTTCTCAGAGGTGGAGGTGAAGAAAGAAAACTGATCCACAGTAACAATTTTTCCCTCGTGAGGAAACTTAATAAGTTGAAAGAGGGTGGATGGCACGCATAACATGGTGTGAGTCCAACTGCGGCCGAGAAGTATATTGTAGTTAAGCTTGGCGTCAACTACTTCTACTTCTACATTGACTGTCTTCCCCTATAAGGTAATTGCTAAACTCTCGAGAATACCCAAGGGTTTTGATTCCCGACCATCGAATGCCTCTAGGGCATTAGGAGATGATGAAAGGGCCGGAGAGCCAATGCCCTTCCAGCAAGCAGACGACATGACACAGGTGGAGGCACCTTCATCCACAACGACCCTATGGATGTTAAGAACGTTGATCCCAACTTGAATAACAAGAGCGATCTGATGTGGAAGTCAGGGGGTAAAGTTCTCTAAGTCGAAGGTGATAAGATTAGCATCAGTGGGATCGAGCCCACCAATTGCAGATAACAAAGCTTTCCATTGTGACGGGAAACTCTGAAAAACTTCCAATGCATACATGGCAGAAGGCACCTATGCCAGATCCTCAACAATACTGTAGTGCTGAGCGGCACGGGCATTCGGATTGTAGGAAGATCTTCGTAGAACACCTTTAGAAGGTGGCCTCACAACAGGTTCAGTAGTAGGCTTCTCAATCTCCAAGGAACCGGAGACAGGTGGGGGAGGTGGACCGTCTACAACTGCCTTCCCAGGTGCCTGACGTAATTCATTGTAATCCTTCGAATGCATAGCAATAGAGATAGGTGCAGCACCATTCATCATAAAGACCTGGGACCCAAATGATGCAGATGGTGAAGGCTGTTCAACCATCTGGGTCAACTGAGACGAGAACGGTTCTTCAGGAACTGCCGGAGTCCCTTTGGAGCCTTTTAGAAGTTTACTAACCTCAGATCGTTGTGGACAATCCTTGGTGTAATGATCTCCTTCACAGATGTGGCAGGGGTACTTCGGTTTGCGTTGGGAATCGTCCTCGGTACGAGGTTTGGAAGATTCTAGCTTTGGAGCATCGGATTTGGATTTACCTTTGCCCTTCTTCTCTCCTCTGGAGGATTTTTCCGTAGGATTAGCATGAACGGCGTTAACCTCCGCAGTTTTTCTAGAATCGGGAGGGGCGGGAGGGGCAGAATTATTGGATGAGTTGGAATTCTGCTTCCCATTCGAAGATTTCTTCGAATTCTGAGACACGGAACCAATAAAACCATCCACCGCGGGGGTAGGTGGAGCTTTAGAGGTTCCAGACCGTGGAGCATCAGGAAAAATATCATAAAGCGTGCCGGACTTAGAGTAGACCAGATCCAGATATTGGGCACGCGCTATGGCTTGTTCTTCAGTCACACACGCTCCCATAGCAATATATTGGGCGATTTTGTTAACAAAGGAGGTGGTGAACCAATGAGTTAGTATCTGATCAGGTATATGAAACTTGATCAGTCTACGATGACGTCGCCACTCATGAATGTGATCAGAAATGTGGGTGGCTTTGTCCTGCTTCAAAGAAGTCAGGAGGTGCGTCCCGGCTTCATAACGGACCGGTAACTGGAAGTGAGTTAGAAAAGCCATGGCTAACGTATTGAAATCTTGAAAGATGCCACGGGGTAATTCGATATACCACTTGGCAACAGTGCCAATAAGAGTACGATGGAAGAGACGTAAACGAATCGAATCGTCCACCCAAGAGTTGGACGAACACCGAAGATGGTAAGTCATTACGTGAGCTTGGGGGTCTTCTCCAGCTTTACCCTTAAATTTTGGGCAATCGCGGGGTACTTTGGTCGGAACCGGAGGCCAATAAGGATTGTGCAGAATCGGATCATTAGTTAATTTCGAAACATCCGGTAATTCCAAGGTAGCCAAGAACGACAATTGCAGATTGAAGGGCATGCCTGGCCCTCGATAAGGACTAGTACTTGTACTCCACGCTGGTTGAGAATATCCTTGCCCCTAAGAGTTTTGTCAGGTAGGATTCTAACCATAGGGGGTATAGGGTGTATAACCAGCCTAATTCGGTTGCTGGTAACTAGCCTGATTCGGTTGCTGGTAACCAGTGTACGGGGCTTGATAACCAGAGTATGGACCCTGATTGTAAGTCGGCCCCGTTTGAGCAGTCTGCGGATTTGGCTGCTGAGTATAGGTGTAGCCGGGTTGTTGAGAGTAAAAGTTAGAACCTTGGGGTTGGCTATAATTCGGTCGGTATTGACCATGGGAATAGTAACCGCCTTGAGGTTGAGTGGGCTGCTGATAGGTGGGACCCTACTGAGCCTGATAATTAGGGTGGAGCGGTTGATTTGGCTGCGGCATTGAATAAGTCAGATGTTGGGCAGGGTTGACAGGATGTGCAGGCTGGCCTGGTTAAGCAGGCTGACTTGGCTGAATGGGTTGCCCTGGTTGAACAGGTTGACCTGGATAAATAGGTTGTGCCGGTTGTGCAGGTTGACCTGGCTGTTGAGGAGCACTAGGTTTTGCCGGATGGGCCAGTTGGCCTGGTGGAGGGACACCAGGTTGTGCCGGATTGACCGATTGGCCTGGTGGCGGGATACCAGGTTGTTCCGGATTGACCGGGTGGCCTGTTAGCGGAATGGAGCCAGGTGGTTGCTGATAACCGGTTTGACCCGCAACAGGACCATAATATGGTCCTGGCTGATGTGCAACGTTGGGACCAAGAGGATAATGAGGTTGCATGGGTTGAGAAGGTTGGACTTGCCCCACAGGACCATATACCGGCCCTGGTTGGTACCCCGGTTGACCTGTGAGTCCTTGAGGTTGCCCAGGTGGGACTCCAAGGAGAGGCTGCACGAGTTGACCTGAAGGGTTGTAATACTGTCCTTGCGGACCGTATAATGGCCCTTGCTGGCCCGGAGGATAGCCAGGCTGGTCCGAAGGTTGGCCTTGAAAAGGTTGTCCTTGCGGGTTATAAGGCTGTCCAGCCTGGTTATACGGTAAACCTTGAGCATGAAGTTGAGCCTCAGGAGCAGGTAAACGTAAAGGGTTCCCATGCTCATCGTATTGATATGGAAAAACGTACACGGGTGTACCATCTTGTGCATAATGCGAAAAATACGAGCGATTGGGATCTTGAGAGGATTGTCCGACCTCGGGGTTCGATTGTTGTAGGGACAATCGATACTCCTCCGGAGAGATGTTCTCCGGCATAACAGATGCTATATAGACGTCTTCAAGAAGCGATGTGGTCCTTACGGACTGAGTGGTAACAGCGGGTGCAGATGCGGCCACACAGACAGTGGGCCCGGAGGGTACAGAAGTGACCTGAGGGGATGACGTAATGGGTGTCTTAGGAGACATCCCCAATGAAGGAAAAATTGGCCTCGCAGAAGGAGCTGATACCTCCACAGAGGCAGCGGCGGCAATAATCTGACCCAAGGATCTATACCCTGCTGGTAATGAGGGACCGGGTGATGACATAACAGATGGTTCAGGGTTGTCTTCTGGAAATAACTGTCGAGGGAATAACTGGTAATCTTCACCAGACATGGGGATTTCCTCGCTAGGAGAATCACTCATATTTGAACATGCCGCTAGATCTTGTAACAGACGGCGAGGACTAGGAGGAATAACAACAGCTAAAAAGGCGGGCCGTGTAAAATGATCCTACTCCCGATCCGGACAAGGGTTGGAAAAGAGGCCAATTGAACTCAAGCTGACCCCCAAAGGGAAGCTCGGGCCAGGGAGCCGGTCCCCGTCGGGAAACTCGGAAACGATGGGTGAGGTTCGGCGGAGAGACCAAAGCCCTCGACGAATTGTACGTATGGACTACGATAGAAGAAACGAAGGTTAAAACCCTTTGTGACAAAATGACGAAAGATCGAAGCACAACACACACGAAAGTACAAGTCAAGACACAATCAAACGTGACAAAATCTAACAGGGCGTGTGATCGTGGGTGTTTTATTTTACCACATTGAAAATTAGAAACTTCACCGTTTCATGTGTTAAGAGTCGAGAAACAGATAAAAGGTGACTCTATCTCTTTCAGTTTTGAAGCAAGCGTGAAAGGACAAGCGCTTGGTGATCCTTTCAAATTTAAAGAGTCAGAAAAGATCAAATGACTACTCCGGAATACTAGGCAAAGGGTGTATCAAATAACCGTGAACTGCAATATACACCTTGGTTTCAAAATGAAAGAGAAATCAACCAAAGACTTAACATACGTGCAGGAAATCTCTCTGAATGCTGTGTCCGGTGTATCACGGGTATAGGTGGCAGACTCGGCTTCCTATGGATAAAGGATAGAAACCTAGTGGGGTCTCCCTTTATATACTCAACGGTACGGGGAGCACAAGTCCGTACTAGTGTTGTCTAAAGCCAAGAGGCGAACGAAAGCTACTAGGTTTTAAGACGTCGGAACACGTCTCTAGCCTAAACCACTAAATGTTGCGTTAATGTTTCAATGCTGCCTTAGTGTAAATTGAATAAATTTTAATGTTTATCTTCAATTACGTTTCAATTTTCAGGCCCTAGCGAGTGTTATTTTCTGAAATCTCCTAAATGCACACTATATGCCACAATATATCATTTCATTCGATGAAAGCTAATTATGAGAGAGTTGAGAGCTTTTTCACAGAAACAAAATGATCAGAAAACAACCAATATGGTCTCTAATTCAACTAATGGAAACCAAAAACTTTTCTCTCAAAGTCACTAATCACTAATAACACCGAAAATATTTTAATTTGCACTAACTAATCAAAAGCAAAAGAGATTTTTTTTTTTGTATTTTCAATGTTTAAGAGCGACGTGCACTAAACAAAATGAAAACTAATGAAGAGCAATTTGAGATGCGATAGTAAAAGAGCAAAGATAAGCAAATTCACTCAATGACAAACACGCAATCAAACCTCAAATTGACAAAACAGTCCCTCAAAACCAAAAGAATCCCAAAGACTCAAATGGACCATGTAATCTAGGCCCGAAGCGAGACAAAACGAAATTCGAATGAAGAATAAATCAATCACTCAAACAACGCAATGAAACGATAGACGATCACCAAACGAATGTAAAGAAGCAATCACAAGGTCGACTGAACTGATAAAAACCAAAAACTTCCAAGGGAGGCTCGACACACAATAGCACTTAGATGCCCTAGGGCTAGGATGCAAAATCGATGGAAATGGGCAAACAACCTAAGGATGGAGGTCACAGTCAGTCAAACAAGGCTCCAGAACACTCAAGCAGTCGAGAAAATAAGAGCAAACACACTGATCAAGCTCAGGAAGCTCAGAACAGAGAAAACCCTAGTACCTCACAGGATTGGCGCGACTGTGAGGCTGAAACTAGCGCCAGAAATGAATTGGCACGGGTAATACACAAGCAACCTGCGCCAATGGGCGCGACTGTCACACTGAAAAGCGCACCAGCCGAGTTTGCTATGAAAAAAAAAAAAAGCACTCCAACAAGCAGACCAGTGATGATCAAGCTAACCAAAAGCCAAAATCACAAAAAGAGCCAGCCAAAAGAGCCGATCAAGCAAGCAGAATCGAGAAACAACCGAAAATACAAGACAATACTCCAAGTGTTCAGTTCATAAACTAAACCGGAGATTGACTGAAGTAGCTTTGATCTACTCCGCTAATGCAGAGCAATAGCGTTTCGAAGGCTATTTGGCTAACTTCAGGCTCCGTCTGTAGCTTACAAAGCAAAAAAACAACAAGCTAGACGATCCCCAGCGGAGTCGCCAAATTGTTGTGGAGGTAAATCCCCTCTGCAGATAGAGGTGATCCCTACTAGCCCAGATCAGGTCTAGCAACAATCGTTCACGCTATAGTGCAGGTTCCTAATTGCAAATAAACCAACTAGCAATGAAGGCTTACCTGGAATCCAATGCTGTCGCTCGTAGAGAAAGTAGCGCTCCCGTTCCTTAGCTTCGACAGATCACAATCCTCACGATCTCCGTGATCGGACACTTGCACACGCAAGAAACAAAACAAACGCAAGCGTAAAATCCAGTATATGCAACTATATGTCAGTTAGAGAAGACATAACTCATCATCATAATCAACAACAAGAGTGGAACCATAACCAATAGTCGCTTATCGTTAATCAATCAAAGAAGAATACAACCATAGCCCTGACGCTGAATTCTCCTTCGGAGAGTCGCCAGCGGAACACGTCTCGAAAAAGCTTGTCGGGGATGGGACAAACCTCTATCTTCGGATGTCTCGACAATAATCTCTTTGCTTGGATTTGGCCTTAAGGGAATGAATCAAGGCTCTTGCAGCATAAGGCTCTGATAGCTCTTGGGAACTTGGAGACTAGCTTGCAAAGGAGATGAGCAAGCTTTTATAGATGGAGGAAGGGGAGTTGGGATCCCTATAATCATGGGATTGGCCCTATCCTCAAGGAAGCTTCCATGAGAGGTGGCAAACCACTTCCTCTACATGGAGATCCGGAGCCAAACCTCCCAAATCAAATTAGATACCAGTTTATGGATTGGTTAGGATGAAACTTCCGCCATTTATTTTTTAAAAACACTCCTTAAAATGGCTGGCGCGAGTGCGACTCTGAGACAGAGCGCCAATTGGCACACCCTCTTTGAAGGATTTCCCCCAATGGCGCAGGTACTGAACTGGCTTCCCACGCCAATGCAAAAAGGGGTGTTTTAAGGGTTTTTCACAAGGAGTTGTCTTCAGGGCAATGAAAGTACATGTTTAGGGGAATGCCATGAAAGTGTTTTCAAGTTATGTCACTGCTCACAGGTCATGGAATGAGCCCTCCAATTGTGCGGGATGGGGAATTGCAGGGATGGTGACAAATTGCTGTGTAACATCCCTTCAGTTTTCTAATTGTGACAACAATTTTCTCGATGTTTAAATCAAGCATGGTCAACCACGTTTATTTTATGGTTTATAGTATTTATCTAAGGGTTTTTATATACTTCACGTTTATAATATTAATCTCTTAGCTTTAATATTAATCCATCATGTTTATAATATTAATAATCATGTGAGTTTATCAATCCTTTGTGTTTAAGATATTAATTTATAGGATTTATTAATCTCTTATGTTTTTAATAATAATCTCTTCGCCTTATTGATTCCTTAAGTTTTAAATATTTATCCCATGGGTTCATCAATTCTTTGGGTTTACAATATTAAACCCTTGGGTTTATTAGTTTTCTTGGTTTATAATAATTATAATCCTGTGAGTTTTTAAATCTCTTGAGTTTAAAATATTAATTCCTAGGATTTATTAATTTCTTAGAGTTTTGAGTTTAAAATATTAATAGTTAGGGTCTATTAATATTTTCACTTTAAAATATTGATTCTTAGGGTTTATTAATTTCTTAGTTTATAATATTAATTTTATCCCTTGGGTTTATAATATTTTTCCCTTAGGTTTACTAATTTCTTGGGTTTATAATATTAAACGCTTCAATTTATTTGTTCCATATTAATAATTCCTTTGGTTTATCATTTAATTCCTTCGAATTTTTAATCCCTTGGGTTTATTATTTCATTTGGTTTTTAATATCAATCCATTGAGTTTATTGATCCTTCATTTTATTAATTCATTGGATTTATAATATTAACAATCTCTAAAGTCAATTGTTCTCATCGGTTTATAATATTAAAAATCATGTGAGTTTATTCCCTTATATTTCTTGATTGTTTAGGTTTTTAATATTTTTTTCTTGGGTTCACCAATTCTTTGGATTATAATATTAGACTCTTGGATTTGTTAGTACTTTTGACTTATAATATTAATAATCCCTTGAGATATTGGTAAGAGATATATTCTTATTATAAATAGTAATAAAATACTATTATTATGTTATATTTAAGTTTTAATATAATTTAAGTTATAACTATTAATATATTGAAAAAATTTAATAATATCTTATTATTATATATCTTATTTTCAAATAATATATAGTTAACATTATTAATATATTATAAGTAAATATATAAAATATATTTATAAATATATAACGATTATTTTCTTAAAATATATGTAATGAGTGGTGGATATAAGCTTATCCGCATATATCAATTACATTAGCAATGAATATAGTTATAAAGTGGTGTGTTTGTATGTTCGAATTGCAACAAGGAAGAAGAAGGAATGGTAGAAAACGGTGTTTGAAGGATGGCAATGGCTTCAACCCCCAAGGTGGTGTTGGGATGCATTGGGTTTTTGGTGTTTTGGATATTATCCGTATTTCCTGCAGTGCCGTTTCTTCCTATTGGGAGAACAGCAGGCTCAATTCTAGCTGCAATGCTTATGGTCATATTTGGAGTGATCTCACCAGATGAAGCGTATGAAGCCATTGATCTTCCAGTCCTGGGTCTCTTGTTTGGGACCATGGTGATCAGTGTTTACTTGAAAAGAGCAGACATGTTCAAATATTTGAGCCAACTCCTCTCCTGGCGTAACAAAGGTGGCAGGGATTTGTTATGTAGAGTTTCTTTCATTACAGCAATAGCAAGCGCTCTGTTCACAAATGACACATGCTGTGTGGTGTTGACAGAATTTGTATTAAAGCTGTGTAAGGACAAAAATCTGCCACCTCAGCCGTTCTTATTGGCTCTGGCATCCAGTGCAAACATTGGGTCTTCCTTAACTCCAATTGGGAATCCTCAGAATTTGGTAATTGCAATACAGAGCAAAATCCCCTTCGGCAAATTCGTGCTGGGTCTTCTGCCTTCCATGCTTGTTGGGATTGCGCTGAATCAGGCGTTACTCTTAGCGGTCTACTGGAAACAGCTCTCTGCAGATGAAACCGTAGAAGAACCTGTAGATGTTGAGGTCGGGGAACAGGATGTCAAGTCTCGTAGATCTTCCCCAGTCGTGCTTTCTCACTTGCAGTCCCCCGATATGATAACTGACAGTCTAAGTCCTTCAGAAAATTATCACTGTGATATTGTTGCAGAAAGAAGTGATATTCTGAGAAACAGAAAATTGGACGACAGTGACTTTCAGAGAGTTGAGAGCAGTGTGGAGGAATCGAAGGAGGAGATGGTGGGGGTGGGGGTGGCGATGAAAGAGAATTCAAACGGAAAAGGGGGTGGTGGGGTTTCCTTGTGGAGTTCATTGAGAGCGAAGATGCCATTTCTCGCTTTATCTGAAAAGGAGGAAGTTCTGTTTTTGAAATGGAAAAGAATCGTATGGAAACCCTGCGTTTACTTGGTCACTCTTGGAATGCTAGTTGCTATGTTATGTGGCATTAATATGTCTTGGACTGCTATTACTGCAGCAGTTGCCCTTATTGTTCTTGATTTCACAGATGCTTGTCCCTCCCTTGACAAGGTATGATGGCTTAACTACTTCCTTATGCAGTCTCAATAAATTAGATATGTTCAACTTCAAGCATCAAAGATGAAATCCACAAAGTGCTGTTTGCTCCTGGGTGCTATGCTAGTCAATAAACAACGAGTGAAGGTGGGCGTGTCCACCCAAGGGGCTCCTGTATCTCAATTTTAGTGGCAGTGTGCTGATCTAAAAAGTTACCCACGTCGGGATCGATTTTATTTAAATTGCAGATTTAGGAATGTTGGAAATTTTTAACAAAGTGAATAGTTTAGAAATTTGATAGGCATGGGCAAAGTCAAACACTTGACTTCACTCATATCTATCAGAATTGTGAAATATTAAAAAAAATCTATAATTTTTTTCTTTTATTTTTTTAAGATATATCCTTAATGGGAATATTAAAAAAATTATAATCTCTAGGATCTTTAAGATATGCCCTTTATTTTATTGTTACTTGTTGATCTAACTAATTTTGTGTAGTCATCTCTTTTATCTGGTTTCAAATTTCATTAGAAGACATTTTTGGTCCATTGTGAAAAGGCTCAAGGAGTAGTTTATCTGAATTATGAGTTGTTCAATATACTCTTGATGTTATAGCTCCACAATCCTAGTGCCCCACAAGTTTTTAAGGCCAATGAATTCATATATATAATCAAAAACTCATTTTAAACAACAAATATCAAGATTTGTCCAAAACAAATTTGGCCTGGCCAACAACTCCAAAACATATAATAGTTAGACAATGTCTATTGCATTGGGGTAGTCTATCTGTTATAGGTTTTGGAGAGTTTGAGTTTTTCAACATATTTTCCAATGTAATTTGCCTATAATTTAATAGGGATTTGTTGGAATCACAAGTTTGAGTTGTGAACTCTCCACAATCTCAATGTCTCAAGAGTTTTTTCTGGTGTTGAATCGATATATGTAGTCAAAAACCTATTTTAAACAACAAAGATCAAGGTTTGTCTAAAAAATTTGGTCTGATCCCATCAAAAACTCCAAAATGTATAATAGTTAGGCAATGTTGATTCAATTGTGGTAATCTATTTGTTATATGTTTTGGAGGATTTTTAGACATATTTTACAATCTAATTTGCCTAGAATCTAGCAGGGATTCCTTGGAATCACAAATTTGAACTGTGAACTCTCCACAATCCTAGTGCCCCATGAGATTTTTAGGATGTTGATTCCATATATATAGTCAAAAACCAATTTTAAACAACAAAGATCAAGATTTGTACAAACAAAAAAATGGCCATGACTTTTAGACATATTTGATTTGCTGTAGTTTTTTTATTATATATTTTGGAGGGATTTAAGACATATTTTCCAGTTTAATTTGCATACATTTTGGAGGGTTTTCAGACATATTTTCCAGTTTAATTTGCCCAAAATCTAGTAGAGATTTGTTGAAATCACAAATTTGAGTTGTGAACTCTCTAGAATCCAAGTGCCCCAAAGTTTTTCAGCTTGTTGAATCCATATATATAGTCAAAAACCTATTTTAAATAACAAAGAGCACTAAAAAATATAATAGTTAGACAAAAGTTTGATTTTGAACTTTGCCCAAATTACTCCAATAAATTACCAATTCACCATTTAAAAAAATAAAAAACTAAAAAGCCAAAAAAAACCAAAACTTCTAAAAACCACAATCAGAGATTGTTGGGACCACATGTCCACACTTCGTCCTCAATTAAATCAATTTCTGACATTTTTCCTTTAATTGTACTGGGACTGGCAATATTTAAATGAACTAGGCTAGTCAACATACGCAATACAGTGCAAGCAGTGTCACAACTATTCGTAGATGTTGTGGGAAAATGGGAAAAATAATTGAGTTAGAAATTGAAGGATAAAACTCCTATTAATCTTTATTAATCAAAATGATTCTCCTTTCTTTATAAGCCTCTCGGGTCATATTATTTAACTTTGACTAGGTCATATTATTTAACTTGGACTTATTTAGTTATCTGAACGGCAAGTTATTCCAATTACATCAATAAGTAAATTGCCCAAAATTACTTATTTACAATTGTTGTCATATTTTTAACAGTAAACTATAAAGTCCAACCCGGACACCAGCAATGGAGACTTTTATCTCAGAAGCCAATGTTCCAGGCTCGAAATCCCATTTCCCAGCTACACGGGGAATTGATTTTGAAGAAAACGGCCTTGAATTGCTGCTTGAATGCCAGTTTATCAAATCATTTCAGGATATATGGAAACACTGCTTGCTTTTTCTTGGGTATTTTCTGAAATAATATTTTTGGGAGCAGAGTATTTTCTGAAATGGTGTTTTTGGGAGCAGGTTTCGTATTCCCTTTTGGTGTTTTTCTCGGGCATGTTTATCACGGTAGAAGGGTTCAACAAGACAGGCATACCTAGTGCACTGTGGAATGCTGTGGAGCCTCATGCACATATCGATAATGTGCTTGGATTGGTCATTCTCTCCCTGGTTGTACTTCTTCTCTCAAACGTAGTCTCCAATGTGCCCACAGGTGAGCCTTTCTAATTTGCAGATGATGATTTTGAACTGTACTTGAATCACTTTTGCAATTATTTTGAGGTTTCTGCAATGTAATTGATCCATAGCTGCAACTTGTGAGTGCATTACTCTACATGGTTTATCTATGTTGTGAAGCTAAGTCACTTGAAAAATGGATCTGGTTTCAAATTCGGAAATGGATGATTTTGACATGTACTTGAATTCACTTTTGCAATGATGTTGAGGTTTCTACAACGAAATTAATCCCTGGCTGCAACTTTTGACTTCACTATTCTACGTTTTCTTTTTTCAGAGATAAAAAGGAACTTTTTATTGTTATTCATTTAGAATAAAAAAATATTTTCATGAGCGGAAGGTCTGCAACATTGATCAATATAGAAGGAATAGGGTGTTGAAGCCAGCATTGGGAGCTCCCTGCAACATTAAACAAAAACTGAGCATTGCCCACAGAAATACTGGAAATGTAGCAGAAAAAACACCTTGGACTAAGGTCCCAGCAAGATCTTCAACATATAGACACCGAATGAGTACTTTCGAAAGATCTTCAGCAAGATCTTCATAGTATATCTAGTTTGTATCCATAGAAATTGTTTTTTTTTATAGATAGTCTGCTGTAGAATTTAGCTCCTGGTATATGTGATAAAAACTGATAACTTGGAAGTTGTTCCTTATCTCAGCTATCCTGTTTTTCTAAGAAGAAAGATTTAAAACTTCCAACTGGCCTTTACTTGCCAACCAGTCAATTAAGCATTTGGAGTCACCCAGAATTTGTATACATTTTATATATTTCAACAAAGTAATGAATAATAGGGCCAACAAGCAATTAGTTCAGCTCAGCTTTTGTATTTGTTCGATTCGGATTCTGAACTGCACAGATTTGTTACCTTCCATTCTAATCATCCCTCCCCCTCGGCATTTATTCCCTTGAGCTGCCTCATCCCTCCCCTTAGGCATTTATTGCCTTGAGCTGCCCAGTCAAAAAAACAACCAGAAGATCCTGAGAAATGCTAGAAAAATTATTCCACTATTTTTTTTTTTTTGTCGATCCAGGTTATGCTTCCTGAAATGGAAACAATCTTAGACTTTTGAAAAATACAAATGTTTGAACTTTTGAAAATGACCATGTTCTTAAGTAGCCAGACGCCCCAAGCCACAAAAAAATAAGCAGAGAACATAGGTTTTTGTACTTCTTCATCCAGTGTTGTAGGGTATCCTCAAAGGAGGCCTGTTCAAAATTCTCTCTAAGACCCGAAACCAGTAGAACATATTACAATGTTTTCTTGATAGATTTGGAGAAAAAAAAATTTACTTTTTCTAGAGATTTTCCCAAATTAAAATTTCTTTTTGCAAAGCTAACCCATTTCAACACTTCAACACATTAAGGATGTTCCATTTCCAAATGAAGTTATTCCACCATGTTGAAAATATTAAAGTCACCTGTGTACCCCGTGCAGGTAGAAACAGAGTACATCAAAGGGGCAGAGGATATTGCATGCATAGCACTGTGCATTCAAGAGGAATAGAGAATCTGTAAGAAATTAATTTTTGTTATGACCTCAGCCACCATTGCAGAGATTAATTTATTGTGTTATGGGGCCGTAGCCGACTTTTGTAGAAGAATTGAAGAATTCATGGTTTAAACCATGCAACAGCAGGTTTTATTGAAAAACAGTCAAGTCGGGCTTTTCGCCCTTACCAAACAATTTTTGTTTAAACGCACCAAAGTTTCTTTTTGTGGTCCCCACCACTACATCGCCCATCGCCAAATTTTATTTCAGTGTCTTGTTGATATGAAGTTCCGGAGCGATGCGATGTTGCGATATCGCACATCGCATATCACAACGGACAGAATTATACATACCACCGCAAAGTCACCGCCAATGTTGCGATGCGATGTGGTCCCCACATCCATCGCACATCGCAATCGCTCATCCGTTCCGCCGATGCCGATAAAGCAACATTGCAATATCACTCATTGCAAGTCTTCCGCGTAACCGTTTCGCTCATTCCATCGCCGATGCGCCAATGCGATGTGGTCCCCACATCCATCGACCATCGCAATCGCCAAGTCCAAAGGTTCGTCCACCAAACCTTTCAACCGTCGATCCGCCAATCGCAGATGTCGCTCATCGCTTCATCACTTTGCCAAAGTCCAAGGTCCGCTACACCACAGTTCCGCCGATCGCCAATGCGATGTGGTCCCACTGCCACGTGGACCAATCGCAGCATTTCGTGTTCATTTTCTGCATGACGTCATCTTCAACTTTTGGTACACGAATTTTTCATAGAATCCAGTTCAGTTTTGATTTGAATTCCGCGGGCCCCATCAGCTGGCCAATCACAAGCCGTTTGCGTTCGTTTTGGGCTCATTGATGCAAGGGAAATTTGTTACGCGAAAAGATTGAAATCCAGTTCAATTTTTTTTTGAAGTCCAGAAGTCCAGGCCCACAAGGTTTATTGAATTTTGATTAAAGTTTTATGTGCGGCAATGTATTAAGTTTTTGTTTTAAACCTTTTATATTTTGTTTATGTTTTTGTTTTTATAACGTCGTGACATATATAAAGTGAAAAATCCCATAGGCTCATTGTAATGTGAGTATTGTTGTGTAAAGAAAAAGCCCGAAAGCGAAAAAGAAAAACACAGTAACATAGCACTGTACGTGCATTTAGTGAGACAAAGAGAGTTTTAAGCACTGCGTTTTGTAGCAGTCTGTAATCCCTCTGATAGAGGAAGAACAAGTTTTTGTAATAGTTTTTTCAGTTAATGAATTAGAATCAGTTTGTGTGCAATCTCTGTCCAGCATTAAGCGAACTTTTTTTTTATTCTTTGTGTTTGAAGGAGAGTATTATTCTCTCAGTATTTGTTCTGGAATTATCAAAAATTCCAACACACTAGTTGAGATCATGCACTGCTTCATGGTCTTCCTATGTTGTGAAGCTAAGTCACTTGAAATATGGATATGGTTTCAAATTTGGAAACGGTACCATAAATATAAAATTCCTAGAAATGGGAATACACCATTTTATAAATATAGAGAAAATATAATATAACTAGAATCTTATGGTTCAAATATTATTTAAATTATTGTAACATTTTCATATAGAATAAAATTAGAATATGGAAAAGAAGAGAAGCATAAAAGAAACTATATCTTGTACTGAGGTATCAATAGAGATGTTTTTCTACTTAAATTATTGTAACATTTTCATATAGAAGAAAATTAGAATATGGAAAAGAAGAGAAGCATAAAAGAGACTATATTTTAGGTATTAATAGAGATGTTTCTCTACTTAACTAGGAGGGTCATTTATTTTAGTTTGGTTATTTTGCAATACCTTATCTTTGAGTTATACCATTTTCCTTTTTTTATTTGGGTCATATCTTCTCTTTGTTAATCTCAAAAAATTACATTCCAATTAATGTTTTCTAATGTTTGCATTTTCACTCCCCCTTTGGTTCCTTCCATCTCCTTGTTTTAAATCTTAGTCTACATGATCTTTGTCCTTAATTGAGTTAATATTTGTTTTTCTTGCCATCATGTGTTTATTGTTGGATATTCTTGTACTTTAATGTCACTTTTCAAGTTGAGGTTCTCGAGTTATTGTTACCTTTTTTTTTTCTTCATGTTTCCTTTACATTTGTCATTACTATAACAAGCTTGTAGGGGGCTTTTCAACTCTTCTTTATTTAGCGGGCATATATCTTCTAATACATTTCATCCTTTTGTTGATATACTTAAGAGAGTTAAAATATAGAATGAAACACACTTTCAGCCCTAATTCCTACAATAGACAATGAAAAATAATGCAAAGGTTGTACGTCATAAAATCCTAACAAGTGTGCCTTACATTTTATCCATCACTCCACTAAGAGAGAATCCATAAGTTCGTTAGAGAGAACAAAATGCAACCCAAGGGTGAGAGAAAAAGCACTTTATGGTGTCAATATGCTAAGGAATGAATGACTCGAGTATATTAGAATGATTATCTTACAAATGACTCTAGTGTGTACTGAACAAAACTCAAGAGGTAGGGAACCTTTCTAAGAGAGCTTATGGGCCCACATCATTATTAGACCAACATTAGCCACCTAGGTATGTAATAAATGTGCATTGAATAGGTTGGTTTTAATCCAAAATATAGAAAAATATCAATACATGATAACAAATTTAGATCGACGATAGAAAAATGTCAAGTCCATCATCATTTCAACATCCCTCCTTATGTGAGTAAGAAGCCATGCAAAATGATGAAATGAAAATGGGAGAATGGTTTTATATAGATACCCATATCGAATATAAGGTCAATGTTGGATAAAATACAAATGAGAGTGGGTTTATACACAACTCAAATACTTCTAAGAGATCTTGAACAATGTTGAGAGAGATCAAACATAGTTTGAGTGGGTTTTTGGATAGACAACACTAATCCAAAATAGATTTGTTGCCTAGATATAGTTTCATAATTAATCTTGGGTTGAGTTTAAAATCAAAGTCATCAAACATGCAAGCAAGGAAGATGTTATAGAATGAATTCATGCTACAGAATATAGGATTCTTGTTATAGTTAGCTTGAATGCAAGATGATATAGGTTGTTGAAGACTCTATAGTAATATCCATAAACTCCTCAAAATGTTGTCATTGTAGGACTACCCTAGCTGTTGTGGCACCATAGAAGTTTAAAAATTGGTTTTGTATTTTTGTCATGATAGGGCCATATGAAGACAAATGAAGACGAAATTTGTACTAAATTTAGTTAGCACATATTCACATATTTCCATTAAAAATTAGCCTCATATTTGTCTATTTACCCCTCAAAATTATGGAATGGGTTTGAAGGTCAATTTTTTATAAATTGGCGATACGGTATTTTTTGGAAATGAGATTTTTACAGCACGTACCGTACAACCATCTCTATATTACCACAAAAACTTCAACATCATATGCATCCATTTTATCCCTCTAAAGGTGGAAACAAAATTAGGTCTATTAACTAGAAAATAGATAGGAATATCTTGGCTTTATTAGAATCAAAACAATTTGCACCTCTCCTAAGGTAGAAACAAATTGCGAGATGAAGGTGAATGACCATTAGAGTTAGAAAAAGAAAATGGATGGTAATTAAAACTTGAAGTTTTCCGAATAGAGAAAAGGTTTACAGGAGAGAAGCAGTGGCTTAAGGGAATTTATAAATAAGCAAAAGCTAAGAAGATAGAGAGAATTTCCCTAAAGACTAAATTGATTATTGATTATCATCCATGGTTGAGGGTACTGGTTTGTCTTATACTGAAGCATGCTAGATATCCAAGGGCGCTATTTTCTTGCCCCATATCCCTCAATCTTCATACAAAACGTTTTATTAAAGAGGATGAATGTGGATTGATCTGAAATCCCGATCGAAATTGATACTTTCTTGTTATTTTTTAAAAGTGTTTGCATGTATTTGAAATCACCATGAAACAAAGCTCAACTTAAATGACATAGGAAACTTGTAAGGAAAATTAGTAGAAAATAAAGAGAAATAACTAAACACATAAGATAACATTACACCTGCACGTTGATAATGGAGTTCACCTATATTCAAGCATACCTCTATGGGCTCAGTCTTTAATGGAGAGGCTTTTTTATTAGAATTTTTCAAAATACATCAAAAGTACATTAAAAAATTCTTTAACTACAATCCAAACTGATTTTCCTATGTTCTGCTCTATCTTTGGATACTGTAGCAACTTTTGGATTTGATAAAGGCTTCATAGTTTTCTTGGAATGTCTCTCCAAAGTTTGGTTGTCTCTCCACTGCTCTCTACACATTAAACTCTCTACTGCATAAAACTACATTTATGCCTCCTATGGCATAATGGTATAATTTTTATAAAAGTTTGGGAGAGGTCGGGGGATCAAATCCTAACCTCCTTGCAGATTCGTTGTGATATGGTATACAAATATTAAAGTTTTAATATATGGTAGTGAGGGTCTAGCCATACCCACCACCCACTCCCTCCACAATATATAACATATATACAATATATAAATTATCCCTCCAAACCACCATAATTGTAACCACACCATATCTCCAACTCTCATTACATAATTATCCACCCATGTAACAATTACAAAGCCCATGTTATAATATGGTTTTTAATAAACCATGGGATATAAAAAAAACTTTATAATATGGTATCACCACCATATATTGTGTTTCCATAAATATTAACACCCAATCCATAATATATAACATGTTGTGGATGACGTTGAATTTGGCAGGAGATTGGATATAATAGTTGGAGCATGTGAAAATTCGAGGATATCGAATCCTATTGCAACAACTGATGTTAATTCTTCTAATTGTTTAATTAAATAAACAATTTACTTGCAGTTTCTTATGGAAAATACCGAATTAAATTCATTGCAACCTTCACAAATAAAATAAGGCAGAAAAAATAAAAATGCTGGAAGAAATATATTCACATACACAAAATAACACCGTTATTTTTGGACTAAGTGCCCGGAAAAACCCAACTCTGGAAAACCTATGCAACAACTAAGGGTTTTGATTTTATGCAGTAGTGAAAATATGATTACAAACTATGGATGCTTAAACTGGTAATCCAAACAGAGAAATATTAGCAAAAATAACTAGTGAGGAAAATTCCTCACTCCACATGTGATCCGACACTGACCTCAGCTCGCATTGAGTTATCCATTGCTACCTATGCGTAGTCATTGCATCAGCCTATGCAGTTACTGCATCCCACGAGCTCATAATTGCGTCTCCTCTCATTGTCGTGTCAGTTTTGTTTGGGAAACTCATACTCTTTGTCTCTGGACCCTCTACCCAGCTTTTGGCTCAAAATCTCACCTTCTCCCTAGAAAAATGAAAATATCCTCAAGAGGGCTTTGTGTTGCCTCTCTGCTGCCTCACTATGGCAATCACCATTATTTTTGGACTAAGTCACCGGAAAAACCCAACTCTGGAAAACCTATGCAACAGTTGAGGGTTTTGATTTTATGCAGTAGTGAAAATCTGAGTACAAACTATGGATGCTTAAACTAGCAATCCAAACAGAGAAATATTAACAAAAATAACTAGTGAGGAAAATTCCTCACTCCACACGTGATCCGACACTGACCTTAGCTCGCATTGAGTTATCCATTGCTACCTATGCACAGTCATTACATCAGCCTACGAAGTTACTGCATCCCACGAGCTCATAATTGCGTCTCCTCTCACTGTCGTGTCAGTTGTTGTTTGGGAAACTCATACTCTTTGTCTCTGGACCCTCTACCCAGCTTTTGGCTCAGAATCTCAGCTTCTCCCTAGAAAAATGAAAATATCCTCAAGAGGGCTTTGCGTTGCCTCTCTGCTGCCTCACTGTGGAAATCACTGCCTCTCTTCAATGTACTCACCAGATCTGGAAAAACTTCCTCCAAGCTCACTATCTCTGCCCCTCTCTCACTGCTTTGACCTCACTGAATCACCTCTAAAAATTGAATGATGCTACTCTCTAGAGATCGATTTCTTAGGAAAACTGAATGCTCAACTGATTTGGTGTGTATTCTCCAAGCTCCATTGACTTCTTCGTATAATTCTCCATTGAGAATTCAACAGCCACAATTAAATCTTAATCGATGGCTAGAATTAACTAGAAATTGATCCATGCACTTTTCTAGAACATTCTCACCACGACTTAACTAGTTCCTTTAATTAATCGTATTTCTTAAGTTTAGAATTGCGAAATATTAAAAAATGAATAATTGATTTAATTAAGTCATCTCTGGGTAGAATTTCCGAAAACGATTTTTGGGTATTGGAGAATACATGTATTATAGCCTCTCTGCAAAATCTCATGGCTATAACACATTCGATGCTACAAAAACTAACATAGCAGAGGTATGGCAGAGGTTAGATATTGCGGAGCCTCCAAAAATGGCGGGCTCCACATTTTTTTATGCCAAATTAATATCATAACTATAATAACAATAAGCGGCAGAGGCATTATAACAAGAACTACATGTGTAGCGTAATAGTAAGGTGTATAGTTCATCGACAACAGGCCAAGGGATTAAATCCTTCCAAGTTCGATCGATACCATAAAATTTTTTAACTAGTCCTACGAGCCCATGTGTTGCCCTCCGATGGGCCACATGTTGCCTTGTTGTTGGACCATATGCCCAAATCACAAGTTGCCACTTGTCACAATTTCATCGGTCCATATGGCGGTTGAAACTTTAATCACAATTTGAAACGATGCGGTAGAACCTTGACTCATGCCTGCTGGAACCATGCGTTGACCATTGACTTTGAACAGCTGACTTTGAATTTTTGGAGTTTTCCCTAAAAACTTTGACTTTTCATAACTTCTTCATACGAAATCAGGATTTTCCCATTCAAGTTGCGGTGAAATCATTTTTCCGAGCTCTATGCGATGACGTTTCTTTTGTGCGATTCCAATTAATTTGAATTTTTGTCCATTAATCCATTTTGTATTAATTCGGATAATTTCTTGATCATTTAGGATCATTCCTGGTCATTCTAGATCATTCTTCATTAGTCGTGATCATTCCTCCCCACTAAGACATTTCAGACCACCAAAAGACTTTACTTGGTTTTGACATGAATACAATGTTCCTCCACCTGTCATGTATCACCAAGCCATTTTGTCCTATGCACCTGTCTCATCATAATCAATTGTAAAACCACCATCACAACTGAAAACACATTGTTAGTTGTTTGCATGTTTCCACATATTTCTGTTTCCATTTCTTTTGCCACAACCCATGTACAACACATCAATAGTGATAATAAAAACAAAGATGCTAGTGTAAACAAACCAATATGTTCACCCTTCTTGCCAGGTATGCACGACAACACCACATGTCGTAGTGTTGTTGTCTCTTGAAGCATAACAGGTTAGATCTATTTGTTGCCATCATCTCGCTTTCTTGCTTCAAATTAGTTTCTTTTCTCACTTTTTCTAACATGAGCAAGAATCTTTCACTTCTCATTCCCATAGCTAAAATAAGAGTCTTATGTTTGGAATTAGGTCCATGATTTTGTTGTGTTATTTGATCCAATTCCTGCTTTCCATTCCACTTCCTTTTTCAAACTTGGAACCACTTAGGCTTTTGTTCAGGGTGTAGCTTCCAATAATGCTCTCTATCATAGCCATCTTTCTTGTAGTACGACCAATATTGTTTCAGATCTTTCATCTCATCACGAAAACTTTGAATACTTTCTTCATATTTTTCCTCCTTCCTCATGGCCATCATTTTCATGTACAAAACTCTTCTCTTCCAGAACTTGGAAACATAGTGGTTAGATAAGCCACAAAAATGCATGGTTTTCTATGCCATAAACTTTTCACATTGCCAATCTTCTTAAAATAAAAATAAATAGTAGAAAAACTAACTTTAGTATACCTTAGATTATCGCCCCTAGTGCATGCATGCCATGAATATTTTGTGTTCATTCTTCCACTTGACATCTCGCATGCCTTATTGCCAGATGAAGATTCTTGTCGATCTTCTTGCATGGTCGACGCATAGGAGGTATCCTCAACTTCATCTTGAGTGGTTGGGACATATGACGTATTCTCTAAATGTCATTTCTGATTGCATTAGGTACAACAAAATTTTCTCCAACTTTCTCTTTCTTGGCCTTTTGCAACTCGAGACGCAATGTTTGCTTCTCGTCATTTGCGGCTTTGAGAAATTTTCTTGAGCTCTGCATTTTCCAGTTGAATACTGTGGTTAACATCCCCCAACTCCTGCAGCCTTCCTCATTTAAATCTTTTAGCCATGTCTACTTTCACAAATGCCTCTTCACCTGGTGAATACACACACCTAAAAACCAAGCTATCAATAACCCGCTCTGATAACAATTGATTTGAAATCTCAATCGAAATTTATACTTGTGTGTAAGTTTTTTAAAAGTGTTTCCATGTATTTAAAATCACCATGAAACAAATATCAACTTAAATGTCATAAGAAACTTGTAAGGAAAATTAGCAGCAAATAAAGAGCAATAACCAAACACATAAGAAAAAATTACACCAACACGTTGATAACTGAGTTCGGCTATCTTCAAGCCTACCTCTCTAGAGTCGGTCTTTAATGGGGAGGCATTTTTATTTAAAGTTTTCAAAATCCATCAAAAGTAAATAAAAAAATGCTTTAAATACAATCCAAACTAATTTTTCTGTTATTTTCTCTATCTCTGAATCCAATAAAAACTTTCAGAATTTAAAAAGGCTTCAGGGTCTTTTTGGAATGTATCTCCAAAGTTTGGCTGTCTCGCCTCTTCTCTCTCCACATTAACCCCTTTGATGCATAGAAATAAATTTCTTGCCCCCTATAGTGCAATGTTATAATTTTTATAACAGTTTGGGAGAGATCGGGGGATCAAATCCCGACCTCCCCACTCGTTCGTTGTGATATGGTATACAAATATTAAAGTTTTAATATATGGTGGCGGGGGTCTAGCCATACCCACCGCCCACTCCCTCCACAATATATAACGTATATACCTTATCCCTCCAAACCACCGTAACCACACCATATCTCGACCTCTCATTACATAATTATCCACCCACATAACAATCATAAATCCCATGTTATAATATGGTTTTTAATAAAACATGGCATACAAAAAAAGAAAAAAACTTTATAATATGGTACCACCACCATATATTACGTTGTCATAAATATTAACACCTATCCATAATATATGATATGCTGTGGATGACGTTGAATTTGGCGGGAGGTCGGATATAATAGTTGGAGTAGAGGTATGGCGGAGCCGCCAACAATGGTAGGCTCTGCCATTTTTTATGCCAAATCAATATCCTAATAAGCAACAGAGAAATTATTATATGAACCACGTGTAACGCAATGGTAAGGTGTAGTTTTAATATGTTACAGGTTGCGGGATCAAATCCGTTTGAGTTCTGTCGGTATGATAACAATTTTTTAACCAGTCCATGACGCCATGTGTTGCCTTATCGCTGGACCATATGGCCAAATCATGAGCTGCCACTTGTCACTATTTCATTGGTCTGGACCATATGGCCAAATCATAATCTGCCACTTGTCACTATTTCATTGGTCTGGACCATATGGCCAAATCATAATCTGCCACTTGTCACTATTTCATTGGTCTATGGCAGTCATAATCTTGAGCACGATCCAGAACCATGCGGCGAAACCTTGACTCGTGCCTGCTGGAACCATGCGGTGACCATTGACTTTGACTTTTTGGAGTTTTTTCTGACAACTTTGACTTTTCATAACTTGTTCATACGAAGTTGGATTTTTCCCATTCAAATTGCACTGGAATCAATTTTCTGAGCTCTATGTGGTGACGCTACTTTCACTAGATTCCGATGACTTATTATTTTTGGCCATTAATCCCTTTTAGATTCCTCTGGATTATTTCTTGATCATCCCTGAACATTCCTAATAATGGATGAAATTATTGAATATTTTTCTTTAAAATTTGTTTTATAAAAACTACTAGAGAAGAACCAATTGAGTATAACTTTTATAGACGAAGGAGAAATCAAATCCAAGAGGAGTTGTTGTATAAGAATGAAAATATGATTACAACCAACGCCGCAATGGTATATTGTAATTTGTAACCCTGCATTATATGGAAACAGTGAAAAGGCCCCATAAGCATTTGCTGAGACCATAACTATTTAATTATCTTATATGTAATTTATTTTCATTACTTTAAGAACCAAAAACCATTATTTGTTGTTTTTATCAAAATTGGGTCTCAAAGGTAAAACTTTGTGTCATTATTGTGTGTATGATTGATTCCTTCATCACAATTCTTTTTGCATTTTAATTACAATCTTAAACACAAATTATGCACAATAAAATAACAAGCATAGATTTACAAATTAATTTTACACATTCATGTCACTGAGATGGATAAGCCATAGGCCTATGCTTTATAGATCAAACTCAAATACACTTGAGAGAGTTTGAATATGACAAAAAGAACTCAAGTATCATCAAATAGTGGGTTTACAAATACCGAACTTGTATAGAGAGTTGGTTGTGGGTGAGATAAAAATATGTTGAATGGGTTTATGGATACCAAGTTAGGGTTGACATCCCTCATTAAAGAACTTTTGAGGTCTAAAATGGACCTCCTAAGAAAAATGTACAACCAAAATAAATTTCATAAGAACCAATAGGATTCAAGTTGATGATGTCAACCATGGCGGAAGATTCACCAATTTTGGGGTTAAAAAAAGGATTAAAAAATAATAAAATAATAAAACTATGTTTTCAACTTGTATTATCAACTTATCTCCTTAAGGTTTTACTCAAATTTCAAGCGAAAGTACTCGTTGGATGCAAAATTTAATTCCTCATCAAAGGAGTACCCATGTTGCATACTTTCGATGGACTCTGCTACATGAATAATTTGAAATATATGAAAAAACATGATTGCAATCACGTTTTTCATGTATTTCTCATTTTTCGTGTAGCAGGGTCCATCAAAAGTATGAAAAGCGTGTACTCTTTGGATGAGTAATCAAATTATGCATCCAACGAGTGTTCCCACTCAAAATTTGAGTAAACCTATAGGGAGATACGTTGAAAATACGAGTTGAAAAAATAGTTTTTTCTTTTTTCCCTCTAAAATTTGATGATGTAATCTAATCATATTTTATTATTTCCACAATTATTTTATAATTTCCTTAGGAGGCCCATTTTAGACCTCGAAATTCCCCTAATATATCATAATAAATGAGGTTATACATGGAGGGTATAACCAAATATGCATTGTTTCTAATATGTCACTTCTAGGATATAGATAAAAACAAGTTAAGAGATATATCAAAGTCTAGAGAAAGTAAAATCCCATGAAAATCTATAAGGAAATCACATAAATGTAATGAAGTTGGGAATTGAAGAAAGTTCGTTGACCTAAGATAGTGACACAAGTAAGGTGTCAAATTATGATCCTTTAATATAAATGAATATCTCCTTGGAATAAGGAAAACATTTATACTTGTAATATATAAATACAGATATAAATCATGATGTATGGTTGATTGACTTGGGTGTTTCTTTTTGTGTGACTACTAAAAAAGAGTCGTTTTGTAAATATGAAAAGTATGATGGATTCCATGTCCTCTTAGGAGATTGATGTCGTGTGGAGATACAATTAGATTCATATAATGGATTCATCAAATTGAGAATAGTGATTATTCCTAGGTGGGATACTTATTCTTATTCTACTAGTAATTCATCCACAAACCAATGCACTATTGGTATTTCCTTTAATAAGGAATACTTTCCTAGCAATTTCTCATTGCTAGCACAACCATCACCCTCAAAACCTATTCAAAACAAGAAAACATCTTTCGAAAAATCAAAATATCAATTTCTTCATTTCCGGAAATTTGGTTATTTTGTAACTTCCCTTCCGAGATTTGTATCGCTTAATGCAACTACACTTATATTCACACAACATAATGTATCTTAAAAAAACAATGCCTTTAATAGAAACCAATAATATATATATATGTGTGTGTGTGTGTGTGTGTGTGTGTGTGTGTGTGTGCCCCATCAACCCATAATTCTTGTTTATTTAAATGGAAATGCATCAACTCTCAACTTTCTCACATAACCAAGTTACCAACATTTTTTTTAGAGGTCACATCAAATCATGTTTTTCATACCAATTTTGAAAAGTGTTGATGCAACATCAACCTTTTTCTTAGAGAAGCACATTTTTGACATTTTAAATTGGACATTTCTTTTTAAATGTTGGTGATTTTCATTCCAAATTTGAAAAATGTTGATGCAACATTGCCGTTTTTTTTTAGGGTCATATTTCTAACACTTCAAATTTTCTTATGTATTAACTATGCTTTTTTTTAATGTTGGTAATTGTCATGTTTATTTTGAAAATTGTTGATACGACATCGACTTTTTTAGGGAACATATTTTCTTATGTCTTAAGTATGTGCATTTTTTTTTAAATGTTGGTTATTTAACCATTTTCCAAGTTGTCTTTGTTTTCTTCTTCTTCTTATTTTTCTTCTTGAGGTGTTTGGTTTTTAAGTGTTTTTCAAGTTTGTGTTTTTTGTTACCCATGAGGTGCAGATCAATTGGTTTGTGTGGGGTTTAGTCCCCACCAGGTAATTGGTTCAAATCTCATGGGAAAGTGTTGAGGATGAGAGCCACCTTTGGGGGAATTAAATTATCTCATGGGGTGTCCAAGCTCGACCAAGCTACGCACAATCTTAGTGATAACATCCCACTAGTAGGCATATTTTTCTTCCATCCAACATTAGGGATGACCCTGACCTATGCTCGACCTATGCTCAACCTAGCTTGGATATTTAAAAAATTTGTACCTTTTTGTTTTTCTTCGAAATGTTTTTTACAATGAAATTTTCATTTTTTTGCGAAGTTAAAATAATAATAATAAAATTAATATTTAGAAGTTATCATTTCTCATATATTTATGTATCGTTAATTAATACTTCAATACACATAAAATAATTGCCACCAAAAACTAAAAAATTTAAACACATAACAAAAAAAATCATTTTTTACATATAGTATAATTAAAAAAATACACATTTAAGACCTTTACGCTAAAAATGACATGTCAAATAAATAATTTTTATGGAAAAAAAATTAAAATAAAGAATTTGAAAAATAGAAGATTTTATTTATGAATTTTAGGCATCGTCTACCGAGGCAAAGTGTTACACAACATTTTTTCACCGTCCCTGCAGTCCCTCGTCCCGTACATTGGAGGACTATTCCCGTGACCTGTGAACAGTAAAATGTCCTTAAAACACCTTCATGGCATCCTCCTGCATAAGGAAAAACATTCTCATGAAGAACATTTCCTCTAAAAAACCCTAAAAACAGATGTTTTAGCCTTGGTGCAACTAGTCAGTTCATCCCTCACGCCAATGGGGGAAATCCACACTAGAGGGTGCGCCAACTGGCGCTCTTTCCTTGTGTGTCACTCGTGGCAAGCTTATTAAGGGATGTTTTTTAAAAATAAATGGCGGAAGTTGATTCTAACAAACTCCAGAATGAATCATCAAAAGAAGTTGAGTGGTTTGGCTCCAGATCTCCATGTATAGGAAGTGGTTTTCCACCTCTCATGAAACCTTCCTAAGAGATAAGACCTATCCCATGATTATAGGGATCCCAACTTCCCTTGCTCCATCTATAAAAGCTTGCCCTCTCCATTAGCAAGCTAGCTGAACTTGTAGGAAGAAAACTATAACTAGGCAACTATTGAGAGCTGAGACGAAGAGAATCCCGTAAGAGAGAGAGCTTCGTCCAGATTCCCAACATGCTTTGTTGAGACACACTCCGCTATGAGCCCCGCCGAAGGAAGATCATAGCGTCAGAGCATTTGGTTGTAATCTCCCTTTTGTCATTTATAATATAAGCGACTCTGATTTTGGTTACATTCTTGTGTTTACTTTTTTATGTAATGCAACGAATTATATCTTCTCTGACTGATATATAGTTACATGCTTTAAGTATTGCGTTGTATGTCGTCATTTCTCTACGTGTGTACAGGTGTTTGGACGTGACGAACAAAAGGATTGTGATTTGTCTGTTGAATTCTTAGTTAAACTGAGAGGGGGGGGGTGAATCAGTTTAACACATACATGAGCTTTTTAAATTTTTCATCAACTTATTTACAGCTTACTTTTATAACCAGCCTTAGTATATGAATAGTCTTAATATGTTGCAATAAGTATTAAATTAATGTGACATCAAACTTATTATGAGAGCAGCAAACATTAAGCAGATTTGGTACATCATCTTAGCACACAGGCAACACAGATAGAGACAACAGATATAAGTGGAAACCCATAAAGGGAGAAAACCGCATCTTATTATTGTTGTGATGCAAAGGCAAGCTCCTACTCCCTCTCACCACTGTTTTTCTGTAGGCACAAACCTACAGGAGGCTCCAACCTCAGTCAGCTACAACTGACAGCTATCAAGCTTTAACTTGATAGGGAAGCTCCAACTTCCTCAATTTATCAAAAGAAATGTTTGCTGATTTACCTCAGATATCAGCTTTGTTCTGTAGCATCTCTTTCTGCTCCTCTCTTCCTTACCTTCTCTGCCTCAATCTTCTGTACTCTGCATTCTCTATACTTACTCTCTCTAACCTCTATATGCATATCAAGTTGATATTATATATAGAGTTCATCACATGATTATTTGTATTCCACAAGGAATTTGGAGTGAACAGCCATGACTCTTTGGCTTTTGCCTTCTCATTCCTTTGTCCAACTCATTTTAAAAAATATAACAATATGTACAAATTTAAATGTTACAGTGGGATTTTTCTTTTCCTTCGGATACTTGCCTTTGCATCACAAACAATATAAAAAAATTAAAACATTTACATTTTCAGTTACAATATATAAACTTCACTCAGCCCTTGGCTTGTTGGTTTTGTCCTTTCTGTTGTTGTCATGCAACTGTCCTGCATACCTCTGTTTACTGCAACTCTAAGCACTTGTGCATGTACACCTGTTCACTGCAATTTTAAATCCCTTCACTGCATACCTCTTCAATTCTGCAATCTCTGTTTACCTACACTTTCAATCTCTAGCTGTGTATAATGCCTTCACATTTCATGGCCCAAACATTTCCCCAATCCGGGCAATCTCACTACATTATTTTATTCTGAGCTGGAAAATTAAGCAAATATATCATAATCCTTTAATATCTCAAATGGGAGATTTGAGATATTAAATTAAAATTATCTCGACAAAACACCTGCCACACCTTTGTACTTATCCAATTTTAAATCTGACAACTTTTCTAGAGACGGGAGTTTTCCTTCAAAGGTCATAAACCCTCAATACATCTAATATACTCTTTGGTAATTTTATTCCAACGCACAAAGACCATATATATATATATATATATATATATATATCTTATATTATAATCTTGGCCTTCTTTATAATGCACTCTACATACAATTGGAGCCTTTCGTTTTATATGTATCGGATGGTAGTTGAACCGATACACAAAGCCCTCAACGAACCCTCTAAGGCAACATATAATAAACCACATTCATAATTCAGACCTTAGCACTTTAATAAAAAAAAGTCTGACGCCTTTAACCATATACATTAGCGCCTATAGCACCCAACCATGGTTTATAACATTAACATGGCATTTCATATCGCGGGGTGATTCACGGGTCCCACACATACAATATCGAATTTTCACTAATTGTAATCGCCCATACCTTGAGTTATCTTCCGTGCTATTTTGAGTGCGATCACTATTCGATGAACCAGCCTCCAGATCGGACAACGTACGCCGATATCGCTTTGATTTCACCGTCGATAGTTAACACGCGATAGCCATGCGATGAGAGCAGTTTCTCCAACCCGCTTAAGACCATGTGTCAGCTCCTAGCATATATCGCGTTCGAATTGTAAATACAGCTTATCGTACAAAAGCGGTGTGATGAAAACTGTTGGGTGTTCCAAACCCACTGTCACTGTTCACAGCGCTCGTGGTTCCTCTCCTTTTCCCTCAGGGTTCCATTGTGCTCTTTATCAACGTTTCATTTGTAGTCAGACTGCTCCGTCGCAGAGTTCTAATGTTTCATTTCAGAATCATGCCATCGCTTCAGAATTCTCGAACAGAGATTAACGTGCCTCCTTATCCACCTTGACACTTATAACTCAAACCACACAGGCGATGGCATAACCTCACATCTTCTATCGAGTGCAGAATCTCAGAACTCCATTATGGAGCTTCTTCCTAGGCACCGTAGGTATCCTCTACCCATTATGAAATTGGCCACACAGGCCAGATTCCTAATACTCAATCACAGTCTCCCCTTTGTCTACCAAAGGTGTGCAATAACGTCATAACCTCCCATACATCAAAAATCAATTACACAGTTGGCTACATAGGTCCAACCATTCTCACATACAATATATATATATATATATCAATTCCTCAACGCAGGAATCTAGCCATCCATGACTAAATCAATGTACACATAGGACCAACAGGAATGCGCACATAAGAATAAATAGGTTCTTCATATAAATGAAATTTCTTTAATAGGTTCTCGGCTAGATCTTTAAATTTAATGGCCTTCTATTCTCCTAATTTCCCTCTTTGGCTTCCTAACACTATGCAGCTCGGTGCAGGTCTCTATGCAGGTCATCGTCAAGGAATCAAGAAAGAACAAATCATACGAGGCCTCAACGGGCCGTTCAAGGGATGATACATGTGATCTGTTTCAATAAACAATACAGAGTCTCTCTGAGCAATCGCTCCACTCCTCTGTCTATCTGTCTTAATGACATTCATTGATCTTACTGGTCCAACTACTGTGTTTTACTGCTTCATTCCTTTGTTCTTCCCTTCACTATATAATAGTCCTTCGCCCCGGTTCACCTTCATTCACGATCTCTACATAGGTTCTGCCTCCTCTAGTTCTACCTCTGCTGCTTGAACATTTTATTTCAATAGTTGCCATCTATGCTGTCTCCTTTGCGCTGTCTCTGTAAATAGACTCTCCCTCTATTTTTCTCATGCTCCCTGTAAAGACCTGCTATCTTCCCCTTTGCCTCTACTGTTATCCTTTTTCTGTCTCTGCCTCTGCTGCCTCCTTTTCCATCAATGACAATATTTCCAACACTGTCAGGCTAGGGACGAGGAGCACCGCTTCTTCATCGACAATAGCAGCGTGGGATTTGAGGTAGGCTACTTATCACAGTCTTTGTCTTTCTTGTAACTAGGAACCAACATCATTGTGTGATTCAATTGTTGCTAGACCCAATATAGGGCTAGTGGGATCGCCTCTGTCCGCAGAGGGGATTTACCTCCTCAACACAAAGGAATTGTCGAAACAGTCAAAAGTGGCCAAAATTCGATAAAACAAAATAAAAAAATGTCACAATAACAATGCTTGAATCATGTTTTTGATGGTGGAAATGGATTCAACACCATCAAAAACCTCTGGAGCACCCAAAATCTTGAAGTTTGACAGCTACAACCTGGATTTACAAAAATTCCTGCTAAATTTTATGAAAATATTGCCGGAATTTCCATGATTTTTAGGATAAATTTGCAGGGTGGTTAGATTACGGTTGAATTTTATATCCAAAGATAATAATATTTGAAGTTTTTTTAAATAAAAATAATGATCCATAAAAATAACAAAAGAAATGTTTAAAAATTAAAATAAAGAAAACTTTAACAAAAAGAAAATTCAAAATAACAAAAAAAAAATGTTAAAAAAAAAAACTATTTAAAAAATAAATAAAACTATTAAAAAAAAAACAAAAAAGAAAAAATTAAAACATTGATAATGATGATGATGATTAATATCTACTAAGACCAATATGGTCTATCGAACCTTAAGAATATAATCGAGTTAAAATCAAAATTTATTTTAAAAAAAGGAACAATGATATATATATATAAACAATTATTTAAAAAAAAAATGATTAAAAAATTAAAACATTATTGAAAATTGAAAAATAAAAATAAAATACATATATATATATATATATATTAAAAAAAACATATTGAAATATAAAAGTAAATAAACAAATTAAACAAATCATAAGTTAATTTTAAAAAGTTGTAAAAAAAAGGGATGACATTGATTCTTGGAATCAACATAGAGTTGTGTGCACACAACTTTCTACATTTAGGGTGGGGTTGATGGCTAGGGGAATCGGTCCTCCGCTTGGCCGGCACTAAAGGACCTCAACAAGGGAGTTGGGCTCTAGTGGGCCTACCAATAGCCCATTGGCACTTATCGGGCGAGGGATTGGTTCACCCAGTTAGTGCCAAAGGGTCGCCAATAGAGTAGCTAGAGCAACAACGAGTCGTTCCAACCACCCTATGGATAGCCTTTGGCACCGGTTGAGTTGGGTCCATTCTTGGGAATCAGTCTCTGCATCGAAAAAAAATCACAATTTTTTTTAGAATTTTTTAATTTTTTTCTAATGGTTTTAATATATATAATTTTTTATTCATGATGTGTGTATTAATTTTTTTATTATTTAATTTGTTTTTATTTTATTTTATTTTATTTTATATTTATTTATCAAATATTTATTTATTTATTATTTTTTGTTTTTTATTTTTATTTTTTATTTTTTTTATTTTTTATTTTTTATTTTCTGTTGTTTCGTATTCAAATAGATTTATTTATTTATTTTATTTTTTAATTCGTTTCATTTTTTTTTTTACTGAGATTTTTTTTTTTTCATTTATTTTATTTTTAATTTTTTTCTTGAACCATCTCAACAGTTAGTCCCATCCATCCAATTTACTATGGAGTTAGAAGAATACTCCTCTCCTCCATTTTCGGATGTGTTGGCTTCTCGTCGCCCTGATGGATCCCTTTCTCATCAAGTGTACCACAAAAAGACTCATCCTGACCAATACCTCCATGCCCTTTCCCATCACCATCATGCCTAGAAATATGTTGTCTTAAAAACCTTGTTTTTCAGGGCAATTCACATTTCTGACACCCAATTCCTTTCCAAAGAAAAATCTCATCTCTTAGAAGCCCTAAAAAAAAATGGTTACCGAGTAGCTCAATTTACTTCCCCTAAACATCCTCCATTCCCCGCTCCCATTCTCCCACCCCCCCTAAAGCTATGGTTTCACTCCCATATATAAAAGGGACCACTCACCACGTCTCCAAAATTATAGCGAGGAAAAATATTAAAACTCTCTTCAAAACCCACAAGATGTTAAATCTATTATTTAAATCTCCCAAAGACCAATTTGATCTCTTAACATACCTAGGAGTTTACAAAATTCCATTCTCATGTGGTAATTCTTGATAATGATGATGATGGTTAACATCCATTGAGACCAATCTTTGGTCTATCAGACCTAAAGAAAAGAGTTATTTATTTTGATTTAAGATTTTATTCCTATGCGCAAAAAGCTTGGAGAGAAGCCTCCCAAGCTCACTATAATTTTGACATCTTAAAAGGCTAGGAAGGTCAGTATCGCAAAAAATATTATGAAATTGAGCTGTAATGTGGCTGTACGCGGGGCACTCTAAGAGGAAGCAATTTTCATCCTCGATGTTCATATTCTCACAGAGATGGCAAATCCTTTCCATCCATGGTTTTTTAGGAACTGTCCAACGACCTGTTTCACTATGGAGCTCATGAGAGTTCGTTCTAATCTTGGCTATATTAATTTTCTTCTTTGAGCTAGTTAAAACAAAGAGATACTTTTGATCTTCTAGGGTAGGGTTGATGACCTCCTTATAATATCTTAATTTTCTTTTAGCTTCTAGATCTTTCTCACACCACATTTTTTCTTTGAACTTAGAAGTAACAATTTTCTTAATGTTATTAATGTTTTTCACTACAACATTCTCGTTGATCTCCCAATGGTTTAACCAAGCCCTGGTGTCTTTATACCAACCTCGTTTAAGCCTTAAGTGGTTTTGGCTAGAATTTAAAGCTAGCTTAGGAAGTCTATGGTCTCCTATGCTATTGAGCTTGTGCTTGTACAACAGAAGCCTAGTCATAACTAGGCTCTCGATAGGGGAAAGACCCGCTTCTATAAGGAGAATAGGATAGGGTGTATTGCTTTTAATTTTAAGGTTATATGTTATAAAATTCTTCTGGATTTGCTCAATATTTCTCCAGGATTCTCTAGAAATGCTGCAACCCCAAACCTCACATCCATATAAGATAACATGAGTGAATAAAGTTTCAAAGAGGAACTTTTTTCTATTGCACATTACGAGGTTTTCCATTTTACAATTATTTTCAAGACCAAAATAAGCTTTCCACCCCCCATTAATCCTTTTCTGAATGCTATAGTTCCAGTTGAGCTTGTGATGAATATCAATTCCTAGGTACTTGTAAGAAGACACTTCCTCCAAGTTACTATTGTCATACATAAAATTAGCGTAAGTGTCCTTGGATTTGATAATCATAAATTTTGTTTTGTCAGTGTTAACAGACATACCCATGGTAGAGCAGAAATCCTTAAGAAGTCTAAGTTTCTTATCAAGATCAGATGGGCACCTTGCGAGAAGAACAATATCGTCAGCATAGAGAAGAAGGATGATGACTATCCCAGCTATGATCATGCCAGCACATCCTGCTTCCTCTAAGCAACCTTCTAGCTTGTCGATGTAAATGCTAAAGAGGGTAGGGGAGAGGGGGCAACCTTGTTTAACTCTGATATTACACTTAATATCTTTCGACCACCCCTCATTTCTCTTAATCTTGGCAATTACATTCTCGTATAACCTTATAGCGGTCGCTCTTAGCTCGAATGGAACATTTAGCTATTCTAATCTATTCCATAGGTTGTTTCTAGGAACCGTATCGAAAGCCTTTCTAAAGTCCACAAAGCAACATAAGAGATTGGATTTATCATTGTGGCATTCCTCCACAATGATCCTAAGCATAACGAGGTGGTCCGTTGTTGAGTGCTGGCTTCTAAAATCCGCTTGGCCTTTAGCCTGCTTACCTTAAATTTCAAGCCAAATGCTCAACTTCTTTTCCAAAATAATACCATATAACTTGGCTAAGAGAGGGTTGATCATAATTATCTGATAATTATAGGGGTTATTTGTATCCCCACTTTTAAAAATAGGGATAATGAGGCTCTGAGTCCAAGTTTTAGGGAACCCTTGCTTGACCGCTTGGTTGAAAAGCTTTTGGATGTGGGGGATGAGGACAGGACCTCCAATTTTTAATATTTCCGCCTGGTAACCTTCAATGTCTTTAGCTTTCCCATTTACCAGGCGTTTAACCCCAAAATCAATGTCTTCTAATGAGAAAATTTCTTTCATTGTGAGTAGGGTTTCAAAGTTATCCCTGGCATTTGGAGATTCATAAAGCTTTTTAAGATAGGAATTCCAGTCGTGTAAAGAAATTTTATTATTATCTTTAGTTTTCCTAGTTAGAATTTGCCTCTAGAATTTCTTAGGAGCCACCTTAGAGAGGTGTGAGAGATTCTCTTGTCTTTAACGAATATATTGCCTTTTTTTCCTTTTAGTTAGGGCTTTGTAGATTTTTGTCTTGTCAATTTTGAAAGATTCATCAACAACTCTCTTAATTTCTCTCCTTGCACTTTTACAATCTTTGTCAAATAGGTGATCAATAAAATCTCATCTACAAAAAAATTGTCGATACTTTCACAATTAATTCTCCAAATCAGTTATTGTTGATCACTCCTATAAATATAATCACCTTATATGTTTTGATCAAGCTGAAATCATTGCCCCCACTCCTTTCTATTCCACTTTAATCATCTGAGAAGCCATTGAAATCGAAAAACATCATAAAAACTTTAATCAGCAAGATGGCTACAAGTTAAGTTAATCCTAAAAGCCTCTCATTTATAGCCTTAATTTCTAATCTAATTTAAGGTGGGGTTGATGGCCAGATGAATTGACCCCCTGCTTGGCTAGCACCAAAGGACCTCAACAAGGTAGTTGGTCTCCAAGGGGCCTACCAATAGCATGTTGGCACTTGTCGGGCAAGGGATTGGTTCACCCAGCTAGTGCCAAAGGGTTGCCAACAAGGGAGCTAGAGCAACAATGAGTCGCTCCAACCACCCTATCGATGGCCTTTGGCACCGGCTGAGCCAGGTCCATTCTTGGGAATCAGTCTCCACATCGAAAAAAATCAATTTTTTTTTCAGTATTTTTTAATTTTTTTTTCTAATGGTTTAATATCGATGAGAATGTTGCATTGCAAAACATTAATAAAAATAAAAATAAAAATGTTAGTTCTAAGTTCAAAGAAAAAATGTGGTGTGAAAAGATCTAGCAGCTAAAAGAAAATTAAGATATTATAAGGAGGTCATCAACCCAACCCTAGAAGATCAAAAGTATCTATCTGTTCTAAATAGCTCAAAGAAGAAAAGTAATATAGCCAAGATTAGAACGAACTCTCATGAGCTCCATAGTGAAACAGGTCGTTGGACAGTTCCTAAAACACCATGGATGGAAAGGATCTGCTATCTCTGTGAGACTATGAACATCGAGGATGAAAATCACTTCCTCTTAGAGTGTCCGACGTACAACCACATTCGAGCTCAATTTCATAATATTTGTTGCAATACTGACCTTCCTAGACTTTTAAGATGTCAAAATTATAGTGAGCTCGGGAGGCTTCTCTCCAAGATTTTTGAGCATAGGAATAAAATCTTAAATCAAACTAAACAACTCTTTTCTTTAGGTCTGATAAACCAAAGATTGGTCTCAGTGGATGTTAACCACCACCACCACCACCACCACCATCATCATCATCATCATATATATATATATATATATATATATATATATATATAAATTTTTATTCATGATTGTGTGTTAACTTTTTTAATTATTTAATTTGTTTTTTTAATTTATATTTATTTGTTAAATATTTTATTTTATTGTGTTTTTTTTTCCTTTTGTTTCGTATTAAAATAGATTTGTTTATTTATTTTATTTTTTAATTCGTTTCATATTTGTTTTTTAGTGAGATATTTTTTTTGTTTTTCATTTATTTTATTTATTTATTTTTAATTTGTTTCTTGAACCATCTCAATAATTAGTCCCATCCATCCAATTTACTATGGAGTTAGAAGAATACTCGTCTCTTCCATTTTCAGATTTGTTGGCTTCTCTTCGCCCTGATGGCTCCCTTTCTCATCAAGTGTACGACAAAAAGACTCATCATGACCAATACCTCCATGCTCTTTCCCATCACCATCCTACCCAGAAATATGTCATCTTAAAAACCCTGTTTTTCAGGGCAATACACATTTCTGACACCCAATTCCTTTCCAAAGAAAAATCTCATCTCTTAGAAGCCCTAAAAAACAATGGTTATTCTTCTAGCCTAATTAATAATGCTTACCAAGTATCTCAATTTACTTCCCCTAAACATCCTCCATTCCCCGCTCCCATTCTCCCGACCCCCCCTAAAGCTATGGTTCACTCCCCTATATAAAAGGGACCGCTCACCACGTCTCCAAAATTTTAGCGAGGAAAAACATTAAAACTATCTTCAAAACCTACAATATGTTAAATCAATTATTTAAATCTCCCAAAGACCAATTTGATCTATTAACAAGCCTAGGAGTTTACAAAATTCCATGCTCATGTGGTTGTTAGCCACCCATAAATTTTGTCATATCAAGTGGTGGCTAAACGATTTTGGATAGCCTTCAAGAAAAAATTCCATTTGCTAAAATTGTTGATGCTTAAAGTCTTTTGATAATATCCTATCTTTCAGATAATCGTCACTGCTTTTCCCCTTTTCAACTCAGAAATTCTGTTATCATTACATGAAGAAAAACTGCTACAAAATCCCATTTTTTCCCTTTCTTCCACCACAAAACTAACCTTCGTTCTTACCCCTTTTACCCCCATCAATTCCTCTATTTTTATGATTTCCCTCCTTCCATTCATGAAAATCATTCTCCATAGTTTAAAACTCATTTTTAAACTATACCGAAACCCCCAAATCCTTTGAAAATCATTGAATATCTACAAAAATCATATATATATATATATATATATATATATATATATATATATATATATATATATTATAGACTTGAGCCCCCTTGGGCTAAGTCTTTAACCCCTTCCCTCCATACACCTTGGTGCTAGAACCAAGCGCTAGCCTTCTAAGCGCTTATCGCGTCGCCCGATTGCGATTAGCCCTTCCCCCATAAACCCCGGTCATATGGTTTCCCATATAACTCATGGCCCCGCAGACGGGCGCCTAACCATATTATATATATATCCCACCCCCGAAAATATTAAAACTTTGTATTATATTCAAACTTTGGGTTTTTCGTATATCCTAAAGTTACCGCCGGTGCGAAATTCTAAACACTCTCCACCATCGATCTGATCTGCAGATCAACGGCGCGCAGTCTATCACCCCGGTGGTCCCCTCCAGCCACTTACTGTTGCAAAACCAAGCGGATTTCATCGCACCTCTTTTGAGAGTGAGGTGGTTTTCCTTCGATCGGCAGTGATTCCATACCCCAACCGCCACGTGTCTTGGGCCCGTTTTCAAAAACCGCCGTTCATCGCACGTTAAATATTGGCAATAGAGTGGGCGCGATATCAACGTCCACTGTCTGAGGCCACTCATCGGATGGTGATCGCTCTCCAGAGATGCCTGTGTGATAACTCGGGGTACGACACAGTGTTAAAAGTGTCTCCGTCGTCGATCTGATTTGCAGATCGACGGCCCAAAAATCATCACCCTGATTCCTCGTCCAGTCAGCATTTCCGGACCCGAGGGTTTCATTCATCTGACTTTTATTAAAAGTCTGATGTCTGGGCATGTTTCTAAGGTTTATCGGTGCCTTTTCTCCGCTGTTGATCACGTAGGCCGATCTCATCCAACGGCCCACGTTCGTCCCGAACCCCGAACATGATTTTCGACCATTTTTTGCCGAAACCAAGGTTTTAAACCTTTTTCTGTTTTTTTTTTAATTTTATTTTTCTAAATAATCGTGACCTCTTCACGTTGTTCAGTCACCCTCGATCCCGCCCGTCGATCTCTGCGCGATCGACGGCTCTGATTTAATTTCCTCCTTCGCTTCCCTTTGACCCCTCCAAAACAATCTCGACCGTTGGATGATGCCATCCAACGACCATGCTCTCTCCACGTGCCTTCTGAAGCAGTAAACCTATACATGCAGGATTTCATAATGTTTTTTATTTTTGCACGGTTTAAATGGTTTTTTCCGCTATGTTTGAAGAAAATTTAAAGGCAAAGGGTGACGATCCTCCCGCCTTCGATTCATCAAAGAAAATCCTTCGCAGGGTTTCAAATTCACCTTTCATCGGTGTTTCATGAGGCAATGATGCCATATCACCCCTGCGCAACCCTGCACACCAACGAACATAGCACTTCAATCACAAATCAAAGAGTATCAGGGTCGAAGACAGAAATGCACCAGCACGGAAGACTGAAGACAAATCTGTGGGGATTACGGCCAAAATGGATTATCAAAGCCTAATCCTCCTGACTAAAAAATAGTTTAAAGAAAATCAGAGTGTTTTATCAGATAGAAAGCCTATGTTGCCACATCATGGGCTAATTGAATCCCTAGCTACCACAGAGCCACCTATGGCCTCAAAGAAATCAAAAGAAGGTCGAAGTTATTACCAGACTAGGAGATATTTTGCATCAATACAGCTGAACAGTTAATTCAACTAGAGGAACTTATTGTAAACTGTCAGCAGAAGTTATTACAAGGATAAAAAGGACCCTTGAAGTCAACAAATTTCTTTCCAGCAAGCCTAAGAGTTAATATAAACCAATTAATACAGAGGAAATATCAAAAATCTTCTCCATTGAGCCCTTCAAAGGCCGAGAGACAAAACATTGTATTAATTAAACTTAGAAGATATTTTATCCCATTCCACCTCTTCATTTCTTCTATAAATACTTCTGTATAAGATGAGGACATGTTGTTGGTTGGTTGGTTGATCACTAGTTGTAATATTGGAACTCTCTGAAATAATACATAGTCTGTTGAAGTTGAAGAACAAATTGAAGTCTTGGAAGCCCTGATGATGTTGTTGCATGCTTGTTACTGAGAAGGCTCTATCATTGGATCCATGAGCTTGGTTGTTGGTGAAGTATTCTAAACTGTTTAATGTTTTCTCCTATTTTCATTATGTTCCATGATTTCTTACTACAGTAGGTTGAAATTTTTAGGCTAATAAATGACTCCTGGAAGCACCTTAGACCTGTTCATCCTTCACTGTTTCATGTTTTCTTCTGCTGAAGTATTTTAGAGTCTTTAATATCTCTCTTTATTCTTCATGCTTGTTTATTTCCTTAATAGTTTGAATAGTTGGTTTTAGCATGATTTATGGTTTTCCCTGCTTGTCTGCTGCCACTTAAAAACTGTTATTGAAGTCTCCCTTTGAAGTATTTCTGTTTACAGTAAGCCAAGGAGGTATATTCTGATCTTGCCCTTTGTCCTTGCTTAAACAGTTGTCTTAAAGGTCTTTGTAGTTGTAATCATAGATGTGTTAGGTGTTCCCTCTTCTATGACTGCAATTATCAGTGAATCTTTTATGTTTTCTAAGTCATTTGAAATAAAATCTTTGAGGAAATAGGGTGTTCCCCGAATCTTAGATTTCATTTTATGAGTTGTTTTGAAATCATCATTTGCTTAAAGGTGTGATTTGTAGAATTCATGGTTAGCCCTGTCTACCAAATAACTCTTTATTGTTCAAGTTGTGTTTTCAAATTCCCTTTGTTGAGAATTAAATTTCTATTTCCAAATCATTGATGTCCATCTCATTCCAAAAAACAAAAGGATCTTGTGGCCAAGTTAGATTTGCCCTTTGATATCCCATATCCATTGATAAATTTGTCATGACCTCATTTTGACTCCATTGCCCAATGAAGCTGAAATTTCCTCTTTCTACCTACCTTTCCTAGACCTTTCATATTCTGTTGTATCAATTAAACCAAACAAACAATCAAACACCTGCACTTAATAACTAGTCTAAAACCAATAATCTAAGCACACAAGATAAACCTTTGCAAATAAACATTTGAGAGATCCCTCTCTGAGAACAGGAGGACTAGATCTTGGAACTCTAAAGATTGGTTCTGATGTTGCCTTGTCTGTTGATTTTCCAAACTATCAAAACACGGGACACCAACATAATGGCGATCACGATGGGACCTACTGAGAATATAGTGGTTTGAAAACCCTTCTTTAAACTTTTTTAGGCCCAGTATAACATAAGTAACCTTCTTCAAGCACTACCTAACAAATGGTAATCATGATAGGACTTATTTTTGAATCAGTGACAAACTAAGTAAACCCTTAGGATTCTCTTAGAACCTTATCAAACCTTGAAGGATTCAGTTACCAAGCCATAAGAGTGAATTCTGTATGTTTGACACCCTAGCTAAGTGTTAAATTAGAATTATAACACTTTCTTAACCTATAAGACCGAAATAACTCAAAAAACCCAAAACATTTCAGTTTGGCTTCATAATAAACATGGTGGTGGAACCATCCAATATTTTACCTTCATAAAAGCTAAAAAGTTTCCACCTGGCGACTCCACTAGCCCTAGTAGGCCTATGACTCATCTAGGTTCCCAGATCTCTTTAGGATTGTGTTAACCAGCCTGCAAGAATTTTAGAAGCCTAGTCCCATACTAGATAAGACATCGTGAGACGTAAAACTCCCAAAAACAGTCCCTAAAAACCTTAACCTCTCTCATTTTTTAAAAATAGTCTGGCTTCACATAGGATCAACACTAGATCCCATCCAGACCCAAATCCTCCTTTAACTGTTGACAATCCTGAGATAATTTTGTGGCAGACTTCTAACTCTAGAAATTCAGCTGCTAATAGGAGCCTCTTAAGAACAAATTCTATCCCAGAAAACCTTGTTGTCTTAGAGGATTCACACTTTGATTTACATCATACAAAGAACATATTTAGAACTAGATCTCAAGGTGATTTAAACCAAACTGATCTTGACATTACAGATTTGAAACAAAGCTTCAAATAGGGAAGCCTCACCTTCCACTCCTCCTGACTCCCAGCTTCTTCATCACTTTAGCCTTTTCCATAACAATTTTTCTCAAAATCAGTTTGTTGGCCCAAGTATTTCTTCCACTCCAATTCATACTACCACTGTGCAAAACACTCCTGTTCAGCCTACTTTCACCCCAGTAAATCCACCCTTTTTAAATCCACCCTTATTTCCAGCTATGGCAACATGGTATGCCCCATTAGTGTTACCACAACCTCTACTTCCCTTACCAAATGATTATCAATCCAAAATCCCTCACTTCACTGGAAAAGAGTCCACAACAACTCAACATCATGTAGATAGGATGGAAGATGCATTTGATTACATGGAGATAGAAGAAGAAACTGTGAAGATGAGGATCTTTGCCCAAAGTTTAGGAGGAGATGTAAAGAAATGGTTTAAAAACTTACCTCCTAACATCATAAATGATCTCCCTGCCTTGCATCAAACATTCATCAACAAATGGGAACTCAAAAAGAACCCTCTCCAAATACTAAGAGAGTATAGCAGCCTCAAGAGAAATCAAGGGGAGAGTGTTCATGATTACTCCACTAGGTTCAATAGCGTTTACAATGCTCTTCCACCTCACATGAAACCTCGTCAAGGCATGGCCTTAGTAAGATATCCCGAAGGCCTTCATGCTGACATGATGTATCAGTTAAGGGAGAGAGACTACTTAACCTTAGAAGACATGCAGAAAGGAGCTGTGAGTGTAGAAGCAAACATAATTGAGAAAAGAAATAGGTTAAGATTAGAGAAGAGGGTAACTTATAAAGATGACCTACTACCTTCAACCTCAACTTTTGACACAAGAATTGACAACTTAGTGAAGGTAATGGAGAGGATGCTTGAGAAGATCAATTTAACTAAGAGAGTGCCACCAAGAGAACCCAAAAATAACCAAAACAGAAATAGAAATTAGAATTATAGAAGAGAAAACAATCAAGATAAGCAAAAAGAAAGTGAACAACAGATTAGACCTCCCTTCCAACAGAACTATGTAGATCAATATGAGGAAGATAAAGAGATGGAAAGGTTGGGAGAATCTCATGTAAACTTGATTGGATCAGATAGTGGGGATGATGTTTTCCTCACTGAGGAAGAACAAGGTTTTTTCTCTGATCATAGTACAAACACCTATGAAGATTCTGATGACTATAGATTGGGGTTTGAAAATGCAATCATGGAGGTGCACAAACAATATGATATTAGGAGCAAGGGGAATATAGATAATTCAAAGGACAAAAACACTAATTCTGCTATCAAGAAAAACATAGAAACTCAGCCCAAAAAGACAGCAAAAAACATCAACATTGTGACCAAGAAACCATATATAAACAAAGACAAAAGTGTCCAGCCAAATGTTGAACAGAGTATCCCTATCACTTCAGCTAGTGGTCCTAATAAAACTGTCCCAATTACCAGTCCAAACAAGGTTCAGCAAATCAAAATTGCTGAAAATAATTCAATTGAAAAAAGAGATGCAAACATGAATAAGTCAATTGTTCCTTTCAGCCATGAGGGAGAGATTGCTAAGATAAAAATTACCATTCCCCTAGCTGAACTAGTAACCCAAGAAGTGTACAAAAACCAAGTTTTGAAAGCTTTGAACTTAGGAAGTGATAATGACACCTTGAACTTGACAGATGACAAGCCTGAGTTGTTGTTTGGTCCAGAAGTTGAAGGAAAATACCAAGAAGGGGCTGTCCCTCCCTTCTATGTTAGCTTGAACCTACATGAGAAAATCTTACATAATGCCATGTTGGATTCTGGAGCTTCACACAATCTAATGCCCAAGGTGGTAATGGAAAGCTTAGGCCTAGAAATTAATAAACCATACAAAGACTTGTATTCCTTTGACTCAAGCAGAGTCAAATATTTGGGTTTAATCAAAGATTTGTGTGTTAACTTATCCCAAATCCCTGCGAAGAGTTTAGTCATGGACATAGTTGTAGCTGACATTCCCCCTAAGTATGGCATGCTCTTATCGAGATCTTGGGGAGCCAAACTTCAGGGAAGCCTTCAAATGGACATGTCTTATGCCACCATTCCCATTTTTAACCAAAACATAAGACTATACAGGGAATCTCACATGAAGTACATGGTGAGAAACATAGACAAACCAAACAACTCTCCAATCTATTCTTTTCAATCAAGTTTAGATTCCTTTATCTTATGTAATGAAGATGAAACTACTCAACAAGATAAGGAAAACATAGACCCAATTAGTTCACCAGAACAATCAAATCTTCCTCGAATCAAATTCAAAACATTGATAATCAACAGCAACAAGAAAATGAAAATGAGTCAAATATACTTTGGACATTAAACTTTGATGGATCCTGTAATAAAACAAGTGCAGGGGCAGGTGTTTGGATTCAAAATACGAATCAGAGTTTTTCATATAAGTTAGATTTCCTATGCATTAACAATATTGCTGAGTATGAGGCACTTATCCTAGGCTTACAATTACTTAAACAATTACAAGCCCAAAAGATATCAATCTTAGGATATTTTGAACTTATCATAAGACAAATCAAAGGAGAATACTCAGCTAGAAATCCAAGACTTAGGGAATATCAGAATGCTGCCCTTTATCTATTGAAAACATTTGAAAAGTATGAACTTATTTTCATCCCTAGAGCACTGAATCATCTAGAAAATGAACTCACCTTCAATGCCAGCAACTGCCAAGTACCTGACATAAATGAACAGCTTAGCATAAAGGTAAAACACAGGCCTGTTGTGCCTGATAACGATTTCAACATACCAATATCAGAATCCAGCCATAAAGAAAATTGTTTGTATATTGAACAAATCCCAGAAGTGGAAATGACATATTTTGCTGATATAAATCATTATGAGAATCCATTTGAAGCAGAAATAATTGACCATACAGACCAGGAAGACTTGGAGGTTTTACAATGCAAGAATGATAAGATTCCAAGAGGTCTCACACCTTTAGAACACCTTTTTGATATTAACGATGTAGCCAAAGAACCAAGAATGGAGTCTATGGAAACAAATGTAGAAGAACATAACATAGGTAGTCTAGTAGAACCCAAGATGATCAAATTGTCTAGCACGCTCCCAACTCACATAAAATTGCAATACATAGAGTTGTTCAAAGAGTTTAAAGATGTTTTTGCTTGGAGGTACAAAGACCTAAAATCATATGATACCAACATCATCCAGCATAAAATCCCTTTGAAGGAAAATCAAAAGCCTTTTAAACAAAAACTAAGGAGAATAAACCCTGTTTTATTACCTTAAGTTAAGGCAGAAATCGAAAAGATACATGCCGCTGGGATCATTGTACCAATTAGATATTTAGAATGGGTAACAAATTTAGTTTCTGTTAGAAAGAAAACAGGGGAAATCAGGCTCTGTGTTGACTTCAGAAATTTAAACAGAGCCTCTTTAAAAGACAACTACCCCTTACCCAAGATGGACCACATAATTCAGAGGGTAGTTGGGGCAAAAAGGATATCCCTCTTAGATGGGTTCTCAGGTTACAACTAGGTGTTAGTGCTCCCAAGTGATCAAATCAAAACTGCTTTTACCACACCTTGGGGCACCTTTATGTATGTAAAAATGCCTTTCGGATTAATGAATGCAGGGGCCACCTTCTAAAGGGCCATGGACATAGCATTTTCTGAAGATATTGGCTATTTCATAATCATTTACCTTGATGACATAACCGTTTTCTCAAAAACTGATGAGGAACATTTGATTCACCTGAGAAAAGTTTTTGAGAAGTGTAGGAAATTTGGCTTGTCATTGAATCCCAAGAAGACACTCTTTGGTCTCCAAGAAGGTAAAATTCTTGGCCATACAATTTTGGAAGAGGGAATCAAAATAGACCCTACAAGGATAGATGGCATATTACAGATCAGTCATCCAAGAAGCCTCAAAGAGTTGCAAGCTTTCATCGGAAAGATCAATTTTTTGAGGAGGTTTATCCCTAATCTTTCTAAGCTATTAAAAAACATTACAAACATGCTTAAGAAAGATGTCGGTGTAAAATGGACTTTACCAGCCAAACAATCATTCGAACTGGTCAAACAAGCTCTTACTCAAACACCAGTCCTGATTAGTCCAGATTTCACCAAAGACTTTTACATCTTTTCTTTTGCATTTGAGCATACAATAGCTGCAACATTACTTCAAAAGAATGATTTTGGGCAAGAAAAACCAATATCCTTCTTTATTAGGGCCTTAAGAGACGCTCCTCTCAAATATAACATCATGGAGAAGCAAGCCTTAGCATTAGTGAAAGATTTAAAGGACTTTAGAGTCTATATTTTACACTCTCACATAATTTCTTTTGTTCCACATACTATTGTCAAGGACATTCTAAGTCAAGACCTTGATGGTAAAAGGGGAAAATGGATTGCAACTATTCTTGAGTATGACTTAGAAATCAAGCCCACCAAACTAGTTAAAGGATAGGGATTAGAAAAATTTATGGCTGAGTCTAAATTCCAAGCACTATACATCAATATGGTAGATGTGTTGGAAGAAATAGAAGAATCTACTGCTCCTTTTATTAAAGAAACATTTCTGAATTCTCCTTGGTATGCTGACATTATTTATGTGCTTTTATATTTAAATGCCCCTCCTTATTTGTCTAAAACTAAAGCTATATTTTTGAAACAAAAAGCTTTGAGTTTTTGCATCTTAGATGGGGTATTATATTGGAAAAATGCTGTTGGAATTTTTCTTAAATGTTTACTTGAAGATGATGCTGGGAAAATCATGCATGAATTTCATGATGGAGAATGTGGAGGACACCTCTACTGGAAGGCCACAACGAACAAAATTCTTAGATCTGGTTACTATTGGCCTACCCTTTTCCCAGACACTCAGAAGTTGGTCATGTCTTGCCATAAGTGTCAAATCTTTGATAGCAAAAGAAAACTTCTTCCCTTACCCTTACATCCTATCAGAGTTGAGGCACCTTTTCAACAATGGGGTTTAGACTTCATTGGGGAAATTCACCCATCCTTCTCAGCCCAACATAAGTGGATCCTCACAGCCAATAACTTCTTTACCAAGTGGATAGAAGCTGTACCCTCCAGAAATGCTAATGACTCTGTCATTATCAAGTTTCTTGAAACAAATATCCTATCCAGATTTGGTTGTCCCAGAAAAATCATAACAGACAATGCTGCTGCTTTTAAATCTAAGAAGATGGTTGATTTCTATTACAAATACCACATAACCTTGGACCATTCCACTGCTTACTATCCCCAAGGAAATGGATTAGCTGAATCTTCCAACAAGAGCCTCATCACTATCATTAAAAAACTGTTGGAACAAAATAAAAAATCGTGGCACAGTAAATTGGTTCATGCCTTATGGGCTGATAGGTTAACTACAAAGAAATCAATAAATATGTCCCCCTATCAGCTAGTTTTTGGCATGGATGCAGTCTTTCCCACCTCATTAGGAGTACCAGTCATGAAGCTCCTTCAAGAATTGCAGGTTGAAGAGAATGATATGCAGAGGAGAATCAACCAAACCATCCATTTATAGCAGACTAGACAAGAAGTTTATGAGAGGACACAGTTGGTCCAAGAAAATATGAATAAAGTGTTTGATAAGAGGACTAAGGCAAACAATTTACAAGTTGGAAATGTTGTTCTTAAGTGGGATTCAAGGAGAGAAGAGAAGGGAAAACATGGCAAGTTTGAGAACTTGTGGAAAGGTCCATATATTATTCATGCTGAGAGAGGTCACAATGCATTTTTCCTAAAATAATTGAATGGAGAGGATCTATAAGAAGGTCCTGTCAATGGCAGGATGCTCAAGCATTACTTCTGCCAAGACTCTTGAGTTTTAAAGCATTTTATTTTTCATTGTAAGTATCATAGTCTAAACATTGCATTCAAAGTTGGAAAAATAAAAATAAAAAAACAATCGAAAAGAGAAAAGAGGGCAAATTGTGAAAACAAGAAAGGTATAGCCCCATACCAAAAAAAAAAGAAAAAAAGAGAAACAAATCTGAAAGTGTGCAAGCTGAAGTGCCACTCCTGAAAAACACACTTCTAGTTAGTCAAACTGTCTAATCTTGACTAAAGAGCTTTAAATTTTCTGTTGATAGGATAGTGAATTCAATTTTCCAAACTATTTAATCTTGGATTATCAGTAGATAGATTAGGATAGAAATTAAAGGTTCAAACATGCTCAAAATCTGAACCTAAATTTCCAAGCAAAGAGAATGACTCAAATCTATTTTAAATCCTGAGTCTCAAAAGATGTAAAACTGGTTCTAATCAGCTCAAAATCTGAGCTAGTTGATAGAAGAAAAACAACTCAAACAAATTCAAGAACAGAGCTATGAAAAGAGGAAGGAAATGCTTTGAAAAATCAGATATTAAGCCTTCCATTTTGATTTAATTTTCTGCAAAATAATATCTATGTGCAGCATGTTTTTATGCCAATAGATCACAACAAGTCAAACAACTTAATCTTGACTTGACTATTTTTAAATTTATGTTGTAGAAATGTAGAGAATAAAAAATTTGTTGGACAATTTAATCCCAACAGATAGTAGATCAGGTAGAGAATCATATGGACTCAATTGTTTAATTTGAGTCCATGGAGAAATAAGGAGTAGAAATAGATTAGATTTCCTGCTTTCAAAAGAATAAGATGTTGTGAAAGAGTTTACCAATCCAAGTGCACTCTAATGAAGAAAAAAATGGTAGATCAGTAGGCTTGGGTAGGTAAAAAGATTGCATTGATGAAGATCCATTATTTTTATGGCCGCTAAAATGTTTTCAAAACAAGATCATCCCAGCAAGGGAAGGGCAACCCAATGGATGACGCGACTGATCAGCCTCCCAGAGAATCCAAGTCTGAAGTTCTTAATGCCTTCAAGAAGGCACCATCCCCAAGTGGAGCCACTGTTAGCCACCCATAAATTCTGTCATATCAAGTGGTGGCTAAAGGATTTTGGATAGCCTTCAAGAAACAATTCCATTTTCTAAAATTGTTGATGCTTAAATTCTTTTGATAATATCCTATCTTTCAGATAATTGTCATTGCTTTTCCCCTTTTCAACTCAGAAATTCTGTTATCATTACATGACGAAAAACTGCTACAAAATCTCATTTTTTCCTTTTCTTCCACCACAAAAATAACCTTCGTTCTTACCCCTTTTACCCCCATCAATTCCTCTATTTTTATGATTTTCCTCCTTCCATTCATGAAAATCATTTTCCATAGTTTAAAACTCATTTTTAAACTATACCGAAACCCCCAAATCCTTTGAAAATCATTGAATATCTACAAAAATCATATTTTTTTATATATATTATAGACTTGAGCCCCCTTGGCCTAAGTCTTTAACCCCTTCCCTCCATACGCCTTGGTGCTAAAACCAAGCGCTAGCCTTCTAAGCGCTTATCGCGTCGCCCGATTGCGATTAGCCCTTCCCCCATAAACCCCGGTCATATGGTTTCCCATATAACTCATGGCCCCGCAGACGGGCGCCTAACCATATTATATATATATCTCGCCCCCGAAAATATTAAAACTTTGTATTATATTTAAACTTTGGGATTTTCGTATATCCTAAAGTTACCGCCGGTGCGAAATTCTAATCACTCTCCGCCATCGATCTGATCTGCAGATCGACGGCGTGTAGTCTATCACCGCGGTGGTCCCCGCCAGCCACTTACTATTGCAAAACCAAGCAGATTTCATTGCACCGCTTTTGAGAGCGAGGTGGTTTTCCTCCGATCGGCAGCGATTCCATACATTTACCGCCACATGTCTTGGGCCCGTTTTCAAAAACCGCCGTTCATCGCGCGTTAAATATTGGTGATAGAGTGGGCGCGATATCAACGTCCACCGTCTGATCTGAGGCCGCTCATCGGATGGTGATCGCTCTCCAGAGATGCCCATGCGATAACTTGGGGTATGGCACAATGTTAAAAGCGTCTCTGCCGTCGATCTGATCTGCAGATCGACGGCCCAAAAATCATCGCCCTGATTCCTCGTCCAGTCAGCATTTCTGGACCTGAGGGTTTCATTCATCTGACTTTTATTAAAAGTCTGATGTCCAGGCATGTTTCTAAGTTTTATTGGTGCCTTTTCTCCTCCGTTGATCACGTAGGCCGATCTCATCCGACGGCCCACGTTCGTCTCGAACCCCGAACATGATTTTCGACCATTTTTCGCCAAAACCAAGGTTTTAAACCTTTTTCTGTTTTTATTTTATTTTATTTTTCTAAATAAATGTGACCTCTTCACATTTTTCAGTCACCCTCGATCCCGACCGTCGATCTCTGCGCGATCGATGGCTCTGATTTAATTTCCTCCTTCGCTTCCCTTTAACCCCTCCAAAACAATCTCGACCGTTGGATGATGCCATCCAACGGCCATGCTCTCTCCACGTGCCTTCTGAAGCAGTAAACCTATACATGCAAGATTTCATAATGTTTTTTATTTTTTCAGGGTTTAAATGGTTTTTTCCTCTATGTCTGAAGAAAATTTAAAGGCAGAGGGTGACGATCCTCCCGACTTCGATTCATCAAAGAAAATCCTTCAGAGGGTTTCAAATTCATGTTTCATCAGTGTTTCATGAGGCATTGATGCCATATCACCCCTGCGTAGCCCTGCACACCAATGAACACAACAAGTCAATCACAAATCAAAGAGTATCAGGGTCGAAGACAGAAATGCACCAGCACGGAAGACTGAAGACAGATCTGTGGGGATTACGGACGAAATGGATTATCAAAGCCTAATCCTCTCGACTAAAAAACAGTTTAAAGAAAATCAGAATGTTTTATTAGACAGAAAACCTATGCTGCCATATCAGGGGCTAATTGAATCCCCAGCTACCACAGAGCCACTTATGGCCTCAAAGAAATCAAAAGAAGGTTGAAGTTATTACCAGACCAGGAGATATTTTGCATCAATACAGCTAAACAGTTAATTCAACCAGAGGAACTTATTGTAAACTGTCAGCAGAAGTTATTACAAGGATAAAAGGGACCCTTGAAGTCAACAAATTTCTTTCCAGCAAGCCTAAGAGTTAATATAAACCAATCAATACAAAGGAAATATCAAAAATCTTCTCCATTGAGCCCTTCAAAGGTCGAGAGACAGAACACTGTATTAATTGAACTTAGAAGATATTTTATCCCATTCCACCTCCTCATTTCTTCTATAAATACTTCTGTAGAAGATGAGGACATGTTTTTGGTTGGTTGGTTGATCACTAGTTGTAATATTGGAACTCTCTGAAATAATACATAGTCTGTTGAAGTTGAAAAACAAATTGAAGTCTTGGAAGCCCTGATGATGTTGTTGCATGCTTGTTACTGAGAAGGCTCTATCATTGGATCCATGAGCTTGGTTGTTGGTGAAGTATTCTAAACTGTTTAATGTTTTCTCCTATTTTCATTCTGTTCCATGTTTTCTTACTACAGTAGGTTGAAATTTTTAGGCGAAGAAATGACTCTTGGAAGCACCTTAGACCTGTTCATCCTTCACTGTTTCATGTTTTCTTTCCCCGCCGAAGTGTATTTTAGAGTCTTTAACTTCTCTTATCTTCATGCTTGTTTATTTCTTAATAGTTCGAATAGTTGTTCAAAGATGATTTCATGGTTTTCCCACCTTGTCTCACACTTAAAAATACTTATCAGTCTCCTCAAATAATTGTTAAGGGCCAAGGAACTCTTGCTGTGATCTTGCCCTTTGCCCTTGCTTAAACAATTGTCTTAAAGTATTTTGTAGTTGTAATCATAGATGTGTTAGGTGTTCCCTCTTCTATGACCTACAATTATCAATGAATCTTTATGTTTTCTAAGTCATTTGAAACAAAAGCACTGAGAAATAGGGTGTTCCCCAAATCTGGTGATTCTTACTCTTTAAAAATGTTTGAAATCACCATTTGTTAGCAAAGATTTGTAGAATTCATGGTTAGCCTTGTCTACCAAATAGCTCTTTATTGTTCAAGTTGTGTTTTCAAATTCCCTTTGTTGATAATTAAATTTCTCTTTCCAAATCATTGATGTCCATCTCATTCCAAAAAACCAAAGGATCCTATGGCCAAGTTAGATTTTCCCTTTGATATCCCATATCCATTGACAAATTTTTCATGACCTCATTTTGACTCCATTGCCCAATGAAGCTGATATTTCCTCTTTCTACCTACCTTTCCTAGACCTTTCATATTCTGTTGTATCAATTAAACCAAACAAACAATCAAACACCTGCACTTAATAACTAGTCTAAAACAAATAATCTAAGCACACAAGATAAACCTTTGCAAATAAACATTTCAGAGATCCCTCTCTAAGTAAAGGAGGACTAGATCCTGGAACTCTAAAGATTGGTTCTGATGTTGCCTTGTCTTTTTATTTTCCAAACTATCAAAACACGGGACACCAACAGTGGTAATTCTTATATTGGTCAAACAGGCGATCAATAAAATCTCATCTAAAAAACAATTGTCGATACATTCAAAATTACTTCTCCAAACCAGTTATTACTGAGCACTCCTATAAATATAAGTACCTTATATGTTTTGATCAAGATAAAATCATTGCCCCCACTCCTTTCTATTCCACTTTAATCATCTAAGAAGCCATTGAAATCGAAAAACATCATAAAAAAATTAATCGGCAAGATGGCTACAAGTTAAGTCAATCCTTAAAGCCTCTCATTTATAGCCTTATTTTCTAATCTAATTTAAGGCGGGGTTGATGGCCAGGCGAATCGACCCCCCTCTTTGCCGACACCAAAGGACCTCAACAAGGTAGTTGGGCTCTAGTGGGCCTACCAATAGCCCGTTGGTACTTGTCGGGCGAGGGATTGGTTCACCCAGCTAGTGCTAAAGGGTCGTCAACAGGGCAACTAGAGCAACAATGAGTCGCTCCAAGCACCCTATCGATGGCTTTTGGCACCAGCTGAGCTGGGTCCATTCTTGGGAATCGGTCTCTGCACCAAAAAAAAATCATAATTTTATTTTAGTATTTTTAATTTTTTTTTTCTAATGTTTAATATATATATATATATATATATATATAAAATTCATGATGTGTGTGTTAATTTTTTTTAATTATTTCATTTGTTTTTTAAATTTTTAAATTTATATTTATTTGTTAAATGTTTTATTTTATTGTCTTTTTTTTCTTTTGTTTCGTATTAAAATAGATTTATTTATTTATTTTATTCTTTAATTCATTTCATATTTTGTTTTTTAGTGAGATATTTTTTTATTTTTCATTTATTTTATTTATTTATTTTTAATTTGTTTCTTGAACCATCTCAACAGTTAGTCCCATCCATCCAATTTACTATGGAGTTAGAAGAATACTCCTCTCTTCCATTTTCGGATGTGTTGGCTTCTCGTCGCCCTGATGGCTCCCTTTCTCATCAAGTGTACCAAAAAAAGACTCATCTTGACCAATACCTCCATGCCCTTTCCCATCACCATCCTGCCTAGAAATATGTTGTCTTAAAAACCCTGTTTTTCAAGGCAATTCACATTTCTGACGCACAATTCCTTTCCAAAGAAAAATCTCATCTCTTAGAAGCCCTAAAAAATAATGGTTATTCTTCCATTATAATTAATAAGACTTACTGAGTAGCTCAATTTACTTCCCCTAAACATCCTCCATTCCCCGCTCCCATTCGCCCACCCCCCCTAAAGCTATGGTTTCGCTCCCCTACATAAAAGGGACCACTCACCACATCTCCAAAATTTTAGCGAGGAAAAACATTAAAACTCTCTTCAAAACCTACAAGACGTTAAATCAATTATTTAAATCTCCCAAAGAACAATTTGATCTATTAATAGGCCTAGGGGTTTACAAAATTCCATGCTCATGTGGTAATTCTTATATTGGTCAAACAAGCGATCAATAAAATCTCATCTAAAAAAAAGTGTCAATAATTTCACAATTACTTCTCCAAATCAGTTATTGTTGATCACTCCTATAAATATAAGCACCGTATATGTTTTGATCAAGCTAAAATCATTTCCCCCACTCCTTTCTATTCCAATTTAATCATCGAAGAAGCCATTGAAATCGTAAAACATCATAAAAAATTTAAACGAAAAGATGACTACAAGTTAAGTCAATCATGAAAGCCTCTCATTTATAGCCTTAATTTCTAATCTAATTTACCTTCCTAGCTCTTATATTAATTCCCTTGCATCTTTCTTGCCCCCCTCTTACTAAATTTTGTCCCCCTCCCCATTATTTAATTTTGTCCTTATTTTCCTAATCATATATTAATCAATCCTCATTCCTAATCCTTTATCTATTATATTAATTAAATTAGTTAAATTTTCCTATTATTTGATTAATATATTTTGAAATTTTCATTTTATTTGATTAATTTAATTTCCCTTTTATTAAATTTCTTATTTTATTTGATTAATTGAATTTTCTATTTTTATTAATTAATTAATTTATAATTTATCTTTCATTTAATTCTCCAATTTATTATGTATTTCATAGTTTTAAATCATTAATTTTATTTTATTATTTGGAACTCATTCTCAATTCATCTATTATTAACGTAATTTTTTCCACCACCATCCTCCTTTGAATTTTGTATTTCTAATGTTTCTTTTGAAATTTTGAATTCCTAGCCATCATGTAACAGTCCACTCCTAACTCCTAACATTCCTCAAATGATCCTCTAATTTCCCTGCATTTATATCTTCTTGTACTATTTTCTAATCATCTGGCTTCATTTGGTCCCTAAGGTTGGGTGGAGTGTCCACCCAAACCATCAGGCACATTCCTCGCACCAATCACACAGTGAATACATCCAGAAATATTAACTATAATTTGTTTTTTACTTCTTTTCTTTTTTTTTTCAATTCTTTTATGTTTGAATTTTTTCTTTTATGGGCTATTTAAAAACAAATACATATTCTTGAATTTTATTTTATTTTATTTTAGGGTTTTTGTTGTTAGGTTATGTAAGTCTTGAGATGACTAGCACACCTAATTATTATTATTTTTAGTTTTCATTTTTATTTATTTATCTATTTATTTATTTTTTTACTTTTTTTTAGTTGCAAGGGTTGTATCAATGCTCAACTGGCAACTTGACCCCATTATGTGTGAATTTGATAGTTGAATTTTAAGTTTTCATTACAATGGATCAAATCTTCCCCCATTGTGTGTCAATTTGATCATTGATATTTAAGTTTTCATTGCAATGGATCAAGACCATCTCTCTTGCATGTTAATTTTATGGTAGATTTTTAAGTTTTCGTTGCAATGTGTCAAGTCGTCTTAGGCTAAAATTTTAAAAGAGCTATATTTTTAGCATTTAAAAAAATTACTCTTGGTATAATGACTCTTTGATTCAGTTATTCATTTTTAAGGTTCTTTTTAGTCATGATATTTGGTCTATAATTTCATAATTGAAATGTGTTGAAAATTTAAGGTTTCTTATACTCATGATATTTGGTTTTAATTCCATGACTGAAAAGTGTCGAAATTTGAAGGTTTCTGGAATATTGTATCATTTTCATAGACACCTCAACAAAATCACACAATGTTCCAGAAGCTCTCAACATTATATTTTTAGCTGTGAAAATCTGCATGCTAAAATTTTAAGGTTTTTCGGAGTCATCATATTTTATTTTTAACACTATGGTTGAAAAATGTCAAAATTTTAAGGTTTTCCAAAGTCAAGATATTTATCTTTAAAACCATGGTTGAAAATTGTTACAATTTTTAGGTTTTTTAGAGTCATGATATTTTATCTTTAATGCTATCATCGAAAATTATTAGACTTTTAATGTTTTCTGAAGTCATGATATTTTATTTTTAATGTTATTGCTAAAATATTGTTGGAATTTTAATTAAAAAAATGTTGCTATAACATCAACATTTTTTTATTTCGTGGTGTTTTTTCATGTTTATTGCACAACAAATTTAGTTTTTAATGTCATTGTTTAAAAAAATTGGAATTTTAACTCCAAAAAAAAAAGTGTTGATGTAGCATCAACACTTTTCATTTTTGGGGTGTTTTTTCATGTTTATTGCACAAAAAAATTGTTTTTTCACTTTATTACTAAACAAAGTGGAATTAATAAAAAAAAAATGAGTGTTAATGCAAGATCAACGTTTTTCATTTTTGGGATGTTTTTCACTTTTTTTGCACAAAAATAAGGGTTATTTGGGCTAGAATTCTCGTTTCAAGGTTACAGTTCTCGTTAAGTTGGTAACTTTGTTACATCGATAGAACTATTGCAGTCTCTGAATTATACATAGACTCAACTATAGAAGGTTAATATCTACTCATGTATAAAACTCATATTTGTTCTTGTAATCTTTGGATCATGCTTTTCCAACTAATGAACTATCAAATTCAACTTTTTTATTATTCAAGGATAAAATTCATGAAGGACAATAAACTACATCATAAGTTTGGGCTAAAATACATCATTCATTTCACCCCATTTATAATGAATTCTCCATAGTCATATGAGATAATCCAAAGTGGCCATCATATGACTCCTCATAATTAGAATGCATGCACTAATGGGGATTTGCATTCAGTTTCTCCATATTCAAATTTCTTGTTAAAGCATAGGGTTCAAATCTATGTGAGAGGGCATAGAAGCATGCACACAAAAATTCATACAATTTTCTTTTTGAGAAATCCATATGGAATGAAAAAGTGATTTTGCATTTTTTTATGAAAACCATGTCTCATAATTTTTATGATGATGATGATTAACGTCCACTTAGATCAATATGGTCTATCAAACCTTAAGAAAGAAGGGATTACTTGAAATTTTTTAATATTTTATTTATGTGATCATAAAGAAGGGAGAGAAGTGTTCTGAGGTCACTGTAGGTTTTTTACTTAACAAGTCAAGAAGGTTGGTGGTGTGGAAATTTTTTTGAAAAGGAAAGTAGATGTGAGTAAGGGCCAAAGAATCCAATAAAATAGTCAACAAATCCTAAATTTCCACTTGAAATTGATAAAAATTACATGATTTCAATAAAATGCATGCCTAAGGTTCATTTCTTGACCAATTTGAGTATGTCAAATTAGGGAGTTTTTATTTTTCATTCTTCACCATTGAACATTTTAACATTTTTAATTTGAACCAAAAATGTTATTGTTGTGCAAAAACACTAAAATCTTCATGTACTTTACACAATATCTAAAAGTCTAGGAGGCTTTAAAAATAATATTGAATCTATTTTAGAGTGATACAAGGGATCCATTCACCCAAGTTAATGGAATGTCATTCTAGGCACACAAATTGTGTTTTAAATATCCTTGATTCATCCTTGATCCACATAGTTATTACATGAAAAGGAGTTTTCACAAAATTTAACAATTTATGGTACTTAGAGAAAAATTAACACTCACAACACTAAAATGCATATGTAAGGAAATATAAACATGCTCACATCCTGGGATTGAATGAGTAGTTCTTATAGGGCTTCCAGACCCACTTCTGAATTCAAAATGCATGCATGATAGCTTTCTTGGCTATGGATTCTCCTACATCAAATTCTCCTAATTGAAATTTTTCATGAGCACTTTCTCAAAAGGGATGGATAGAAAATCATATTCTTCTTTAACCACATGATTATACTGGTGTACTTATTTGTGATCTATTTGTGAGCGGTGAACTTTGGTTCTTGATCTATAGAACTTACCCTGTAAATTCCTACAATCATGAATCCTCTAAACTAATGTCTTTCCACTTGATCAAATACTCTTTCATTATTCTTTATCTTTTGACTAATCCTCTTGGCCAACACCTCCTCAACTTCCTCTTTTTTCTTCACTGAAACCCATTTTGTGAATATTCCACTTTCTTTTCCTCAACTATCTTTGTTTCTTCAAATCCTTCATGACACTCACAAATATTTGCAATTTTAAAAACTATTGAAATTTATTTGTCATCTAATGAATCCAAATTTTACACATTATTAGAAATGTTCCTAAGTATTTTGCATGGTCATGTCTTCTTATACTTCGTTTTGTTATAAATATTCCTAGAAAATATCTCCTTCATTAGATGAGCATTAAAAATTATCCTTCTGTAGATGACCTCACTCTAATTTTTTTGATCTATGTTCTCTCTGTACTTCCCATTACTTTTTTATGACTATTTCCTTGCCTCCTCAAGTGTATCTCTCATATATCCTACAAATACTTCCACATATACATTTTTCCACATGCTTATCAAGTGGAAAACTTATCAAAATTGTCACTCACTTTGATGGTATTCCATACATAATATAAAATGGTGTGCTTATTGGAAATATTTTTTCATTGATGTCAAATATATGGGGAGAGTACAAATTTCCAAATAAGATGATGATAGTTGGAAATATTTTCGGATACCCAACTTTTTTATGCTCGGTTTGGATACCTTATCTTTGAAGGAATTTTTACTCCAAATACCTAGCTCAAATAAGATAATAGGATACATGATTGAAAATAGCATTCTAATAGCTTTCTAGCAGTATACGACACTCCCTCTATCTTCATAGGAATAAAGAGATGTGAAAGATTATATTAGGTCAACACAACCAAAAAGTATAGGTTGACCCTACAAATTTTACAAGTTGGCCATAAGTGAATGTAGAAGCACCGTGAATAAAGGAGATATGAGGGAATTTGAATATCATCCAAATAAGAAGAAATATGATATGTGTATTAGAATCTAAGGATGCTTGGGGTTTTAAAAGTGAAGCAAAAATGTGATTTGTGAAGTCAATGAGTATCTTGGCATATTCATTGTAACTTTTTTTTTTATACGTTTCAAATCATGAACTTTTGAGGAAATAGAGGTGAGATATTTGTTACATTTCATCAAAATTTGAGACATTGGTTTTCTATGCTCTTTGTATATTCCCTATGGAAGCTAGATTTTTTATTGATCTTGAAATTTTCTTCAAATGAGTCATCTGGATATTTTCACTATAAGTTAAGATCTAGGACATTTTAGACCTTGAAACTTTGAGGAAATAGAGGCAAGTTATTTGGGTAAATATGGTCTAAATTTCATACTTTGATTTGCTGTAATTTCAAAGATGTTCCTTGTGGAAGTTAGGATTTCTGAATAGTCCTTAAATAATTTTCAAACATGATAGTTTGACATTTTCGCTATAACATATTTTTTAAGAGTTTTAAACTGAGACATTTTCAAATACTTGTGGAGACATATAGTAGTAGCTTAGGCAAAAATTTAAAACATTGGTTTGTTATACTTTTAAAGATATTCCTTGTGGAATTTATGGTTTTTGAATGATTTTGAAATCAATTTCAAACAAGTCAGCTTAGAATTTTTGACAAAACTTATTTTCTAAGGATTTTCATATTATGAAATTTAAAGCGATATCATAATGCATATAGAAGTGTCTTAGGTAAAAATTCCATAATCAAATTTTCAAATTGGATACGTGGCATGTTGTACAAGTTCATTCTTATTAAGAGGCCGCAAACAATAAGTTTTGAATGAAGTAGACCCAGTGAAGGCAGAATCAACAAGAAAACTTGGTGAAGGTAGAAAAAGCTACCTGACATAGTGAACGCAGGAGTAGCAAGTAGACTTGGTTGAGTAGGTTGGTGCATCTGAATATTTTCAACATTGGGGATTGTTGTCTTTAGGAGGTTAGTGCCTATAGATATTTGCAGTGGTGGGGATTGGTTTCTTCATTTGGTTGGTGCCTATGAATATATATAGAAATGGGGACGTGTGTCTCTAGTAGGTTGGTGCCTACAAATATTTGTAGCATTAAGTTGGTGCCTACAAATAATTATAAAAGAATTTTTGTGGTTATCCCAAAAAGGTTTCCATGTAAATCTTGTGTTCCATGTTTTGGAACTGATATATATCATATGTGATTGTTTTTGTATGGTTCATAAATGTTTAAATAAATAAAAACTCCTTAGATTGATTCACATCCCCCCACTTTAGTATAAGCATGTGCTAAATAACCAGTATCAGAGTAGGCTCCAAAAATATTCTAACCACTAAAACTAGATTTTGAGAGCACATAAGGCCAGTCAAGAAGGTTTCTCCACAAATAAAACCCCATTGTTTGATGGAACAAACCATGCATTTTGTAGTATAAGGATGTAAAATTACCTAATGGATCTTTGGTTTGATATTTGGAAATCAGTCATGATTAGTTATACAACATCAAAAACTCCTCCAATAGATACGACTAGGAAAAAGGCTAGTGAACATAATTCAATAGCCATTAATGATATATTGTGTGGTCTATCAAAACTAATATTTGTCAAGGTGATGCATTGTGAATTGGAAAAATAAATTTGGGACAAACTTCAAAATATCTATGAAGACAATGACAAGGTGAAGAAGGCAAATCTCCAAACTCATAGAAGAAATTCAAGAGTTTGAAAATGAAAGATGAAAAGAATGTTGCAACATGTTTCCTATATGTGGATGAAATTTTCAAAATTATTAAAAAACTTTGCGAGAAGGTTGAAGAACCAATGATTGTGCAAAAGGTACTAAGGTCAGCCCCGCTAATATTTGGTGCCGATATCTTTGCCATTGAAGAAATGAATGATTTGGAGAAACTGGCAATGTATGAGTTGTATGCTCACTACATATGAAATGAGGAAAAAACATAAATCCACCATAGAAGGAAGTATCTTTCAAAGAATAAAACAATAAAAAAAGGAAACAAATATTATGATTGTTCTAGCCATGAATCAAATACAAAGGAAGCATAATTTGTTAGAAATCTAAAAATAGGATCTAGAAAATACAAAGGTAAGCTATCCTTCAAATGTTTGATTTTTCTAGAGTGGGAAATTTTGTTGCTAAGTGTCCATACACAAAAATTAAAGACAATGATGATGAAGAAGAACACAAAAATACAATCAAACCTTATAGACACAAAAGAAGAAAATAAACAAAGAAAAAATTGTACTCTAGAGAGGGAAATAGCTTGTCTAAAGAAAGTGATGGATATGTTTCTAATATTGACAAAGAATAATTCTTATTCATAGCCATGGATACAAAGTATACTTATTAAAAAATAAAAACAATATTTAGAAGAAGAATACATTGTTGGGAAATTGAATCTTGAATTAGAACTTGTTAGTGCTTAGAAAAAATGGACAGGCTCAGGGGAAAGAATAAAAACAGAAGGGACAAATGTAGAAATATGGAAAGAATGATCATGATCATGATTAAATAAATAAAATATGTATCATCCTAAAGAATCAACTAGAAGAGGAAAAAGGACAAAATAAGTGGTGAGAAGCTAGTTGAAAGAAAAGGAAGAAAATTACAAGAATCTAGAAGTTGAAATTATTTCCTTAAGAAAGGAACTAGAGGGAAAAAATGATCAATTGAATAGAAGCTTGAATTTTGGAAAGAGTGTTGAAATATTAGATAATATTCTTAGTTTCAAAATGTCACCATTCATTAAGACATGTGTTGGCTTTGAAAAACAAAATATCCCCAAGGGAGATACAAGCATTAAGGTCACAAATCCATCACAAAAGTAAAATGAAGAAAAGACTAAAATTTATACCAATATTCCCAAGGACTCCATCAACAATGAAATTAGTAGCAGGAAAAGAAATGAGGACTAGTAGAAACCTAATTCTTCTCACAAGAACAACAATAATTAGTTTGAAAGATTTATTCCACCAAGAATTCCTTCCACAACTTGGTACCAAAATCTCTTGGATATTTTTTTCTTGCAATAATTTTGGTCACAAAACAATATATTATAGATATTATGCAAGAAGCGATCATGTGAGAGATATAAATAGAGGATATTTTAAGACCTCAAAGAATGATTATGTGAGAAACAAAACCAAAAATTATTAGGGATTTGTTGATAGAAAATAAAATTCATTTCTCTCCTACATGATTACAATATTGAATGTTATAAGTGAAGTAATTGTGGGGCACATAGCACCTGACTGTAGAAGAAACATAATAAATTCTCCTAAACAAAACAAGGAAGAAAATTTTCTTACCAAGCATAGAGAAGAGTACACAAAGGTGTATAAAAGGAAGCAAGAGGAATAGAAGAAAGAATAATGAGGAATTGTACTATATGATAAACAAAAAAGAAGCCAATAATACATTGATATTGATGTTAACATGGTACGGGATCAGAACAAATTTCTTACCCTAAAGGAAGAAAAAGGAGGCAATGTTACCTTTTGGAATAATTATTCTATAAGGATAGTTCTAAAAGGTATGGTTAGTCTTGATGATGGAAAGACTTAAACATAGAATGTATTGTATGTTGAAGGGTTAAAACACAATATTTTAAGTATCAGTCAAATGTGTGATCAAGGTTACAACCTCATATTTCATTCCAAAGGTTGTGAGATAAGGAAATCAAGTTCCGGAATATTAGTGGAAAACACAAATAGAAACATGAGCAATTTATATGTCCTCAATCAAGTCAAAGGATAAAATGTTGTATGGGACAACTAGATCGAAACTGGTTATGGCATGGAAGGATGGGTCATATAAAATTTGAGAATATAGTAAAACTCAAAAAGACACAAGCATTAAGAGATATGACAAGGGTCTCAAAACCTATGGACAATATTGCACGCCATGTTAGCACAAGAATCAAATGAGAGTTAGTTTCAAAACAAATGAGCACTCAAATTCAAAGCCAATCGAACTTGTACACATAAAGCTCTGAGGGCCAACAAGAACATAAATTTTAAAATGATCTGGATTGGATCATTATAGTTTTTTTCACCCATATTAATGCTTTTAGAGTGAAAAACGTGGAGGAATCAGCTCACAAGACTATTTTTACTGACAGAACCCAGTTTGGAAAATCAGGGTCTAAAACCTTCCGAGAGCATTTGAGGTATCAATTGACGCTTTTTTGGGAGTAAAAATTTGTCACATTAGTGTGAATTGTTTTTTTTGGATTCTACACATAGAGACCTTTCCAACGGTACAATAACCACCCCAATCAGAATTTGCATGCAAAATTTATTCCATCCAAACGTTTACCTCCCTGTTTTCACCACCATAATTAAAGAGGATGTCATTTCATCCCCCATTATTCATGGAAAAGGAACTAGTTGCGTGATTATTATGAAGAATACTCTAGAAGAGTCCATATTGTAACTTTTGTTAACAATTGAGGTAGTCAAACCTAACCACTAGTAGGCTATCGAGTTGTGTTATAACTGGACCACTAGGAGGAAAAGAGGTTCCATCTTTTTCAATTACATTTGTTCCATAGATGAGAAAAAATATCCAAGACCGATAGGAGAAAGAGAAAAATGAGAGGATGTGTGCATTGTAGTAGCCCATGGGCCACATGCCATGCTTCTTTCTACTCGAAGCCATTTTCTATTCAGAGAAAGAGAGAAAATTGGACTCACCTTCTAGTTAGGTTTTCCCTTGAAAGGGTTTCCCAGGTCATATCTTGTGTCAATCATAGTTTGCGAATTTTTATTTTGTTTTTATCTATTTTATACATAATTTTAATTTTCATGCATACACAATTAACTGTAATCTACAAATCCAGAAATTTCAAGAAAAAATAAAACCCTAATACTGTAGATTTCATATTTTTAAATATATTTTTATCATATATGTTGTGACGAATTGTGCAATGGAATATTAACAACACTTTGTGGATCATAAAAGGTGATACTTATTTTATGTTTCTTATTGATTATTCAATAAGAATGCCATGGGTAACTTTTCTTAAAGAAAAATATGAAGCATTTGAGAAATTTAGAGCTTTTCAAGTCCTCGTTGAAAATGGGGCTAATTTAAAAATCAAGTGTTTAAGATTAGACAAAGGAGGTGAGTTTACATCTATGAATTTGATGAATTATATGAGAATCATGGAATCAAGAGACTTTTTTGGCAGCTAAGACTCCTCGGAAAAATGGGGTTATAGAAAGGAGGAACATAATTTTATGTGAAATGGCCAAAACAATGTTGAATGAATCCAAACTACTAAACACTTTTGGGTAGAAGTAGTTAGCATAATAGTATACATGTTGATAGAGCATAAATTATAGCGAACAACAATAGACGCCTTATGAATTATGGAAAGGTAGACCAACTATGATTAAATACTTCAAATTATTTAGGAGCATGTGTGTATAAATATAAATGAAGATAATTTAGGAAAGTTTGATTCTAGAACATATGAATGTACCTTTCTTGGCTATGCATATGGAAGAAAGGCCTACAAATGTTATAAAAAATATTATACAAGGTGGTAGAAAGTATTGATGTAAGAGTGGATGAAGAAATACCTTAAAAAGGAAAGTCATAAACAAATAAAAATCCTAAGGAGACAATGTATAGATAACAAGAAAAGGAAGAAGATGAGGAAGAATAAAACAAAGAACTAAAAGAAATAGAATGCCAATAAAAGACAAAATTTATACTTGTCCAAAAGTATCATCCAAAAAATCATGTTTTTGGTGATATAGATATAGGAGTTCAAACTAGAAGAGGATTGGTAAGGGCACTAAAACTAGCAAATATTTCTTTTCTATCTAAAGTAAATCCCACGAAATTTACAGAACCTAGTGAAGACAAGAATTAGGTTAATGTCATGGAAGAAGAACTAAATTAGATCGAGAATAATGAGACATGGGAACTTTTTCCTAGACCAAAAGACAAGAATGTGATTGGAGCCAAATGGGTCTTCAAAAACAAGTTGAATAGAGATGGATGATTGTTCAAAATTAAAGAAAAATTGGTCTGTAAAGGGTATGCTCAAGTTGAGGTATTGATTTTGAAGAAACCTTTGCTCCAATTTCAAGATTAGAAGAAATCAAAATGTTGTTGGAATTTCCATGTTTTAAGAACATCGAAGTCTATAAAATGGATGTCAAGCTAGCCTTCCTAAATGGAAATCTAGAAGAAGTAGTATACATTAAACAACTAGAATGATTTCAATTGTTATAAAATGAAGATCATGTATGCATACTAAAGAAAGAACTTGATGAACTAATGCAAGCTCCCAAAGCTTGGTATTCAAGACTTGAAAAATGCCTAAAAGAATAAGGTTTCAAAATAGTAGCTACAAACAACAATATGAACATCAAAAATAGAAAATAAAAATATATTAGTCATTGTGGTTTATGTGGGTTATGTTCATTTTTGTAGCTCGAGCAGGTACTTATGCACAGGCCTTGTGTCTAAGCATGAAAATTTTTCATGCATTCTCATTAGACACTTTCTCTAGTGTGATAAATTTGTTGATGTAACTTATCCTAAGTCTTAGGAAATATATATATATGTTGTCTTATTGAGCTAATAAAAAATTAGGAAAAGTAAAGTAATTTACTTTACCGAGTAATTTTTACTCTTAGTAGTTGATCTTAAGTAAGGAGAGATTTAATCTTGGTTGTTAATCACTTTGAGATTAGGGTTAGGGTTAGGGATTCAGCTCAATGTCAAGTTATAAAATCAAGGATGAGGAGAGGATATAGACACACTAAAAAAAAAAGATTGAGAGAATCATCTCAGTAAGTGATGTGCTCGGTCCAAGGGAGTGCATAGAGGTTGGAGATCTAGAGCTGTAAGAGAGATTGAGAATCAATCTAGGGAAAATGTGCTAGTCTATTAGATATGGGTTATTTTATTATGTATTTTCTTAGGTGGGCCAGTGTATTTATTCAGTAATTTTTATGTTAGGCATTGAATATTGGGTGTTATATTCACAGTAAATATAACATGGTATTAGAGATAGAACTATAAATAAAAACGATATTGGAACCGCAAGGGCCAGGTACGACCATGACTGTATGAGGAAATTTTTTTAAAAGGGGGTCAAAGGAAATCAGTCGTACCAAGAAGGGAATTTTTTTTTGCAGATGGGTCAAATACTTTGGGCTGAGTTTTTGGACTAAGGGTTGGTGGTTGAGTGGGCCCTCGACCGAAGTGGTCGATAGGCCAACTTCACCCAACCATCGCAAGAATAGACAAACAACTAGTGTGGGCAATGTGATTGAGGTGAGGAAGTCTGAAAAAGGAGTGGATGGTGCAATCATATGTTAATTAGGCTAAGCTACATGTCTGCAAATTAGCCATTGAATTAGTGGAATCATAGCAATCATAGTCAAGATATCAACTGTATATGCTTCAAAATGAAAGTTTAATAACATAGAAAGTACACGGGTCATAATATGCAATAGAGAGCGGTTGATCATGCAAAAAATGAGGGGTAGTCACTAAATGTTGGTCAGTGAAACATTTGATCGATGATAGGAACAACATATAACAAAGATGTCATAATAGGTTGTGAGGGGCATGGACAAGGTGTTGGCACGAAAAGAGGAGCTACACAATTGGCATAGTGCACAGGGGGGAAAAAAATCTGGGTGATAGTGATAGAGAGTTAGAGGCATCGAGTGTCATTGGCTCACACAGGTGAGAGTGCAGTCACAAAATTTATAACCACCAAAGAGGTGGATACAGGGACCCATGAACATAGTAGGGAGATCAACTACAAGATGGATACTAAATAGGGTTGTCTAAGGGTCGAGCAGTTGGTTTAAGCTGCAAGTGGACATAACAATAACAGTTGGTAGACAGGCCAAAGAAGGTCACGGATGTCTGATGGAACGACATATAGGTTTCTATTAGCAGTTAGGATGTGGATGCACATGGAAACTGCTAAAATTTTTGTGATTGGGCCGAGAGAAGGCCAAGGTTACAGATCATCACAAAGAGGCAGAGTTTTGCAGATTTGACATGTAAATTAATAGAGATCTGTAACAACATAGTGCCAAGAAAGTTATTTTTGGAAAGATTTGAATAGTTGGAAAAATATGACTACCCATCTCAAGTTTGAAGATCATTTTGATGGGTTGTCTAACTACAACATCTGTAAGGAAATAATTGCATTTGTTTTAGATGAGAATGAGATCTAAAAGTTTGTAGCACAAACCCAAATTCCTCCCACTGATGCAACACTTATGGCTACCCATAATAAGAAAGATGTGAAAGGCAGGAGGATTATCCTAGTTGAAGTGAAGGATCAAATTTTTCCTCATATATTCGGAAAGAAAAATGCCAGAGAAATATGGGAGGAATTGACCAAGCTATACGAAAGTGACAACCAAAACTAGAAAATGGAGCTAAGTGAGAAACTCGGGACCACTAATATGTCCAACACTGAGACAAATTCTTCTTATCTCACCTGAATATCTCAAATAACAGATGAGCTTTCTACAATAGGGGAGAAAGTGTAATACTCATAAATGGTAAGGATATCTATGAATGGGTTCACAATGATCCAAACTTAGACAAGAACACAAAAGAATATAGATATAACCATAAATACGGAGAAGTAATAGAAATAAAACTTCATTTCATTAATATCAAAGAACTGAAATATGCTTACAAACATAATGGAAATAAACTTGCTCGGGCGATGATAGCTTATCTCTGAGAAGAGATGTGGCGTCTACATGCCTTCGAACTGTGTTATAATGAGGCTCAAAGGCCTATTTATTATTGAGAAACAATGGAAACACTAAACATCTAAAAACCCAACACTAGGATATGAATCACCAAATTTGTGGGCCCCGTTTGGGTAAATTCGTACATCAACTTCTTAGGGTCGTAACTTTGGCATATGATCTTCGTTTCACGTGCACAATACCTCGTTAAAAGTATATATCCGAGGAATAAAAATTTTGACTAAAAAAAATTTGAAAGACACTTTCTTTCCCATTTTCCAAAAAAAACATCTTTTAGGACCTCAAAACAGCTTTGGAAGTTTAGGACCCAAAAAACTTCCAAAAATAGTAAATTGTGCTACAATTAAGGAAATTGAAAAAAATGAAAGAAACGATGGTGGGGGTCCAAGTGGAATAGGTGGGTGGACACAAATATCCACTTGGATCAGTTCTCCCCCCTTAGAAAGCAATGGTCCCCATTGCATTCAGTGCCTCCATGAGATGGGGAAAATTCTAGTGAACTTGGTCCCTTGTGAGACACTTGCCTTGGTGCAAGAGTTGGCCAACTTTGAAAACTTGATATAGTTGGATCTTATGTTGGCGACTGTTCCTGATATGTGTGCCCATGATATGATAAATGGTGGCCTATTCCATTTAGTTTGGGTTTAAATCCATTGGTGTGATGTGTTCTGCAATATCGGATGTGTCCAGTAATGGTGGAAAGTATGGCCGAAGGCAGTCAACATGGAACACTGGGTGCAGGCCAAGAAACGATGGAATGTTGAGCTTGAAAGAATTGTCCCCTATAGCCTTGGTGATGGTGTATGGCCCATATCATAGCGGTCAAAGCTTACGGGGGAGCACATCGAGGCGCTCTTTCTGCAAATGTAGCCAAACTTTGTCACCCACCTGGAAATTGTGTGGCACTCGATGTTGATCATGTCATTGCTTGTACTTAACATTGTCTTTGTCAAATATTTCATGGAACTTCTGGCATATGTGCTATATTCGCTCAATGAAGTTGTTGGCCCTATTGGTTTCAGACTTGACATGGGCTGAAGTTGCCTGAGTAGTTGCAAATGGTATGGCCACATCAATGGGACATAGTGGCTGGAATCCCAACCCCTCCTCGAATGGGTTGTTGACAATTGAGATATGGAGAGCTATGTTGTAGTTGTTGTGGAAATAGGGGAGGTTGTTGTCCCATGTGTGAGGATGCTTGTAATGTCCCTTTTTCAGGAACTTGCTGCTCAATCGGGAACATCTTAGATGTTCCATTTTTCCTTCTTCAGTGAGACACGGCAAGTCCATTTCAGAGATTGAATGATGGGGAATTTACATGATAGGTATCCTTCAAAGAAGGGAGAGATCCTAAGGCTAGCTGGCCCTTCTCAGACTCTGCATATGGATATGCAATATTCCACCTCGGGAATTTCTGCTACAGGGTCCTTGAGGATGCTGTATAAGGAAGCTGCTGCATAAATAAGGCAAACCAGCGCTGGGATTCCCTACAATAACTCTAATAAAACTCCCCTACAGAAAATTAGCTCAAATAAATGCACCAGATGGGTCATTCAGATCTCCCCAAACTAGATCTCTAAAACAAGGCTCAATGAGAGAGCTTACAACAATATATGAACATAAACATGAACTCTGCATATTTGAATACACCATAAGAGGGAAATGCTACAGCCATCATTATATTATGATATATCAGCAGAAATATACAAGAAATAGATGAGGGACAAGCCACTCAAACTTTAAGAGCAAACCTCCAATGAATAAGCAGTGAAATACAAGAGTTGCTGCATATCCACAAAATGCCGGAGTAGCTGCAACTGCGCTGATTACATGAAGGTATAAGCTGATGAATATGAATAAATTTACATATGGCTGAAGGAATACAAGAAAATAGCCCAACAACAAGAAATGGGCTGAAATACAAGATTTCTAGCCAATCCATGAAGATTGCTAGAAATGTCGGAGCAAACCAAAATGTGACAACCAAGTTGTCATTGCAACTAATACAAAATGAGAATGAGGCTATGGAAGATCTGAAATAAAAATTCCCTCCTCTGATAGTGCCTCCAATACAAAGGATTGATCTCCTTGTCTCAGAAACAACCTCCTGATGAGCTCCATGAAACCCTCTCTCACTGCCTCCTCTAGAATAACGCAGTTCTCCCCATGGACTGCGCAGTGGGAGATGATGGAAGTGTGGCCTCATGCCACTGATCTGAAATACTGCCCGGGAATCCTCCTTGCAGCTCCTCCAATGAATAGAACACTCCTCCACTGAAGAAAACTAGACAAGGGAGACTCCATGAGTTCATCTCTTGCTGCACCCAACAACACAACATCCTCTCTGTTGCAAAAATAACGTTGTAGAAGATGAATGTAGTTGTGGCCAATGCTGGATTGAGGAAATGTAGCTCAATCCTCATCCTTCCTTGAGGAAGAGGTAGGGATTCCCGACCGGGAACACCCTAGTGCCTGAGGGCACCATCACCCTGCTAAACAGCCCGGGGATGCAAGCTTTTGCAGACCCTTGTCTGAAATCTAAAACATAGCATAATGAAAATGGGTTGCCATCTCCTCCATATAAAGTGAGAGAACTCCTCTCCACCATGGTCCCACCAATTAGGGTTTCCACACTTGCATGAATGTCTTCCCTCCAAAACTGCATAGCTTCTCTAGGAAGCCTCTTCCTCCTTGGCAGCGCTGTTGACTTTAGTCAATGGTGACTAATCAAGTGAGCTGGGTTCCATTCAGACCTTTGGTGTTTATTTCAGCTACTTTATTCACTCCTCTTTCACATTGGGAGTGTTATTTCTTCATCTAGAAAGGGCTAAGGTGTCTCCTTGCCCATTTTACTAAATAAAAATAAAATGTGCAACTATAATGTCCATTTTAGCTTGAGGCTAAAAATTTGGGACATACAATGCTTTAAGTTGTACATGCATAGAATGTGTACGATCATCTTGTTGACGACCTTTGTATTGCCATCAGTTTGGGGGTAGAAATTCGTGGACTTAGTGAGCTTGGTATCCACCATCGGACCAAATATTTGACCAAAATGTACTTAGGAACTTGTTGTCCTGATCTAAGATAATGGACTGTGGGATCCCAAAGTGTACCCACACTTGTTCAAACAAGAGCTTAGAAATGGCTTCTGTTGTAATACTCTTCTTGTAGACCGCAAGAATGGAAATCTTAGAGAATCTCTCGATGACCACAAAAATGCAGGCATTTCCATTCTTAGTTGAGGGGATACTCAACATGTAATCCATGGAGATGGATTCCCAAGGTCGACTAGGAGTAAGAAAAGGAGTATATAGGCCTTGCTTCTTGATGGTCAGTTTGGTAGTGGCACAAGCAGTGCAAGATCTGATGTACTTCCCAACATCATGTCGAAGTTTCAGCTAATAAAAATACTTTTGTAGCACTTCCAGTGTTTTCTGTACTCCGAAGTGTCCAACGACCCGACTGTAGCACCTCCTAAATCATCTTGGCACGCTCGTTTGAAGGAACGTAGAGGTATCCTAGGTGACATAAAAACATATCCCGGAGGTGAAAATTTGGAACTTGCTTGCCTTACAGAAGTTCCTGGTATGTGTTTCCAAATTCTGGATTGCTCTTCTACAGATGCAGACACTCTGAAATCTCGTTCCCACAAGAGTCAAGAAAAGTGGTCAGCGCCATGACCGGTGGTCATATGAGGCAATCTACAAAATTATTGGTGCTACCCTTCTTGTACTTAATGTTCAAGTGGAATTGTTGCAGGTATGTAGATTGTTTTTGATGGTGATCATTCTACAACTTCCCTTATGTTTGTATGAACTGCAGGGGTCAGTGGTCTTTGTGGATGATCATTTCCTTCCCCATAATGTAATGCTTCCATTTTCGGTAGGCTTTCATAATTTAATACATCTATTTATCATAGGTGGGATACTTTGATATTGTGTCTAAAAATGTCTCACTGTGATATGCCACTGGATTCCCGTGCTGACAAAGAACTACACCAATAACATAGTCTGAATCATTTGTCTTGATCTCAAATGGTTCTTGTGGGTTTGGTAATGTGAGCACTAGTACAGAGAAGAGGTGATGCTTCAACTCAAAAAATATTTTTTTGGGGATTTAGACCAAAATAATTTTTCTTTTTCTCCGCCCTTATAAGTGACTTGACTCAAAGGCCAAGTGATATGAGAGAACCCCAACACAAACCTACGATAAGAATTGACAAGACCCAGAAATTTGTGGAACTTTGTTAGAATGGTTGGGGCTGGACAATCTCGAATGAATTGTATCTTCGTTGGGTCCACATGCACACCTTTATCATCAATGATGTAACCCAGATATTGAACCTAGGTCATACCAAAAGTTCATTTCTCCAAATTGGCACACATCTTGTGTTGTTGCAAAGTTTGGAGGACTTGTCGAATATGGAGAAGGTGCTATTCCCAACTCTAGATGAAGATCAAGATGTCATCCAAATACACCACCACGAATGATTTGGTGAAGGTTCGCAATATGTCTTCCATCAGCCTCATGAAGGTTGTGGGGGTATTCGTCAACCTAAAAGGCATGGCCAGCCATTCGAAAAGGGCCTCCTTGAATTTGAAGGTAGTCTTCCACACAACGGAGGGTTCGATTGGTACCTGGTGACACTCATACTTCAAGTCGATATTGCTATAATATTTCCCCCCCTTGAGCTATTGCAAAGGGTCATAAATCTGTGGGATTGGATACCTATTCCAGACATTGATTTTTTCAGTGCCCGATAGTCAATATAATGTCTCCAGGTCCCATCCTTCTTCTGGACCATCACGATCGATCTCCCACAGGTTGATGAACTTGGCCTTATGTGCCCTTTCTACAACAACTCCTAAATATTCCTCTTTATTTCATTGTTCTCTAGAACAGAGCGTTGATAGATCATTCCATTGGGCAATGATGCACTTGGGGTCAAATAAATGGGGTGCTTGACCTGCTAGTGTAGAGGTACCTCTATGAGTGAGGTGAAGATGTCCCTGTACTCCTCCACAACCTTGTCCATTTGATCTCTCATGTGGAGGAGCCCTATATGGAGGTCGTGTACACAATCTTCTTCTTTCCTGAGGGCGAATCATAAGGAAGACAGATTTCTCGGTCTAGGAAATGAGTTTACTCCATTGCTTCACAATGATAAAATAGATGGAGGTAGGTGGTGCTACCTTTGGTATCCTATACAACTTATTTCCCAAAGTAATAATAAAGTGTGATGTCTAGGCTCATACATAGCATTTCGCTTCCACAAGTTTGGTTGGCCTCATAATACATCACAAAATTCAAGAGGAGAAACATCACACAGTACCTCATATGTGAAGGGCTTGATATTGTAGGGAAGGCAACATTGTTGGATGATGCGGAGAGTTGTATAATGCATCTGATTTGGAAGCCTTTAACTCATCCACCAGTGACTGCTTGGCCCGACACTCACTTCTTTTGTGAGTGGGGCTCTTATGGAACTCACACCAATTTCCCATGTCCTTGTTTGTCTTTGTGGTGTTTTTCTTTTCTTGTGGCTTTCACGGGTTGTCTTGGGTTGCCTCGTCTTGGATTTGTACTTTGTTTTGCGGTTTGGGGGCACCTTTTCCTTGCTTCAGATTCACAGATCCAAAGTCTCTCTTCTGTTTAAAATTTTGCTTGATCTTGGCAACATATCAGCATGTTGCACCAAGCAAGGAGATGTCGAGGAACTCCATTTACTCATGAATGTATATGTGCAAACAATTGCGGTACTTAAGCACTAGATGTTTCTCTGAATATTTGATACCCAAATTTGTGCACAGGATATGGAATAGATTCATCAACTATGCACATCTTGATCCCTCTGTTGCCGCAACGTAGTGAATTGTATGAGATTGTCTTCATAGCTCCCCATAGGGTAATATTGTTCCTTGATGGCATCTCAGAAAGAATTCCAAGTGGGTTATGCTGAAAACAGTGAGGGTTTTCTCTTGTCCCTCTGTTCGTAGTAGGTTTCCCACTATTCCTTGACATGGGGGGTGGATTTTAGGAGCGCAAAAGTAATATTTTCCTTATTGGAAAAATCACGAACTAAAAAATATCCTTCCAAAAAAATTAACCATCTATCTATGACGTCTGCATCTATTTGGCCTTCAAATATGGGAATTTCCAAGTTGACTTGTACTTTGAAGGGAGTGGCACCTCCAGAGTACCTTTCGGACGAAGATGCGTTGCTTGTGAGCATTCGCCAAAGGATATAGGAAAATTTGTCCATCATCGCATTCCTTTGTCACTCAAGGGCTTCTTCGAGTAATATTTTGAAAGGATCTCCTGCTCTGTCGTCTTTATTTTCTTCCACCATGGGAGGTCGTCAGGTTTTGCGATGCTGGTATTGCAAAGGTTCAATCAGTTCGATCCCTAACTCCTTATACCCTGACCTCGTTGGGGACATGCAAAGAAAAACAAAGAAAGAGCAGACCGCTCTGATATCAATTATTCGAACTTAGACAAGAATGCAACGGAATATAGATATAACCAAAATACAAAGATGCAATAGAAATAACACTTCATTTCATTAATATCAAAGAACTGAAATATTATTACAAACAAAATGGAAATAAACTAGCTCGGGTGATCGTAGCTTATCTCTGAGAAGAGATGTGGCAGCTACATGCCTTTGAAATATGTTACAATGAGGCTCAAAGGCCTATTTAGTATTGAGAAACAATGGAAAATCATAAACATAAAAAAACCTAACCCCAGGAGATGAATCACCAAATATATGGGTCCTGTTGTGGTAAATTGATACATCAACTTCCCGGGGTCGTAACTTTGGCATACTATATTCGTTTGATTGAAAAATACCTCGTTAGAAAGATATATCTGAGGAATACAACTTTTGACTACAAACATTGGTTAAGACATATTTTTTCCCATTAAAAAAAAAAAAAACATCGTTTAGGGCCTCAAAACTGCTCCGGAAGTTTAGGACCTGAAAATTTGCCAAAAATAGTAAATTTTGCTACAATTAAGGAAACTAGAAAACTAAAAGAAACAATGGTGGGGGTCCAAGTGGAATATGTGGGTGGCCACTAATATCCTCCTAGATCACACAGATTGGTGGGGTACCTTCATTAAAGGAATCATTGCATGGGAGAATCTCCCAACTTGGGATAGGTTGTGGGATGACTTCACTCAGGAGGAGATTTGTGAGGAGGCCATGGAAAATAGGTAAAAGGTGAAAGGGATGAGTAGAAATTTTCTCTTTCAGGTCATGTAAGAAAGGGCAAGGGGACTGCCAAACTAAACAAGGGAGAGGAAGGATCCTTTCATGATGGGAAGAAGAAGGACATGAGAAAATCCAAGTGCTTTACATGCGACAAGCTAGTTCATCTAATGTCCAAATAGAAATAAATAAAAATAGAAAACATAGGTTTGAACATCAACAAATATCGAAGAGTTTGTTGCAAAATTTTAGGAGGAGTTCTCATTGGTGGTTGCTTGTCTTTTTGGAACTAGTGTTAAAATTTCCTGCTTTGTGGAAAATGATACATGGTTCGTGGATAGTGGAAAATTTCTCCATATGAGAAGAATGAGGGAATTATTCCTTAGTGTTTCAGAAATAGAAATAGACTCGCATGTGAAAGTTGGCATGAGTACCATACATGTAGTAAAGTGGGTTGGAATAGTGTTATTCCAACTAAAATTAAAAGGATCTTTGGAGGTGGTGGAGGTGTTATATGTCATAGAGTTGAAGACAAAAATTCTCTCAATATTGGCTATGGAGGACAACAGGTATGATGTTGTGTTCTAGAAAGGACAAGTATTCATATGTTTAGAGGGAGCTACCCATGACACAACAATAAAGCTTGGTGCCAGGATGGGTAAAGTGTACAACTTGTAAGGCCAACCTGTAAGTAAATCCAAGGGTATCTTGGATTGAGGATCAATGTTAGTGACAAAGACTGAATAGGAGGATATGAAGATTGTGTTGAGACTGGGGACTCAATTTTCTAATCTGGAAGGTGGGAAGGAGCTTTCTTCCAGATCTATCAAAACTAGTTGGTATTAGCTAACACTGATGGATGCTCTTCAATGCATATTCCAAAGCAGATAGTAGGGAATCATTCTAGTTTAGAGAGAGTAGCTACAACAATAGATGATAGGGTGGAATTGGAGACAGATCCAGGTTAAGGAGGTTCTTCCAAGTACCTCCCTTGCTAAGAGGGAGTGTTGATTTTTGTAGCTCAGGCAAGTACTTATGCATAGGCCTTGTGTCCCAGGCATGAAAAATTCATCCACATTCTCCTTAGAATGCTTACTCTAGTGTGAGAAAGTTGATATTATAACTTATCCTACATCTAACTTAGGAAAACAAAAAACACATATTAATACATTGGCTTGTTGATCTAATAACAACTTACGAAAATTAAAGTAATTTACTTTAGTCAGTAAGTTTTAACCTTAGTAATTGATATCAAGTGAGGCGAGATTTATTCTCAACCATTAATCAATTTGAGATTATGGTTAGGGTTAGCGATTTAGAGTTGAATGTAAAGTTATAAAAGCAAGGGTGTGGAGAGGAGATAGATACACTACAACAACACAATATGGAGAACAACATATCAATGAGTGGTGTGCTAGGTCCAAGGGAGTGTAGAGAGGATGGAGATCTAGATATGCAAGAGAGATAGAACACTAATATAGGGAAGATATGTTGGATCATATACATGTTATTTTATTTTGTAGTTTCTTAAGTGGGCCATTATCCCAAGATAGGATCCCATGTAAGTTAGGATTCTTTTAATGAAAAACTTGTTGGGTAGGAATATGTTTGTTTCATTGTGAATGAGATTGATTATTTAAATTTGCTTCCATTAAATTTGTTAGAAACATAGCTATGTATTTATTCTATAAATTTTATTCTAGGGATTAAATATTGGGTGTTAGTTTCGCAAGAAATATAACTGATTATATCATTTTTGGAAGTAATGTTGACATAATGAGCCAACAGTTTGTAGAATAAATGCAAAAAGAATTTGATATTACCACTCAAGGAGACGTTGAAGAAATTCAGAATGGAAGATTGTGAACCTATTAATACACCCATGATCACAAGATGAAAATTGAACAAAGATGATGAATCCCCATAAGAAAATCATAAAATGTATACATTAAAGATTGGAATTCTACCATAAGTGAAACATCAAGCCCAAGAATCCGGCAAGTGCTAGGATTGGTTGGAAGATTTCAATCTACACCAAAGGGGACACATGTCTAAGAAGCAAAAATAATATTAAAATGTTTGAAGGGCGCATTGGACTTTGGCTTGTGGTATTCAAGAAATAAGGACTTCACTCTAACACCATAGACATATATCGATTGGGTAGGAAGTATTCATGACAAGAAAAGTACAAGTGAAGGAGCATTATTTCTAGGAAAACAACTAGTATCATGGTTGAGAAATAATCAAACTTAAATATCTCTAGCCATAGAAGAATATGAATATATTGAAGCAAAAACATGTTGCACAAGTTCTTTAGATGAAGAAGACACTAAAGGCTATCAAGGTAGAATATGATCAACCAATATCAACCATCTGCGACAATACAAGTGGAATCAACATTTCAAAGAATCGTGTTATCAACTCAAAGACAAAGGATATTCCCATCAAGTACCACTTCCTAAGAGAATAAGTAGTCGAACAAAGTGCCAATATAGAATACATTTACACCAAGGAACATGTTGCAGATATTTTTACATAACCCCTTCCTAAAGAAATGTTGGATCTATCAGACAAAACTTATGAGTGATATCCCACTCATATTGTCATTAAAGGGTAGCACAAGATAAATTGAAGCATCCCTTTGTCATTGATGTCAAATGGGGAGAAGTTTCAGATAGAGGGAGAATTTCATACACAAGGAGAGTTGCAGACATAATAAAAATTATAGACACAAGGAGAGTTGCAGACAGAGGGAGTACTACAATATTGTTGCAAAAATGACTAAGAGTTTCTAGCAATGAAAAAGAGGTAGATTGTTGGAAATATTGTTTTCATTGATGTTAAAGATAGGGGTATGCTAAATGTTATCACATTGTTATTCTAATTTTTTTTTTAAACGCTGACAATAAGAGTGTCAGTGTAAATTTTTAATAAACAGGTTTAAAACGCTGACAATGGGAGTGTCAACGTGAATTTGAAATAAATAGGGTTAAAAATGTTGACAATGAGAGTGTCAACGCGAATTTGTAATAAACAGGGTTAAAAACGCTGACAACGGGAGTGTTAGCGCTATTTTATTTTTGAAAATTTAAAAAATGCACTAACATTCAGGGTATCAGCGCCAAAAGGAAAAATTCAATATTTTTTTATGTCAAAAAAATGTGTTGATAAAGAACACATTAGTAGATGAATAATCATCTATCAAACGAGCGCTGACTAAGCAGATGTCAGCAAAAAACTCAGTTTTACTTTGTTTTTCCTGTGAAAGGAAGTAACTTCAGGCGCATCTTATGAACAGTTGGAAACAAAATTTTAAAAACAAAAGGAGTTTTTCTGTGTAACAGGCTCATTTAAAAAAGCCTCATTCATATTTTACACAGGTGTAACTATTTGAGAGATTCGAAGGAATCTTTGACACCTAGTTTTAAGGATTTTGCAATTTAGTCTTTTCATGTTTTAGCCACTGTTTTAAAAATATGTTTCCAAACAACTGAAGATGAATTTTTAAAAACTCAAAAAGATTTTGTTTACAACAAACTGATTAACAAAAACTTCTCTCATTTTTCTAGCTATCACAATTTTGGAGTTTCGAAGGGATCACTAGACCTTATTTTTCAGGAATTCCCGAGGGAAAATCTTATGGACAATTGTTGGCTTCGATGCCACCTCATCAAATTCGACTTTGTGATCCTTAGCTCCAGCCATGGCTCCAACAACATCATGATCTTTAGATGCATATAGGATTGCAGATAAGGATAATATGAGCCATCAGATCACTTTATGTGTAAAACATGTCATGATTACTGGATTGTAATGCAACTAATGCATACTAACGAAGCACACTAAGAAATCCACTTTTACCTAATAGACACATTACACCAAGTTGGAATTAATTAACTCCTCATTGTCTAAATATCCTAACAAAATAGCCCCCCATTTTCGTGAGAAGTAAGTGACATATTCTCCATTCTAGCTATGTACAAGAAATATGAAATTGAAGCAAAGAACCTTTTACTTCTTGGAGGAAGAGCACAATGAAATGAAAACTAGCCACGATACTCTTGACAACGTCATGTTGATTATCCTCCAATGCCCCCTAACATTGTAGGTTGAGAGTTTCAACTTCATGGGAAACCCAAATCAAATCCTCACTCAAGGACTTCAAAAGGTTTTCTAAAGGGATTGACCTAGTGAGGGCACCATCCACGAAAAACATGTAGATTATCTAAATTAATAAGTGGTGGACAATTGGAAGAACAACGAATAACCCCCATTTAAGTATAATAGTAAGTTGACACCCCTTGCCTATAAATGACCATTCTTTTTATCTCCAACGTTGTGAATAAAACGTATGTAAAATTGTTGTGGCATATCACTCCAATCAATCTCGCCTGGCATTAATTTTCCTCCCATAAGCACAAAACTAACACTATCTCTTGGCCCTTATTCAACCTAGTATTTGTGTTTTTGCCTCTACTAGCCTTGAGTGCTTCAAACTTATTTGAAAGTGTTTTTGTTGCCTTTTGGTTTTCAATGGAGGGATTTTAATAAAGAATAACATAAGAAGTTTTTTCTTATGCAATATGCAATCTTTAATAAGAGTGGAAGATAAACAAACCAACAATCAGCGAGACTAAGATATATGACCTTTTAAATGTGCACAAAACCTTTATAAAGAAGAGCAATGTTAGAAAGAAATTTCCTCAAGATATCTACTTCCAAACAAACACATGCATTTATGTGTAAGTTGTGTGTACCATGTTTACCCCCCACTAGCAAGGTAGCAAAACATAGTGCTAATTTTGCATACATGGCAAGGTTGAGCAGAATTGTTGCCAAACAAGATTCAGTATGCCACAATAGGGTCTCATAGGTTTTCACCGTATAGAACTTGTGCAAAGCAGACAAAGGTCAAAATAGAGTTTCTTTGAAATATCCACCTCCACACCAACACAAGCTTTTAGGTGTAAGATGTGTGTACCATGATTATCCACCACTATAAATATGCCAAAACAAATGCTAGTTTTGTGCCCATTGGGTAAAAAAAAATTAATTTACCAAAACAATACTCAATAATTGATCTTTGCAAGTTTTGCCCATAGTTGATCTTTGTAAGTTTTAGTTTAAACATAAAGTGTATCTACCACATCTATCCATTAATAATTTGCCCAAAAACATTGCAAGCTTTTTTCAATTCATGTTTAAAAGTGCTAGAATATGGGAGAAAACTCCATCACCATTCAAGAAAATTACTTGAACTCTATCCTCGTACACAAATATAACCCTAGCCCAACACAGAAATATAACCCTCGCCCAAACCTTATGTAGACTCCAGAAGAGAGTCGGTGTCTGGCATATAACTCTATCTGGCCGTCTTTGTGCTTCAGGGAGTTTATGCATTTTGCTCCTGCTCTAAAACTAGATCGAAACCTGTCTGGATCATTAAGCGACGGCGACGCTAGCAAACTTCTCGCCCTTATCTAATAATTGGTGTCTGGATCATTGCCCAATCTCACAAAAGGCTTTTCAATTTCTGCATTAACCCCTGCTTGAATGTGACTGACCAATTGGGAAAAGGAGTTGTCTATATTGGATCGTCTATGGGGAAAGGCATCCGCCATAAGAAATGAAGAATAACACCCTGCTTCTTGAGGCGTTCAGCTACCGGCATAACTTCTTCAGCGGTTGAAAAGATTAAATCAAATTCGCGTTAGTGTGGTGGAGGGTTTGGTTTCAATCAGGATAGGTTGCCATGGCGGCCAATGAAGAACTCGACTTTGAGGAGGGCCTCCAGTCCACTTTCGACAACAAGTCATATTGCCTTGCTTTGTCTCCAGAGGGATAGTCCAGGTGAAGCCTTAGCAAAAGGGGTTTTACACTTGATAGCAAGTTGTTTCAAGCAAAGTGTTTGTTTTGTCGAGCTACTTCCTGCTAGCATTGCCACCAGAACTCAGATCTTACTGTAAGCGCCCTTCAGCACCTGTACGCTGAGAACCGTTGAAGACTGCATCTCTCAATTCATACCTTGACAAAGGACTATTGGCAATAAACTGGAGAATGGTGTATAAACAGAACCAGTGTTTTTTCCCCTCTGAAAATAAACTAGAGAATGGTGATATCTGTTCTACTGGAATGTGTAAAAATAAAGCTCAAAATTCCGTTTTCTGTGTTCCATATTGGTGATATATCTGTTCTTCTTGTCAGTATTCCATATTGGGTACATAATGAATTGTTTGCCTAGACCTCTCGTCTCTTCATTTTTAGGTTCCTAATACAAATTAATCTGTAGGCAAGGACTATTTCTATTATATCTGACTATTTCTTCCGGCGGTAATTAATTTTCTCTTTGATGCCTCACTGTTATAAATTTTCTGGGAATGTTTTGATGGGCTATTTTGTTTGTATCAGTGCTTTTGCTGGGCACTCGACTGGCAGCATCTGCAGCAGCATCCAGAACAAGTGTGACTCAAATATGGCTCATTTTGGCATGGGTTAGCACAGTGGCAGGCAATTTAACGTTAATAGGTTCAGCTGCGAACTTAATTGTCTGTGAGCAAGCTGGAAGAGTACAGTTCTTTGACTATAATTTGTCATTTTGGGGTCATTTGCGATTCGGATTTCCGGCAACATTGATTGTTGTGGCTGCTGGTTTACCCCTTATAAGGGGTTGAAGCCTAAAGAAATTGGCTTAGTACTCTTAGTGTATTTGTTTTTAGCCATATGTGTTTTGTTAGAACTTGCTGAACTCAGAAGATTTCGATGTTCCTCTAGTTATGGGGTTTTGTTTTTCATAATTTTACAGATTTGACATGCAATTAGATGCAAATGGTTGCAAGTTTTTTTCCAAGTGAAATAGATGTAATATATATTTAATATATATTTGTTTTTCTTTACATTGTTTTCCTGTGATCCTGAGCAGAGATGGTAGCATAGGATGATAGGAATTCAATGCATTTATAATATCATGGGGCAGTGTGATCCATCATGCCCCTACCAAGCTAAATCTTCAAATATCATAATGTGCTCTCATCCATTGTGGCTTTTGAAAAAACAAATATTTGAATATAGAGATATTCAACTGTTTGGTTGAGTGACAAAGATAGATGACCTTTTCTAAGCTGTGCCAAGTTTTATCCTCCAAGGAAATAGGAAGTGGGAAAACACAGTGATATTTTTATTTTTAATGCAATGTTTTTTCCTAAAATAGTATTGGGAGAAATTTTATTAGTAGAAAATATTGTGACTATTTAGAGTTGGTTTACATTTCAGAGTTTGCAAAGCCACATAGCTTTTTTTTAGCTAATTTTCCAATCCAAAATTACATGTAGTTTTGCATTTAGAATTCGCAAAAATACAGCTTCAGTCTTACTACATTTTGGATCCATGTTTGATTATTAATTTATTGATTATTAACCTTTGTCCTGAGGATGAACCACATTAATTGGTTCGAAACGTAGACCAAATCGTAATGATGTGATAAATTTGAAAGACATTATTATTTACAATATGGATCACAAAAGTCTTAGATCTAACCCATTTTTTCTTAAAATAGGCACCTTTGTATCCTTAAGAACATGAATATTCAATTCAAATTCAATTCAAAAGGGTTGTGGAGGAGTAATATATCTCGGTTGCTCAAGATGTTGGGTTTGTTACTGCCGTAGGAGGTCAGAGTTCTTCCAATTACTTCTTTAAGTCATCAATTTCACCCACTTGCCTTTCAATAAGAGCCCGATGCACCCATAACCCTATTTTCGTTGTTCCAATGCATGCCATATTGCCATCCAACCTCAAATGTAATAGCCCCGGCTTATGTTTTGATGTAGATAAATTAAACCAAGGTCACATGAGACACATTCCAAGTTGAATGGAGGGAAAAGCATTACATTGAGAATCACTTTTGATTTATAATTGGCTATGGAAATTGGCATTGACATTGGAAAAGGCAAAAGACACTAGATGACAATTTAACAACAGAAATAAAGAAAATAGGAAAAAAGGAAGATGAAGAGAATAGTATGCATGCAAGAGAAAATTAAGGAAAAGTAAAGGAAAAAGAAAAAGAACATTCACACACACTCTTGGACATTCTAGCATTCACTTATAGAAGAAAAAAGCAATAGAGAGAGAATAAGCACTTGGACACAAGGAGGACTCATGGCCAAGAGGAATTCGAGTCATGGCCAAGAAGAAGGATTGAACAAGAATTAGCAAAGGGAAGAAAAAGTAGAGAAAAGATCAGCGACTAGTAGGATTTTTGCGGGTAACAACATGCATGTTTGATTTATCTTGTTGGGCGTTGAATGCATGGTTCATGCATTTGTTTGTGGGTCATTTTTGTTGTCATTGACATGGGATCTACCTAGAATGATAGTCATGTACAACCTTGCCTTATGCCATTTCTTGGATAGTCATGAGGTAGTCAGTTTCGTGTTTTGGTTGAGCTTTGGATGCCGATAGATTTTGTATCCTGGTTGAGGTGGTTTAAGGAAAATTCCCAAGGGTTGAGGGTGGAGATGGTTTTCTCTTAAAACTCCTAATAGGTGGGAAACGACAGGAAAATTCCTCTGGGTATGGTGAAGAAATTTTGAGACATCCTAGCTTGTATTTAGTTTGGTGATTTGTGCACTTGGTATTAGGTGCAATCTCTGTGACTTGAAGGTTGAGGTGGTTTCCTCTAGATTCCATGTTTGGTTGTGTTTGGGTTTATCCCATGTGATATCACATTTATGCTTATAATATGGCACAAGGGTGATTGATTGAAAGAGAGAATTGCTTCAGTCCAATCTATGGTCGAGTGGTACATGGAAGTCCTTGACTTGGTTGGCTTTATGCATATGTTATTATGTGTTATTTCTTATTGATGATCAATGAGCATAAGTGCTAATTTATTGTTGTTTAAATGATTGGTTTGTCATGGCTTCATTTTGGTTAAATGTTGGCTACATGCATGGTATATTTCTTATTATATAATGTACTCTTGATCTAGATCTAATTCATGGTTTAATGACACATGGTTGATTTATATGAATGCTAATCTATGTTTTATTACAGCTAGTGTGAGAGAGAAACAAAACTTCTTGATGAATATATTATGAACTAATGAAGACAACAAACCATGCATTCATGACCTACAAGTACCATAGTCACAAAGTGTTTGTATAAATGAATAATTTGGACTCCCTAGGTCGTAAATTTGGCATACGATCTTCGTTTGGTTATCAGAATACCTCGTTTCAAAGATATCCATGAGGAAGCCAAACAAAAAATCTATGAAACACATTCTGATCACTTTCTTGATCTCTCTGTTTTTTCTGAAAATGTTGTTTAGGCCCTCAAAACGGCCTTGGAAGTTTAGGACCCAAAAAACTACAAAAAATAGGAAGTTGTGTTAAAGTTAAGGAAATGAAACCGAAAGAAATTAGTGTTGGGTCAAGTTAGGTGATAATAGTGTGATCACGTGTCACTGGGTGTTTGTAGTCAGTTCTAGACATGTGGACCCCATTTTCCATAAGTGCATATTGGAAATCGGGTCATGCATAGTAACTCACATCTCATGTTATGTATACAATTATTCTACTAACTTAAGTAACTCCATTTTTAGACTAAGGGGCACAATCAAAGATCATGCCCCCTCATGTAATGGCTCTTGGGATATATTTAAGCCTGAGCTCTCATTCATTGTAATAATCCTTCAATTATTCATAAAATATATATGTATTTTTGTTTATTACTGAGCATGTTTACTCCATCTGGTATGAGAGCCGATTCAGTTCTCAAGTCAGGGTTTTCCAATCATGTTAAATCATTTCATCTTTCGTTATGTTTAGTCGTTCATATTTTTTCGCAATTCCTTTCCGTAGTGAACATCATCGTCAAGACTTCTATTCATCCACCGCCTTCCAAAACCAATACCCATGACACCTTGTTCTTGTCTACCATATCAGATACTGCTCTCTATTGTTCGTCCCTTGTCATCATGTGTTCCCGCAAATCCCCGGTCAATGTTCTGTGGTTCCCTACCTCCACCAGTGTCTCTGTCATTTGCTGTCGACAACCAAAAAACAATCACTGTTGTCTTATCTGTGCCTAGTCCATACGTCGTGCCACCATTTCCAGTTCATGTCGCTTGGTCGATTAAACATCACCTGCATCTGAACCATTCCCATGTCATGCATCTCTTGTTTCTACTCAAGCCCCAACGCCCGCCGCACATCTATTGTTTCTGCTTCAACCGCCATTGACCGTCGTGTTCCAACCTATTACCGAGTAAAGTATTTCCTTTTAATTTTATTTAGATTAAACTTATAACTATATAAATTCACAACTATATAGTCATAAAAACTTTATAATTATATAGTTAAAAGAATATAAAAAATTAAGTTCAAGTTAAGGAAGAAGGTTAAGCTGGATAAATATACACCACTACATACACATTGAATGTCTTCATAAATGTCAATGGGTGATTTTAATAAAAAATTAATAGATCTTGAAACTAAGGTCATCGCACGACGGAAAAATTGAGGAGCTCCAAAATACAACGAAAAGAATAGAAAACTAGCTCGAGCAGAATCATAATGAATTTAAAAAGGATCATGCGACCCTTTCAAATAAAGTGGATCTAAATCATAATCAGGAAATGGCGATGTTGAGTTGTATTTGTGAAAAGTTGAAAATCATTGTTGATCCAACACCCAGCAAAATGAAGCTACTCAACATCCAGGTTCTGCAAATACATCAAACTCATCAGAATCACATCCGAACCTTGAGTCTCCAAACGCGTCCTCCATGCGTAATCAACAAAATAGTAACACATATTTTCAAAATATGCTACTCTGGAATCAATACTCAAATATGTAGTTCTTGAATCAATACCCCTTCTTCACTCCACTGGTAACGACATATCAATGAAGAGCAAAACCTGACCTCTCCAAATTTGACGGTAACGAGAAATGCAATGTTGCTTGGCTCAATAAAGCACAATAATATTTCAAGATTTACGGTATTGACAATGATGATTAAAATATCAGGCATGCATCCATGCAAATGGAAGGCGAAGCATATAATTGGTATATGTGGTGGAAAAAGACTACACTTGCTATCAGTTGGAAGAAATTCAAAATTGCATTCTGTAAAAGGTTCCAAGGTGTCAAGGAAGAAGAGTTCTTCTCAACACTCACCAGCCTGCAACAAAAAGAAGATGTGGACAAATACACTAGGGAATGGGAAACTTTAGCTACACGAGTACCTGTATTATCAGAAATTCGCCTCATTTAGTCATACATAACGAGACTTAAACCCCATCTCCAAGCTGAGCTTAAGCTTCATGACATCACTTCTATAGAAGAAGCGAGACTGAAAGCAAAAGTTGCTGAAAGGAAGCACGAAAATATGCAGTGGCCAAAAGTTGAAAGAGTATATTCGAGATGAAGATTTCCCCAAAATGCGAACATGGATAATACAAGTTGCTCATCTTGAAGTTTGTGATGTATTATTAGGCCAACCATACTTGTGGAAGCGTAATGTTGTGTATGAGCCTAGGCCTCACATATTTATTATTACTTTAGGCAATAAGTTATACAGGATACCATAGGTAGACCCACTTATTGTCATCTCTTTGATCTCTGCTGAGAAATGCAGTAAGAGCATATCCCAGACCGAGATCTTTTTTTTCTTTCTAATTCGATCTCAAAGTAAGGGGAAGATCATGGCCACATCCATGGCCCCCATAAAATATTCCTCCATGTATCAGAAGCAGGTCAATAAGGTCTTGGAAGAATACAGGGGCGTCTTCTCCTCACCCACATGAGTAGCCTTGCACTGTCAGGTAAATAATTCGATAGATATGACTCCCGGAGCACCCCTACCTAATGGGATGATATACCATCACTCCGTTTTGGAAAATGAAGAGATCAAGTGGCAAATCGAGGAGTTACTACAAAAAGGGCACATTCGGTCAAGTTCCTTACCCTTTAGGAGCTTGATTATATGTTAGGGCCCTATATTACTAGTGTAGTCCCTTATTGTTGTTAGTGTAGCCTCGTTATTGTTATTGTTGTACCCATGTAGTCCCCATATTGTTATTATTGTGCCCTTACATTATTTTTTTTAGGTTGGCTAAGATTATATTGTGACCCCATGGACTCCTATATATAGAAAGGAGGTTTTGTCATTTGTGTCATCCAAGAATTGTTCATTTATGTAATGTAAAAGAGGTTTCCCCCTCGAAGTGGCTGATTTTTAAGGCGTTGATCTCTCTTTTATTCTATTTTGGGCGCTGGTTTCATAACATTATATTTGTGTAGAAGAAGGATGAGACCTTGAAGCTCTGGATTGATTATCGATTATTGAACAAAATCACTGTCAAGAACAAGTACCCAATCCCACGGATTGATGACCTTTTGGACTAGATCAGGGAGGCTAAGTATTTCAACAAGATCGATCTGACGATTTGCTATCACTGGGTTGCAATAGAGCCCACAAATGTATGGAAGACCACCTTCAAATCAAGGTAAAGTCTTTTTGAATGGTTGGTCATGCCCTTCGGGTTGAAAAATTCCCTTGCTACTCTTATGAAGCTGATGGATGACATCTCTCGTCCCTTCACCAAATCGTTCATGGTTGTTTATCTGGACAACATCCTCATCTTCAGTAAGAGTTGGGAAGAGCACTTGCAACACATTCAGCAGGTCCTTCAAACCCTGTGGCAACACAAACTGTGTGCCAACTTGGAGAAATTCACCTTTGGCATGATCCAGGGCCAATATCTGGGTTACATCATAGATGAGCAAGGCATGCATGTGGAATTGGCTAAGTTCCAAGTCATTCGGGATTGGCCAACCCCGACCACTCTAACAAGGCTTCAGATCTTTTTGGGCCTCGCAAATGTTTATCAGAGGTTCGTGTTGGGATTCTCCCATATCACTTGGCCTTTGATTTAGATTACCAAGGACGGAGTGAAAGAAATTTTTTCCTAGTCTGAGTTCCAACAGAAGGCATTCATTGAGCTGAAGATTCGCCTCTGCTTTTCACCTATACTAAAATTCCTGGTATGAGTCCCAACATAAGGCATTTATTGAGTTGAAGCACTGCCTCTGCTCTACACCTATACCCACATTACCATACTTGCAGTAGCCAATTGAAATTAATACAAATGCCTCTCACTATGATATTAGTGCGGTCCTCACCCAACACGAGCATCTAATGGGCTATCATAGTGAGGCATTCTCTTATACAATTCAGAAGTACCCCACCTATAATAAAGAGATGTATTATATCATGCGGGCTTTCTAGCAATGGAAACATTACATTATATGGAAGGAGATGGTCATCCACATCGATCAACAACCTCTTCAGTTTATAGAGACACAAGGGAAGTTTCAAAACGATCGCCATCAGAAGTGGTCTACATATTTGCAAAAATTCCACTTGAATATTAAATGCTAAAAGGGTAGCACCAATCATGTTTTAGATTTCCTCAGTCGACCCCTAGTTGCAACATTGACTATTTTTCTTAACTCTTGTGGCCACAAGACCTATGGACAACCGCAACTGTAAAAAAATGATCAAAAGTTCACCACCACATACCAGATGCTAGTGGATGGCAAGCAAGTTCCCAATTTTCACCTTTAGGATGCATTATTATGTTATTTGGGCCACATTTTTGTTCCTTGAAGTGAGTGTACCAAGCTTATTTTGGGGACGCACTACAATAAGGTTGCAGGACACTTTGGTGTGGAAAAAATTGTGGTTGTACTATAGAAGTACTTTTATTGGCCAAAACTCTGACCGAATTTTGGAAAATACATCAAATCATGCATTTCATGTGCCATCGCAAAGCCAACCATCAAGAAGAAAGGCTTATACACTTCTCTGCCTACTCCCGGTTAGCCTTGGGAATCCATCTCCATGGACTATTTGTTTGGCATCCATTCTACCAAGAATGGTAATGGCTATGTATTTTTTTTTTTTTGTGGACATATTTTATAAGATGGTTTTATTGGAGGCTTGCAAGAAGAGTATCACAACAAAGGACACTACCAAATTCTTCTTTGAATGAGTGTGGGTACATTTCCGGATCCTGCAAACCATTATATCAGATTGGGATAGTAGGTTCTTGAGAAAATTTTGGCTGAGACTCTAGACACTATTGGACACCAAGCTCACCAAGTTGATTGTGTTCCATCCCCAGACTAATGGCTAGACGAAGGTCATCAACAAGATGATAGTGTAGATACTCCACATGTACAACTCCAAGAATCCATGAAATTGAGATGAGAGTCTTCCATATTTGCAACATGACTATAACAAAGCTCTCCATAGTGTTAGGGTCCTATAATAATAGGGATCATAATTTTGAATTTACTATGTTTAGTCTTGTAATATTGTACATACTTTGCTTTCTGCAAATGTTTTCCCATATTAAAAAATGTAAAGAGGGTATGTCCTAAAAGAAAAATCAAAGGACTAAAAGAAAAGATCAAAAAAGAATATAAAGTATGAACCCCACAAAAAGAGATAAAAATAGATCCTGAAAGTGTTGCACATTCAAATGCCACTACTCTTAGTTTAATTACATTTGTAAATAAAATTGTGAGCAACTTGTCCAAAATGCCACAATTCATGATGGTCAAACAGTTTAATCTTGATTACTCATGCTTTTAAATTTCATGTAATGATATTTAGTGAAAAAAGATCTGGCCAAACCATTTAATCTTGGAAGATCAGTAGTTAGGTAGAGAATAAAAATGAGCTCATCAATTTAATCTGAGCCATTGGAAGTTATAAGGTTAGAAATAGGTTAGTTGTATTATCGAAATAAAATAAAAGAGTCAACAAGCTCAAATGCACCCAATAAATGAAGGAAAAAATGTTAGGGTAAATAAAGAGTAGGCAGAAGACTGTTACAGGTAATGGAAATCATCAATTGGTTCATCTCATATCACTAATATCCTCCTAAATCCCCTTCCCCCTTGCTAAAATTCTATTTCCACCACTGGAAGTCATTTCGCCTTGTAAAATACCCCTTTCCCCTTATTCTAACCCTTTCCCCTTCCTAAAACCCCTTTCCATAGTTAAAAATCCATTTTTCCTTTGAAAATTAATTTCTCATTTACTAACTCCACTTTTCAATTAAAACATGTAGAAACCCACTTTTTACATAGTTTTAACTGTTTAAAAATGTATCGGGCCCCACTATAAAATCCCTTCCCGATATCCTTTTAAAACACCCATTCCTAATGTATTATTAATCCCTCTCGCTACCATTTTAACTTATCCTGCACATTATATATTTTACAACCCCCATTTTATTTCTATTACCTATAGTTTGTACATATTATATTAATTCCCTGCTGTAATATATTCCCTAACCCCGCATAAAAATTCCTAGTCCCACCTATCAAATCCCCCACAATTCACCCATTCACCATATCATCCGATTAGATCCAATGGCTAATGATCGCTTTCGCACCCCCGATAGTTTTGAGTTTAATGCTGGGTGTTGTGTAACCAGCTCCAAAAATAGAAGAAAAGAGATATCAACGCCTTAGAAATAAGCCACTTTGAGGGGGCAACCTCCAATACAGTACATAAATGAACAATTCTTGGATGATACAATTTACAAAACCTCCTTTCTATATATAGGAGTCCATGTGGCCATAATGTAATCCTAGCTGACCTAACAATAATAATTTAAGGGCACAATAATAACAAAATGGGGGTTACAAGGGTACAATAATAACAATAAAGGGGTTACACTAATAGAAATAAGGGACTATACTGGTAATATAGGGACTTAACATGCCCCTCTCCTTCAAAAAAGTGTTGTCCTCAACGCTTGAGTAGCTATGGGTGCTTCTGTATAAACTTCTCATCCTCCCATGTAGAATCTTTAGTGGGTAAGTTCTTCCACTTGATGAGATACTCTGAAATTGATCGATTCCATAGCTGTCAAGTTCTTATTTCCGTGACCGCTTCAGGTTCCAATATGACTTTTCCTTCCTCATCAAGTTCTGGCAATATTGTTTGAACTGGAAGATTTTCACCTATAACCTTTTTTAAGCATGAAACATGGAAAACTGGATGCACTCACGAAGAAGCAGAAAGCTCTAATTTGTATGCCATAGTACCAATCTTTTGCAACACCTTGTAAGGACCATAGTACTTTGGCGATAATTTATTATCCTTCTTAGCTTGCTTGAGGGACATTTGTTTGTATGGTTGTAGCCGTAAAAATACCCAATCTCCTACATCAAAAATTCTCTTGCTACAATGTTGATCTGCCTGTTGTTTCATTCGATTTTGTGCCAAATTCAGGTTATCCTTTAAGAGTTGGAGAACTTCTTGCTGATGCTCGATGTGATCTTCCACTGCTTGAACCTTCGAATTTTCCCTTAAAGATGATGTGATGGATGGTGGATGATATCCATAAAGTGCCATAAATGGGGTCATTTTTGCTGCAGTATGGAAGGAAGTGTTATACCACCATTCGGCGAGAGGTAACCACTTGACCCATTGTGTTTGTTTATCAGATACAAAACAACGAAGATATCCTTCCAAACATTTATTTACTATCTCAGTTTGACCATCAGATTGAGGATGATAAGATGAGCTATGAGCTAATTGAGTACCCAAACAAGAAAATAACTCCGTCCAAAAATTTCCAGTAAAAATAGGATCTCTGTCACTCACAATAACCCTTGGGCTTCCATGTAGCTTTTGAATTGTGTCCATAAATGTAGTAGCAACTATACTTGCTTTAAATGGATGAGATAATGCACAAAAGTGTGCATACTTGGTAAGTCTATCAACTACCACCATGATGGCACTCTTTTCTTCGGACTTAGGTAAACCTGTGATAAAATACATTGAAATCTCCTCCCAACTTTGACTTGGAATGGATAAAGGTTGTAGAAGTCTCGGGGTCTTAATTGTATCAACTTTATTCTGCTGGAAAACCAAACATTCTGCCACAAAATTTTGAATATAAGATTTAAGGCCATCCCAAAAAAATTCTTTCTTCACCCTGTGGTAAGTTTTTAAAAATCCTGAGTGTCCTCCTAAAGGAGAAGTGTGCAATTCCGGAAGAATATTTTGTTTTAGTTGGGAATTCTTACAAAGATATAAGCGATCTTTGTACCATAAGGAATCATTTTTCCAACTAAATGTATCAGATGTACTAGGATATTGCTACAAATTTTGAATGAGTGTCCATACATCTTTGTCCTTCTTCCATTCATCTCTTGCTTCGGTTATCCAATCTGGTTGGATAATAGAAATGGCACAAAGAAATGCTTCCACCTCTTCATTCTTTCTTGAGTGTGCATCTGCAACAACATTAAGCTTTCCTTTTTTGTAGATTATTTCAAAGTCATAACCCAACATCTTTGTGACCCATTTTTGCTGCTCTTCTGAAGATAGTCTTTGTTCCAAAAAGTGTTTAAGACTATCATGATCAGTTTTTACCTTGAAGTGTCTTCCCATTAGGTAAGTTCGCCATTTCTTTAGTGCATGCAGTATTGCTAACATTTCCGTCTCATAAATAGGTTTCTGTAAATACTTTCCTTTGATTGGACGACTTTCAAAAGCAATGGGTCTTCCTTCCTACATTAAAACAACACCAATTCCATTTTCTGAGGCATCACATTCCACAATAAAGGTTTTTGTGAAGTCTGGCGTAGCTAAGACCGGTGCTAGGCACATTGCCTCTTTAAGATGTTCAAAGGCCTTAGTTGCTTCAGGAGTCCATGAAAATGCATCTTTCTTCAATAATGTTGTTAGAGGTGCTGCTATTCTCCCACAATTCTTAACAAACTTGCGATAATACCCTGTTAACCCGAGAAATCCTCGCAACTTCTTTATGGTTGTGGGGACTTTCCATTCCTTAATGGCTTTAATTTTGTTAGGGTCTACTTTAACACCCTCGTGAGATACAATATGACCTAGATATTCCACCTCTTGTACTCCAAAGAAAAATTTGGATATTTTACATATAATTGTTTCCCCTGCAATAGTTTGAGCACCCTGTCAAGATGTTCAACATGATCCTTCCAAAACCTACTATAGATTAGTATATCATCAAAAAATACTAGCACAAATTTTCTAAGGAAGGGTTTGAAAATGGAATTCATCAACCCTTGAAATGTAGAAGGTGCATTGGTAAGGCCAAAGGGCATGACCAAAAATTCATAATGACCCTCATGAGTTCGAAATGTTGTTTTTGGAATATCTTCAGTCTTCATTCTAATTTGATGATATCCTGAATGAAGATCCAACTTGTTAAAATAAATTGCTCCATGTAATTCATCCAATAATTCATCAATCACAGGAATGGGAAATTTATCTTTAATGGTGAGCTTATTGAGCTCCCTATAATCCGGACACATTCTCCATGATCCATCCTTCTTGTGTACCAATACTACGGGAGCAGAGAAAGAACTTTGACTAGGTTGAATTATACCTGCCTCTAACATTTCTGCAATCATACGTTCAATTTCGCTCTTTTGGACGTAAGGATATCTATAAGGCCTGATGTTTGGAGGAACACTTCCTGGAATCAAATGAATAGCAAGATCATGATCACGAATAGTTGGGAGTCCTTTGGGAGTTTCAAACACTTTGGAACGATTGTCCAAGACTTGTTGGAGATTCGCAGAAACAGATGATTTTGATGTTGGAACTTCTAGTGAGCATAATTGTGTTATTACACCTCGTTGTTCTTTCTTTAGAAGCTTTGTCATGACGTTAGAGCTTATTATCTTTCTCAGCTTTCCTGCAATACCCCGTAATTCAACTTCCTTTCCTTCTGAAAAAAATTTCAAGAAAAGTTCTTGAAAATTAAAATCTACCGTCCCCAAAGATTGTAACCATTGTACTCCTAGTACAACATCAGCACCTCCCATAGGAATGGAAAGCATTGGACTAGTCAAGACATATTCCCCCATGGTTAGCTTGATATTATGGCATTTTCCAGAGCAATTTATAGTTCCTCCATTTGCCACCATCACTTGACATTCTGGTGCTGGGTATAGGAAAAAAATTAATTCCTTGGCTACCTTACAATGAATAAAATTATGGGTGCTACCTAAATCAATCAACACTATTACCTTTTTCTTCTTGATATGTCCTTCTATCTTGAGAGTTTTAGGAGTGGTAATTCCTGCCAGTGAATTACACGATATGGTCGGATTCATTTCTTCCTCTTCTAGGGCTGGTTCCTGGTGTATATCCTCTTCTTGTTCATTTTCTTCTTTCTCTTCACAATCTATGTAAAATAATTTCTTCTCAGCACACTTATGACCTTTAGTGTATTTTCTATCACAACTATAGCAAAGCCCTTTTGCTCTTTTTCTTCCAATTGTTGTGGTGTCAACCTTGTAGGTTGTGGAAATCTAGGCGTAGCAACACTTCCTTCTTTATAGAATTGAGTGGTAGGCTTCCTTGTCGCCATAATTTTACATTCAACTTTTCTTGCCAACCTGAATGCCTTCTCTAATGAATCAGGTTCCAAAACACAAACTTCATGTTGGATGTTATCCTTTAAAGTGCCTATGAAGAGATCAATCCTGTGTTCCTCTGGAATATCAGTTACCCTTATATTCAATTTTTGGAAGTCCTCAATGTGCTCCCCCACTAAACCCTTTTGTTTGAGATTTATCAATTGGCTAAAGAAGGTGTTGCTATTTGTATTCTCATAATGTGCTATCATTTCCTCTGTAAAAATTGACCAAGTGACAATTTTTTTACGGGAGAAAAGCCATCGATACCATACAAATGCATTTTGTTCTAAATGTAAAGTTGCAATGTGTACCTTTTGTGTGTTTTGCACATTATGGAGATCAAAATATTGCTCCATCTGTAGTATCCATGTTACAGGATCCTTTCCATCAAACTTCCTCATATGCATTTTGGGAATATGGTGGTTCTTCCCGCCAACATTAGAGTTTATGAAATCACGATTAAAATTTATTTTGTTCTCATCATGAGTTTCCTCTACTATCTTTTCACCATTAGGAAACATTTCTTGTATCAACTTTGTCAAACCTTCTATGTATGCTTTTAGATCATTCTTCATGTTTTCCATTTTAGATTCCATGCCAGCTTCCATGTCATCTATCTTAGATTCCACGTCTTTCTTCAAACCATCCATATTATTCTTCACACCATCCATCTTTGCTTCCACGCCTTTCTTTAAAACTTCCATTTCATTTTTTGCTGCTTTTTGTGAGAGCGAAATTTGGTGCACTTGCTCTTGTAATTTTGATAGATCATATTGCAATTCTTCATCTTCATGAGTCATAGTAGAGCCTTCTGAAGGCTTAATGGGTGTTGAATTATTTTTACGGGGCATTTTTTAGAACCCAATACTGATATCTATTCTGCAATATGCCCTTGGAATCAATTCAAATTGATTTTTCAAACAAGACTTATGCAATTTGGAAAAAATACACACCTTTTTCTTGCTTTTGAGGAGCTCAATATTAAAATTTGATTATCTCTATGATTGCGGCTCTTAAATATCTTAAATTTAGCACTGAAGTAGCCCTATGAATTCTCTTTTGAATGCCACAGGTCTGACCTGATTTGGATTCTCCAAGAAAAAGTTATATCCAATCTCCCACAATGACCTAATTATGGACTGGTTCAGTAGAGAAAACTTGTACGACTTTCCACATGTCACTGTTTCATCCTTCACCTCTGAAATTGATAGCCAAGAAACTAAAGTCTGTGTACTTGCGATCACTTTTTACGGCACTCCAATCCGATGCTCAGAGAGAGAGTTATTGAACTTTTCCCACGATCACCTCTTTGAGATGAAATTCGGGAGCCTGAAAAAGCACCACCTTCCACAGATCATATCTCCAAAAATTTTGCGAATAAAGCTCTGAAATGTTTTGACGAGTTTCCCCAAGATTTCAGCTTTTCACCCTAGACATTTCAGATTCTAAACTTTTGTAGAAAAAATTTATAACGAAAATGTCACGATGACTTGTTTAGGAGCCTGAAAAAATACCTAACTTCCACAGATCATATCTCCGAAAATATTTCGAAACAAGCTCTGAAATTTTTAGACAATCTTCCTCAGGATTTTGGCTTCGTACCCTAAAAATTTCAGCTTCTGAAACTTCGTATAAAAATATTTATAGAGAAAATTCCACGATGACCTGTTTGGAGCAACGAAAACCTAGAATCCAAGGCTCCGATACCAAATGTTGTGTAACCAGCTCCAGAAATAGAAGAAAAGAGATATCAATGCCTTAGAAATAAGCCACTTCGAGGGGGAAACCTCCAATAAATTACATAAATTAACAATTCTTGGATGATACAATTTACAAAACCTCCTTTCTATATATAGGAGTCCATGTGGCCATAATGTAATCCTAGCCGACCTAACAATAATAATTTAAGGGCACAATAATAACAAAATGGGGGTTACAAGGGTACAATAATAACAATAAAGGGGTTACACTAATAACAATAAGGGACTATACTGGTAATATAGGGACCTAACATGGGGGGGGGGGGCGCTTGCAAAATGGGTGGTTTTGCACCCCCGCCCATTTTCTACGTGGCACTCCCATGTTTTATCGCATCCTCCATCACGAAACCACCAACCCGCCTTTTATCGTTCAATAAACCACCAGGCTATTTCCGCCCACTGCGATCAAACCAAGCACTGTTTGAAAATTAAAACTTCCACCCCATATGGTTAACCACTTCCGGTCAAAAGTATTAAAGCCTGCCCTTTACCGTTAGTTGTTCATTTCTGTTGAAAATTGCAAAAAAGAATTCATTGCTGACCTATTTTGAAGCCTATCCAAACTCGAATTCAAGCCTATTGTTACAAGAAGCTTGTGCTGACTCAGTTTAAAGCTTTGCATACCGGAACTAAAGCCTCTGCTACGTCCATAACCCCATCTAAATACCAAAACTTCATCTCCAGGTAATCCTAAAGTGCTAGAAGCCATTACTTAAGCTAAAGAAAGATGCAAATTGATAATTGAACAAGTTAAAAATGGCCTCTCAGAGTATTATAAGTGTAAATCCTCTGCAAACACCTATAATGGATGTTGAACATACTCCCCTTGCTGATAAAGACTTCAAAACAATGATATAGTCACTGATTTCAACCTCTTGGAAATCCACTTCTCGAGCCATGATAAATTCATAAACCAAGCTAATGATATCCACCTCTGGGATTCAAACCTACCCACGTACATATTCCCATAGACCTTTTAATTCCATGAAATTATCAGATTCTTCCAAATCAATTATTTACCCAATGAAAGCTGTGACTTATGCCCAATATTGGAAACAAACTCCTAGTGACCAGAGCAGGTTACTTTTAGCCTTTTATTACAAAACCAGGAAGATGCAAATGACATTTTTGGAGCCAACAGTAGAGGCTCCAAAATCATCATAAGACTACAAGAAGACAACCTTTGAATTTATGGCTATAGATGTTCATCCTATAGATCAGATTGAGTTCCATAAGCAATTAGGAGAAATGATATACTCCATTATGACCAAAAAAGCTATGAGTGTCCAAAGGCTACAAAATTCTCTACAAAATATCATAGCACAATTAAAACTAGAGAAGGCTTCTTCACAAGCCAAGGATAACATAATAAAATCACCTGAATAATTGGTCATGGAGGTTGGATATAATCCAAAGAACATTAAAGAAGCATAAGAGCTCATCAAGAAGAAGAATGTAGACATTGTTGCATTAAAGAAACAACTAAAATCACCTCCCATTGAACATCCACAAACTAAAGAAGTTTTGGAGAATGAAAGTCAGAAAGATGAAATGATGAATTTCATCATTCAATTGACAGCTCAACTGAAAGAGATGGAAAATGAAATGAACAAATTAGTGCAAGAAAATAAGGCCAACATGGAAGCAGTTACTCTTACTTCCATTCCTATAGCTTCCACATCAACTCCATTGGCAACAACAGTTCCAGTGGCTACAACAGTTCCAACTACTACGACAGTTCCAGTGACAATAGAAGTTTCAACTGTTAGCTACTACATCAACAACAGCTTCAACAATGCCAACAACCCATCCCAATGATGAGGCAAGTAAATTTATTAAAGCCATGAAAGATATTTCAATCCAAACAACTGAGATTAATAGACTTAAAGAACAAGTAAAAAGTCTAGAAGATGAAAAGAAGTTGGCTCAAATCATGTATAAATCAGAAACTCAGAAATCAAATAGATTGAATGACATGATACAGAAGTTAGAAAAATAATTTACACTGAAATAGCCACTAGCCCAATCAAAGCAACAAGTGTGAGCCAATATCATTAACTCTATTAATGATATTTGGCCTTCCATCCAAGTTATATTTGAACAGAAAGATTTGATAAAAGAAGCAAGTGAAGCTATTCAGAAAGTCAAAGAGGAACTCAGGAAGAAACCATAGGAGGCCAGTGAGATAATTAAGTTTCTCAATTCTAAGAAAAATAAAGAATTAGAAGAACGTGGGATAAGTGACAGAACATAAAAAATATTAGAGGTAAAAAAGGTAATTAATTCCAAGAGAAATTTGATGACACAGCTTGAAGAAAAGTGTCAAACTATGGAGCTTGTAGTGAACAGATTCATGATAAAGTTTGATGTTTGAGACAAAAAAGGTTACCAAATCCATTAGTAATCAATGACAGAATAAATCCTAAATCAGTTTAGGATACTTTGTATTAAGTTTTGTATAAATACTTTAGCAATTCGAAGTACTGAGGGTGTGGATTCTTGAACATTTCTATTATTGTAATTGATCTAAATACCTAAGGGTTTATAGTACCATTTTCAAGTTAACAGATAGGATAAGTAATAAAGGCATTGCATTACAAGATTCATGTGTTGAGCTAATTCAGTGAAGTATATTTCAATTTTTCATTGTTATTTTCTTAAGTATTCCATAAACTTGCATGTTTTTCCAAATTTAAATTTTATAACAGGAATATTATTGCAGAATTTGTTTAAGTACACTCTGTTCTGAACTGTTATTCATTTTGATGTTTTCTTTTGATATTTGTATTTGAGAATCCTTAATTTCTCTCCCATCCCGATTGAACTCTTTCACCTTCCTTCATCATCTGGTTTAAGGAATCCTTAACTGCTCCTTGATCCCGATTGAAAACCACTTCACCATTCATCCTTTAAAGATCTGACTTTGCTCAACTACCTTGCCCCGTTAACACTTCCTTTAGAACTTGATTCTATCATGTTTTCTTGATATTTTGATTCCATAGCCCAATGGAAAATAGACATATTTCTATCCATATAAATTAGTAATTCCACCAACAAATCAAAATCAAACCAAATCAATCTTGCATAACTAGCCTAAAATCAATTTAAAAAAAAAAAGTTAAATCATTAAGAGAGAGCCCTCTTTAAGCATTAGGAAGGCTAGATCCTGATCTCAAAAGTAGGTTGATAGTTACCTCTAATATTTCTTTAACACACATAACAACCCTGGGAAATTTTGGAGAGATAACACATAGCTCGATTATTTGCAGTCCCTTTCAAGCGGGTATGCGATTTTAACCATTGTCTCTGATTGCTGTCACCATGCCTCATGCGGCTACACAAAAAAAATCCACACATGTACAATCCAAGGTTGATAAAGAAATTGGGTTTATTGAATGCATCCAAAACATCCACCAACTGGTTCATGACATCTTGGAGAAGTCCAATTCCAAGTGCAAGCAATGACATGATCAACTTTGAGTGCCACACAAGTTTCAGGTGGGCGGAAAAGTTTGGATGCATTTGCAGAAAGAATGCCTTATTGGAGCCCATTAGAATCTCAAACCACTATAATATGGGCCTTACACCATCACCAAGGCTATGGGAGACAACTATTTTGAGCTCAGGATTCCCCCAGTCCTTGGATGACACCCAATGTTCAATGTTGACCACCTTCGACCATACTTTCCACCATTATTGCACACATCAAACATTGCAGAACAACTCACACTAGCAAAGATAAACCTAGAATGCATGGAACATACCACAACTAATCATATCATGGACACGCATATCAAGACCACTCGCCAGTAGAATATCCAACTATATTGGGTTGTCAAAGTTGTCAAACTCCTGCACCAAGGCACGTGGCTCACCAAGGACCAAGTTCAGCAAAAGTTTCCCCATCTCATGGAGGCACCCAGTGCAATGGGGACCATTGCTTCCAAAAGGGCAAGGACTGATCCAAGTGGATATTAGTGCCAACCCACCTATTCTAATTTTACTCCCACCATTTTTCTTTCAGTTTCCTTAATTTTAGCACAACTCACTATTTTTGGCAGTTTTTCCGTACCTGAACTTCCGACGTCGTTTTAAGGTCGTAAACGATGTTATTTTTCGAAAAAGGGAAAACTCATAGCTCATGATTGGGGTCTTCAATTGAAATTTTTATTCCTTAGATATATATTTCTAACGAGGTATCGTACATGTCAAATAGAGTTCATATGCCAAAGTTAAGATTCTAAGAAGTTGATGTACCAGTTTACCCCAACATGACCTAGAGACTTTTGGCACTTCATCTCCTGAGGTTAGATTATTAGATGTTTAGGGTTTTCCATTGCTTCTCAATAATAAATAGGCCTTCTAGCCTTATTGTAACATAGTTCAAAAGGCATGTAGCTACCACATCTCTTATCAGAGATAAGCTACCATCACTTGAGCTAGTCTATTTCCATTCTACATGTAAACAATTTTCAATACTCTTTTATTAATGAATTGAAGTTCTATTTTTTTGTAGCTTTGTGTGTCTATTCATATATGTATTTCATTTCTTTCCTTCATAAATATAGATCACTATTAGATACTTTGTGTACTTTTGTATTGAATATTTCAACTCCAATATTGAGAAGCTCTTTTTGGTTGAGGCCAACATTTCTCTCATATGTCATTTAAAGTTGTGAGACAATTATTTTTGTTGTTTGATGTTATGTGTTTTCTACACTTAATATTAATGAGCAATTTTTTTAATAAAAAACATATATCTTACTTCAAATTGTTTGTTGATTTATGCATATGCTTTCACGTTGGTTATTAATTGTGAACTATTTTGAACTTCATACATGTATCTTAATTTAATTTTTCTATAAATATTTCTTTAGGATTCATGTTCACTTCTTTCTTTGTTGCAATATCCTATGTATATTTTCATTAAAGTATTTCATAACTTTTTTTAACTTGCATCTTACCAGTTCCCCTTTCTTGTTGATTCCATCAAAATTCTACTTCTCATGCAAAATGCTATGAAATTCGTACCAGCATTCTGAATGGGAATCCTATCCCAAATGGTGTGAGGTATAATTGGGACTTCATACTGAGGATATATCCTAATTTTTTGTGGTGCATCTTTTCCCCGTAAACATACCCATAACTTCATCAATTACAAATTGAAAAAACTTAATTGCTTTGCATATCCAACACCAAAATTTCAAACAATGATTGCAAATGGAGGTACCATAAATTGTTTAAGGAAGTGAAAAAGCATTAAGATAAACATGATGGAGTATTTTTTGGATCGTCCCATGATTGCAATCCAAATGGGTGATGTTGATGTTGTATTAGGGTTCCAAAGGTTACAATCATTAGAAGCAATGGACCTTAATTTTCAATATATTTTCATGATATTTTATCACAAGGAAAGGACTTGAGCTTAGAGGTATCTCAGATAAACTTAGTAAAGTGATAAGCTCTAATATCATGACAAAATTGATAAAAAGGGACGTCAAGTTGTAATTGAAAAATTGCATTCACTAGATGTTCAAAAATATATATCCATTACTTCAGTGGATCTACAAAAAGCTATCAACAATAATTCCAAGGTATTTGGAGAGATTCTTAATGGTTTTCCACCTATTATAGATTATGACCATGTTATTCATTTGCAACATGGAAGTGCACCACCTAACATTAAGCATTATAGGTATCCATATGCATAGAAGAGTGATATTGAGCATATGGTTCAACAAATGTTAGAGACTGACAACATAGCCAAAGTTCTTTTTGTTCACCAGTGGTGATGCTTATCAAAAAAGATGGTCCATGGCATATGTGTCACAGATTACAAAAAAATCAACAAAATTATAATTGATAAGTTTCTTATTACTATCATTGATGAAATATTAGCCAAATTGCATGGAATGAAAAAATTTCTTTACTAAGTTGGATCTTTATCCTAGATATCATCAGATTGGAATGAGGCAAGAAGACATTCCAAAAACAACCTTTATAACACATGAAGGTCATAATGATTTTTTTTTTTATGCCATTTGGAATTACAAATGTACCTTCAACATTTCAAGGCTTGATGTTACACTAAAATTTGTCACCATGACATTTTAGTACTCCCTTGGAAGTCTGCAATATCATAATTCCCAAAGTCAAGCCTTGAAACTAAGAGAAAAGCTCATAAAAGCCTTAAAACTCTGGTACCACACTTTCTCCTAGTTTTTCCTGCGGTCCCGCACTTTTTGGCTATAAATCCTATGGATATAAACGCACTGTTTGTTCATTAAAAGTGCGAACCCCTGTAAAATATTAAAAATGCACAAGTAAAATCTAGAAGCTCAGTTTAAGTCATTTTTGGAAGTTTCTAGAAACATTCCTGCGGTGGAAAGATCGCTCCTTTCATGTTCATGCATCCCATCCAATAAGGAGCTAACCCCTTGATGTAAGGAACTAATCCCTTTGAAGGAGGATTCTATCCCTTCTTGTTTGGAGCTGTAACCTCCTCTTCTCCACTATAAAAAGAGGCATAGGGCAGCCTCAAAGGGGTTAACAATTTAGAAGACAATTGAGTTGAAGTTTTAGTACTGTTGGAGGCGAAGTGCTGTTGAGACTTAGACCCTTTTAGCTGAGATTTCATGTGGGAAAGATCACTATCTTGGTTGGAAGAGTGCAAGGCTGGTCAGAGTAGAGGAAATGCCTGCTTCCGGACCCCAGGAATATTTGTACAACATCAAGGCGAACGCGGTTGTAAGGCTCTTATTTATTTAAGTTAATACAAATAAATCTGTTTTTCTCAATAAACTATTAATTGATTGGTTTATTTTATGGATTCCTTGATCACCATAATGGATATGATTTATGAATATATCCTATGCAGGTGCTATTTGATGTTTGCTTGTTTATGATTGCAAATCTTTGAGGGGAACTCTTTCGAGCGATTGAAGGACTACTACTACAAACAAGTGTTGGATCAAAGGTAGGATCATTAAACCTTTATAGCATTTAATTATAAATCTCAATATATCTAGAGAAAGATAGATTTGTTTGTCCGTTTGTTGCTAGCTGTCTGTAGGAAACTTGGGATGTTTGTCTTGTCCGCAAGAACGACTAATCTGTCCAGCAAAATGGCGACTCCACTGGGGAAGGATTTGGAGCTTTGATTTCTTTTACTTTTGACTTTGAATTTATGTTTCCAGGTTTTAATTGAGTTATACTGGCTTGGGTGGATTATCCCTCTAGAATCCCTGAGAAGTTTTTGAGAATTTTGGTTTTTTTCTCTTGTTTTCATGTGTCCGCTCTTTTCCTTTTGAGACAGTGTGGGCAGTTCCGCACTTTTCCTGTATCCACAATGCAGTACCGCACTGCATTGCACTGAATCCTACAGACCTTGTCAAAATTTTGGAAAATTCTTAAAAATCCTTTGTTTTAGATTAGTTTTTTAGGTTCTCAGTGATTACCCAGACCTGTGTCTTATGTTAGGAAGCCTTGGTTAAGAGTTTATTTCAACACTTTGTGGTTTTTATTGATTTTCTGAAAGATTTTCATATTTTGATAATTTTTTCTTTGTCTTTATCCCGCTCAAATATTAGAAACCTTGGTATACCATTAGATCACTAGTGTTTCCTTGATTTCTTGCTAAGTCTGGAATTTTAGCAAAAATTGTTTGTGAGATTTAGATCCCATTTTTCTCTTTTGCACATCTTTGAAAAACTTTTGTTAATAAGTTTGGAATTTCACTTAAAAACGAAAATTGGATATTTTTTCTAGTTCTTTCTGATTCAAGTAAAGAATTTCTTAGTGAGATCACAAGCTAAGTAAGACATCCTTAAAATATTTGAAGTTTTAATTCAGATTTAGTCTTTATAATTTTTAGATCTTAAAATTAGTTTTTTTTAGTTTTGAGTGCTTTTTAGAAATTGTAGTGTCTTTTGAAGAAAACTTGGTTTGTAGTTTTGATCTTGAACAAAAGGGATTTTTTATTGAGCATAGATCAATTTGAGTTCTCATTAAAATTAGATTTCTTTTCATCTATTCTTTCTTAAAGGAAAGATTTGTTTTTTCGAAAATTTCATTTCTCGACTCTTCCTTAGCTAGAATTCATTGAAAGAAAACAGATTGTTTCTCATTATTAGATGCATTTTTAGTATGTTTTGATTCGGGTCAATACACATCATCCGTTTCACTCTCGGACCTATTGTATTAAGAAACAACTCTTAAAATCAACGCTTAATTTAAAATTAATCTAGCAATTTTTATTTCTAGGGCTCTTTTCACCAATATAGCTTAGGCTAGTGTCTTGGAGAAGGGAGTAATAAACTCTCCAAGAAAGTTAAAACAAACAAGTAGTTAATCTTGCGGTAGGAAAAAATCCAATAGTTGCTTGTATGCTTTGGGAAGCTCCTCTTAAATGAGTCAAGCACGAGGTCATATCTGAACCAATGGGATAATCAATTCTATCTCATTGGGAACGATAGAAGATTTGCACGTATTAACAATGGTAAACCTCGAATAGACCATTGTCGAGGAGCCTGGGGTCACTTTTCGGTATACCTTGGGTTATGTCAAGGAGCCTTCAAGGGGATTGAGCTTTGTTACTCTTCCCTTGCGCATATTTCAGACTGTAGACTGTTCCCCCAGGTATATTAGTTCATGTTGGTAACCATAGTGACCATAATCTTACGGTTTTTTTCCTAAGGTGATGGTGGAGGAAAGATCCCACTGTACCTGGAGCAGACGTCGACTAGACTCACTTGGACTCTCCGGAGGGTTATCTTCACTCGAGATGGTGTAAGTGGAGAGACTTGCACCGGTCTGTTTCATTAAGCAGGTTTTCTGGGTAACTGTTCCAACTGCCCTTTCTGCATTAAATACTACGATGTTGGATTTCATCACCAACTACTATTTTTAGTGTGGGAAGTCACTGTTTGTGTGTGGATTGATCTCCTAGATTTTTAGGCGTGTGATTCATTTGTTTGTTTCCTTAGTGACTCTAGGAGTTTCATTGAAATTTTCATTTGATTGCGTGTGATTAAAATTTTTAATCGTGGCTAAATTACCAAGACAATCGTGTAGACTTCAGGGGAAGCCCCCTGAGTATACACCAAGCCAAATTGAAGGGCCGTGAGCTCCAGTATCACCTACTGACAGTAGAATTGGATCAACAGAAGTAGGAGAGTCATCTATAGTTGTTCATCTTGATTATCAGTTACAAACAACAGAACATATTCAAGAGCCGATTTTAGTTTCCGAAGTTAATGGTAGTATTTCTCCTTCCAGTGAATTCACTGAAGAACCTGAAATTTCTGAACTTGACACTGAACCTACTGTTTTGGAACCATCTTCAGGATTTTTTACTCCAACTTCTAGTGATCCTGGTTCACCTAGGGTAAGACATATCATTACTGAAAATCTTCCTTCTGACCTCATTTCCATTGAAGAACTTGTCGGTATGGACGAAGAAGTAACTCTTCTTGAAACCCAATAGACTTTGAATCTTAGGGAGCACGAATATATATTCTACAGTCCTTTTAGAAGTGACGCTTGGTATTTGTCATTGACATATTTTTTGGAAAACCCGAGTCTTAGTTTTTCACCACCCCAAATTCCTTTTCATACTACACCAAGAGGTTATTATCCTTCATCAAATATGTCAGGTGAGTCATCTATGTTTTCCCAATCAACGAAAACATTTTTATATGGTGGTCCTTCTGTTCCTTCGGGGTACCAGTCACTTTTTGGTACTTTCTTAGGAGCAACTCCTCGACCAAATGAACAAGTATTATCAACTGGTACAAATGGCACTAAAACTGAAACGTTGAACGCAGAGAAAATTTTTATGATGTCGGGTAACATTCCAAATCCTCAACCTCAAGGTAGTCAGTTACCGCCTGGGGGGTAGCCTCAAGGTAATTTTTTACCAGGACAAACTGTAGGACAATATTATTTACCTAGAGAACAACCTCAAGGACAGTACATACCTCAAGGTTATCAACCTCAAGGATAGTACATACCCCAAGGTCAACCCCAGACTTAGTACATTCCTCAGGGTCCTTATCAACCCCAGATTTAGTACATGCCTCAGGGTTATGAACCTCAAAGTCATTACCCAACTCAAGGTTTCCAACCACCTTCCAGTCAATCATTTTTGCAAGGAACTGGAAATTTACTACTTAATTATCAACCCTACATTCAATCAAGCTATGGTCCTTCATATGCACAACCTTCTACGAGTCAATACCCCATAATGAACATGGTGTGGAATCCATCGCAAGTTCAACAGACTATGCAACCTAATGTGCAGTTACCTAATCAACCTGGACAGCCTTTAGTTTCTGGTCCAACCCAACAACCTGTTCAAATTACTGCTCAAGTCCCTGCACCTGGTTTTGTTCAGCAGCCTGGGCCTAGTACGCCTCAGACTCCGCCTCATACTGCTGCAACTACTGCAACTTCTGTTCAACCTACGACACCTGTTTCTGGAGTATCTGTAGCTCCGGTTTCTTCTATCCCTGCATCAGTGCAAATTCCTCAAGCCTTTGTACCACAGTCAGGACCTACAATTTAGACAATGGTCGAGATGCCTACGGGACAAGCTGGTTCTAGTACGATTTTCTCTAGTCAACCAAAATTTACTTATCAACCGTACTAGGGACAATATCAAATTGGTCAAGCTACAAAAAATCCATCATATCAGTATCAACCATACCCTGGGTATACTTATCAAATAACTCAACAACCCCAGTATGGTTCGATTAATCCTGGTTACCCAGGAGGTTTCACGATTCCAAATGCACAACTGATTACAGGATATCCTGGCTATCCTCCTCCTGGCACTGGTTTGATCACTCAAGGTTATCAAGACCCTAGCCATCGGTTACCATTCAAAGCAACTTTAGATTTAACAAATCTATCGCACCTTACGAATGATCCCATTTTTTTTCTTCCATATTGGCCGCCAATGCCTAACAAGTTGCCCAATGATATTCCAAAATTTGAAGGAAAGTTAGGAGAGGACCCATCTAATCACGTGATGACTTATCACCTTTGGTGCGCATCTAATTCACTAGTCGATGATTCAATTCGATTGCGTCTTTTTCAGATAACTCTCATTGGTCTAGTTGTCAAATGGTACATTGAGTTACCACACAGCTCTTTTAATAATTTTAATGCGCTAGCTACTGCTTTCTTAACCCATTTTCAGTTGCCTGTCAGATACGACAATGGCATAGAATTACTGACTTCATTAAAGAAGTCTACGTCTACGTACATATCTGATCACATTCATGAATGGAGACGTAGAAGGCGTTGAGTGAAAGTCTTTATTCCTGATCAAATTTTGACTGAATGGTTTATTAAATCATTATTGCCCAAAATTACTGAAGATGTGGCCAAAGGAGGTGTTGTTACGGAAGAGCAATTTATTTCTCAGGCTCAGTACCTTGACCTTGTCTATACTCAGTTAGGTACTCTATATGATAAAATCCTGGATCCACCAAGACCTAGTCAGTTAACTGCAACTCCTTCTGGCTCTCATGCCACTGATGGTGTAATTGGTTCTATTAGTACTGGTAAGAGTAAGAAGAAGTCTTCCAAGGCTACTTCTCCTATTATCACTTTACCCGATTCACCCAAAGGAGATTCTTCCCTAGAAACTTCCGCCGATATTCATGTTGTAGAGACATCTACGACCAAATCTAAAAATGGTGGTAAGAATAAAGGTAAGAATAAAAAGAAAAAAATCTTCAAAAGAGAAAAAAGATAGAACTGAACCGACTGAAAAAAAAAAGCAAACCTCGATATCCTTGTCTCATTTATGACCACGATCATTTTACAAAAGAGTGCCCGCATAGAGCCAAGGTATCAAAATTAGTTAAGGGTTCGCCTATACCTGCTGTCTTGAAGGATCCTTTTCCCACTCAAGATAGTAACATGGTTGGATCTTCCTCCAATCCGATTGAGGATATTTTGATGGTTGCGACGCGATCACAAGATTATGGTAGTAAAAATACTGGTAAGGAAGCAGAAACATCCAATTCTGCATCAACTACATCTCCTTCAGTTTACGATCCATTACAAATCAAGAAACAAAATCCTAAATTAGTAAATAAACCCCCTGCAAAAGGTGTACTTCGTAAATAAGCTTTCAATCCACATGCGAGAGCTGCTCAGAATTACAATATTTTTGAAGATTTGGCAATTTCCCCTTCAGAAATGTCGGTTTTAGAAGTATTGCAATCATGTCGAGTCCAAATAAAATTAATTTTGTCAGCCTTAGGAGCCGTATATCTCTAGGATTCGAACCTCATGATCTTTGATTTAGAAAATTTTACACCGCGCTTACCTCATCAAATGGCTTTTCAGATCCTAGTAATAGTAAAAAACAAGCGTATCTTTCGTACTGTTGTTGATGAAGGGGATTCTATGTGTATAATGTCGTTAAAATGTTGGAAATCACTTGGGTCTCCGACTATTAACCAATCACCAACTATTCTCAAGGCTTTTGACGGATGATTTTTTCAACCATATGGTATTTTACAAGATCTACCAATAGAGGTCGAAGGAAAACTAGTTAATCTAGATGTCGAAGTGGTTGATGCCCCTCTGGATTACAACCTTCTTTTGGGTCGCAGTTGGTCTTGCACCATGACTGCTATTGTATCATCGATATTTCGTCTCATCATGTTTCCTCATAAAGGAAATATCATTAAAGTAGATCAGCTTTCATATTATTCATCCGACCCAACCTCTACTGATAGTATTCAGCATATCGGAAAATCGACTATCCCTTATAAGGATGTTGGAGTAGGTTTGATTAAAGATTCAACTTTACTTGGAACTTTTTCCCTACCTCCTCCCAACGTACAAACTCCTATTGCTAATATCAATATGATTACATCAAGTACTATTTCCTTTGATGATCCTTGGATAGTACCTTCAGAATCAGAATTGGATTCTTTCAATGGCTCGATGCCTTTGAGTCCTTTTGAGTTAGCATATTAGCAAGTACAGTCATTTTTTGATATTCCTTCAATCGAATTTGATCTAGTGAATGTGATCAATCAGGAGTCGTTTTCAATATTGAGTTTAGCTTTGACACCAATTCCGGATCCTGCTCAACAAGTTTTCCATACTGATGAGCATATTTGTGAATTCTTGTTGGTAGATGAATTACCATGGGAAGATCTTCATCATAGATCTTCATTTTTACCTAATCTCGATCATTTTGAAAATGATTTTTCCTCTATTTTTACCACTGATTACGTCAAAGAACCTTAGAATCCTCTCTCACATGCCGATTCTGAACTAAATTTAGAAAATATTTCTACGACGATTCCTCTTGATATTTCAGTAAAACATGGAATTATTGAAAACATTCACATAGGTGCTTCTTGTACGCCTGAAGAAATTCAAAAATATAAAGCCCTATTTTAGGAATTCTGCGACATTTTTCCTGGTCATATGAAGAAATTCCAGGAATCAATCCGTCGATTGTTGTTCATGAAATTAAGACATACCCAGATGCTAAACCCATCAGACAGAAATTACGTCAGATTCATCCGAGAAAGCTGCTGCTATCAAAGTAGAAGTTGAAAAATTACTTCATGGAGGTTTTATTTATCTAATCCTGTTAATGGACTAGGTATCTAATATTGTTTCGGTCAATAAAAAACAAGGAACAATAAGAGTGTGTATCGATTATAGGGATATAAATCGAGCTTGTCCTAAATACAATTATCCAACCCCTTACATCGATCAAATTATCGACGATTGTGCTAGAAGTGAAATGTTCTCATTCATGGATGGATTTTCCGGCTACAATCAAATAAAAATACTCCCTGCAAATCAGCCTAAAACAACTTTCATTTGTCCATGGGGAGCTTTTTCTTATCGCAAATTACCTTTCGGCCTTAAGAACGCTGGCGCCACTTTTCAAAGGGCCATGTATTATGAATTTCACGACATTAAGCACATTGTGCAGCCCTACCTCGATGATTTTCCTACTCATTCTTCACACAGAGCAGATCATATTACTCATTTACGAGCCATATTTATGCGATGTAGGCACTATAAGATTCGTTTGAATCCACACAAATGTGTTTTCTGCATAGAATCCAGACGATTATTGGGATTTATTGTCTCGAAGGCAGGCATTCATGTCAACCCACAGAAGGTTTAGGCAATCATCAATTTACCTCCTCCTTCTACTCTTTGCCAACTCCAAAGTTTGCAAGGGAAAGCAAACTTTTTATGTCGATTCATTCCTAACTACGCCGAGTTAACGAAAGGTTTCACTAGTTTGTTGAAACAGAACATTCCTTTCTTTTGGGACGAGGTCGCTAATAGATCTTTTGATGCTTTGAAAAACGCGTTGACCCATGCACTGTTACTGCATCCTCCCAACTACAACCAAGATTACTTTTTGTACCTCGCTGCTTCCGATTCCACGATAGGGATGGTTTTAGTTTAGGAAGATGAATTCCATAGTGAACATGTGATTTATTATCTTAGTCTGAATTTGCATCCGACTGAGATCAAATATTCACATGTGGAGAAATTGGCCTTGACAGTTGTTCAAGCTGTCCAACATTTTTGTCACTACATACTTTTACGCAAAACGACAGTGATCTCTGATTGTAACCCTATGATTTACATCTTGACTAAAAAATTGCTAGGGGGCAAATACTCAAAATGGATTGTTATCCTGCAGGAGTTTGATTTGGAATTTGAAAAATTCAAATCTAAGAAATCACTGATTTTTGCTGAACGTATGTGTGATTTCCCTCGTACGGATATAGAAAATGTGGCGGAACAACCAATTGCAGATGAATCCTTATTTTTTATCAGTACCTTTGATCCTTGGTATGGAGATAATATTGTGTATCTTCAAACCCAATATTTTCGGCTTGAGCTTTCATGGTCGCAGCAATGAAAAATTCGGTTCCAATCTCAACAATATCATATTGTTGGCGACACACTATATCATCGTGGTGCGGACTCAGTTTTTGGACGTTGTCTAACTCATGACGAAGTTGAAAAAGTTCTAAATGACTGTCACTTTGGAGCATGTGGCACTCATATGTTTGGATATGCCACAACCCAAAAGATATTGCGCGCAGGTTATTTCTGGCCGTCTTTGTTTAAAGATTGTATTTATGCAGTCAGGAAATGTCATAATTGTCAAATATTCGATCGAAAAATGCATGCACCACCTTCTCCTCTTCACCCTATAATTGTTGTTGGACCTTTTGCAAAATGGGGCATTGATTTCATTACATGTAACCCTGACTCGGCCGGGGGGCATGGGTATATTATTCTATTAGTAGACTATTTTACCAAATGGGCCAAGGCAATGCCTACATTTGCGGTAGATGGAAAAACTGCAGCAAATTTTGTATTCAATCATGTGATTGCTTGTTTTGGTGTACCCCAAGCGATAATTACTGATCACGGGAACCATTTTCGAAATATCATGATGACCGAGTTAACGAACCAGCTTGGCCTGTGTCATGACAGTTCTACACCATATTATCCTCAGGCCAATGGTTTAGTTGAAGCAATTAATAAAGTTTTAGTCACCATGATCAAACGATCATTGGAATTCATAAGTCGAATTGGCATACCATGTTCTTTTTAGTGCTTTGGGCGTATCGAACCTCAGGAAAAACATCGACAGGTTTTACCCCTTCTCAATTGGTTTACGGTTTAGAAGCGGTATTACCCATTGAATGCAAGATACTGTCACTCCAACTAGCCATAGATTTATTACCAGATACTTCTGAAGAGGAGAAACATTTTTTTATACTTGGCTCAATTAGATGAGAATCGGCGCACTGCTGCATTAGCTACGAAGGCTCATGCGAAAAGAATGAAAGCTCAGTATGATAGAAATGTTACCCCTCGTAATTTTTCAGAAGGAGACCTAGTTTTGATTTATGATCAAGCCAACGATAAACTAAGGGTTGGGAAATTTGAACCCATGTGGCATGGTCCCTATATTGTCAAGCGACAACTTGCAAAAGGGGCCTATGAATTGATTGATTTTTATGGGGTCTCTTTGGGTAAACCCAGAAATAGACTTTACCTGAAGAGATATTACACTTGATTTCGTGTGGATATCTTTTCTGTATATTAGTTAATTTTTAGCTGGTGTGCTATAAATTAGAAACGTGTGTCTAGCATAAGTGTTCCCTTACTATTATTTCCGCTTATCTGGATACTTTTATCGCAGATGTCGACATCCTCTCAAAAGTATATTGGTTTTGCCGATGGCACTTGTTGTAGTACATGGAACATTTCTTCCGCAGCTTAGGTTATTTACTCACCCACTGACGAGTTAGTATCAATGCATGGGGTAAGTATCGATCAAACGACGAAAAACATTGCTGAATATAGTGCAGTTATTGAATTATTATCGAAATCCATTTCATTTGGAATTCAGAGTTTGATCGTTAAGTTAGATTCTGAACTCATTATATTACAGTTAAATCGAGTATATGCCATTAGGAATCTAGTATTATTAAGATTATTTTAAGGGTTCGTCTCTTGGAATGAGAGTTCGATTATATTGAATATCAGCACATTCGAAGGAGTTTAAATACATTAGCAGATGCAATTTCTTCTAATGTTATAAATAGACATTTGCAATAAAAAAGTAATAAATCAACATTCCATAACATGATTGAATAGGTAAACTGGAAGTAATAGTATATCATAGTATAAATGTAGTGTTCAAAAAATAGTACATCGTCTTCGATCATAGGCTCAAAACACCCTATGATCGGAAAAAAGTGATACAAAAAATGAGTCTACAAGTCAATCATCCACTATCCGTGGTGATGATCATGATAATATACCACTGCTTGTGCCACCTGTTAGTGTCCCGTGATTTGGCTGATTGGCAAGCCAAGTGACAGGGTAACATCAAACCAATATTTGGAGCCCAAGGACCTAGCCTTCCTGAACTCAGAGAGGGATCTCTCTATTTGTGTAAGGGATATCTATGTGTTTGCTTCTTCTGTTTATGATTTTAGGCTAGTTATGAAGTAGGTTTTCGGTTTTGTTTTTAGGTTTGTGAGGGATGAACTGATCAAAGACTAAGATAGGTAAAAATATGTCAGATAAACTAGGCTATGGGGTTGAAAAGGTCAAGAAAACTCCAGACGGTGATACAAGGTATGTTGAAGGGCTGATTTGATCAAGGTAAAATGGATCTTTGGGTAAAATGGAGTGGGAGGGACACTAAATTTGTGAAGAAAAAATGATTTCAAACATAAATAGCTCAATATTTGACATAAACATGGTAGGGCTAACCATTAATCATGAGTAATGTAACTATGTTAGGTCCCTATATCACTAGTATAGTCCCTTATTATTGTTAGTGTAAACCCATTATTGTTATTATTGTACCCTTGTAACCCCCATTTTGTTATTATTGCGCCCTTAAATTATTATTGTTAGGTCGGCTAGGATTACATTGTGGCCCACTAGGATTACATTATGGCCCCATGGACTCCTATATAGAGAAAGGAGGTTTTGTAAATTGTATCATCCAAGAATTGTTCATTTATGTAATGTATTGGAGGTTTCCCCCTCGAAGTGGCTTATTTCTAAGGCGTTGATATCTCTTTCCTTCTATTTTTGGAGCTGGTTACACAACATTTGGTATCAGAGCTTTGGATTCTAGGGTTTCGCTGCTCCAAACAGGTCATCGTGGAATTTTCGCTATAAATTTTTTTCTACGAAGTTTCAGAAGTTGAAATTTTTAGGGTGCGAAGCCGAAATCCTGAGGAAGATTTTTTAAAAATTTCAGAGCTTGGTTCGCAACATTTTCGGAGATATGATCTGTGTAAGTTAGGTATTTTTTCAGGCTCCTAAACAGGTCATCGTGGCATTTGTGCTATAACTTTTTTTTTTTCTACTGAGGTTCAGAATCTAAAATTTTTATGGTGCGAAGCTGAAATCCTAAGGAAAATCTTCAAAAAATTTCAGAGCTTGGTTCGCAATATTTTTGGAGATATGATCTGTGGAAGGTAGTGCTTTTTCAGGCTCCCGAATTTCATCTCAAAAAGGTGATCGTGGGAAAATTTCAATAACTATCTCTTTGAGCATCAGATTGGAGTGCCATAAAAATTGGTCACAAGTACACAAACTTTAGTTTCTTGGCTATCAATTTCAGAGGCGAAGGATGAAACAGTGATACGTGGCAAGTCATACAAGTTCGCTATACTGAACCAGTCCATAATTAGGTCATTGTGAGAGATTGGACATAACCTTGTCTTGGAGAATCCAAATCAAGTCTGACTTGTGGCATTCAAAAGAGAATTTAGAGGGCTACTTCAGTGCTGAATTTCAAATATTTAAGAGCCGGAATCACAGAGATAATACAATTTCAATATCAATCTCCTCAAAAGCAAGTAAAAGGTGTGTATTTTGTTTCCGAATTGCATAAGTCTTGTTTGAAGAATCAAGTTGAATTGATTGCAAGGGCATATTGTAGAATATATATCAGTATTGGATTATAAAATGGCCCCTAAAAATAATTCAACACCCATTAAGCCTTTGGAAATCTCTACTATGACTCATGAAGACGAAGAATGGCAACATGACATATCAAAATTACAAGAGCAAGTGCAACAAATTTCGCTCTCGCAAAGAGAAACAAAAAATGACATGGAATTTTTGAAGAAAGGCGTGGAATATAAGATAGATGGCATGGAATCTAAGATTGATGTCACGAAGGCTGGCATGGAATCTAAGATGGATGACATGGAAGCTAAGATCGATGAGAAAATGGAAAACATGAAGAATTTTCTAAAAGAAGACATGGAAGGTTTGAAAAAGTTGATACAAGAAAGGTTTCCTAATGGTGAAAAGATAGTAGAAGAACCTCATGATGAGAACAAAATAAATGTTAATTGTGATTTCATAAACTCTAATGTTGGCGGGAAGAACCACCATATTCCAAAGATGGATATGAGGAAGTTTTATGGAAAGGATCCTGTAACATGGATACTACGGATGGAGCAATATTTTGATCTCCATAACGTGCAAAACACACAAAAGGTACGCATTGCAACTTTACATTTAGAACAAAATACATTTGTATGGTATCAATGGCTTTGCTCCCGTAAAAAAATTGTCACTTGGTCAATTTTTACGGAGAAAATGATAGCACATTATGAGGATGCAAAGAGCAACACCTTCTTTAGCCAATTGATAAATCTCAAACAAAAGGGTTTAGTGGGGCAGCACATTGAGGACTTCCAAAAATTGAATATAAGGGTAACTGATATTCCAGAGGAACACATGATTGATCTCTTCATAGGTACTCTAAAGGATAAAATCCAACATGAAGTTCGTGTGTTGGAACCTGATTCATTAGAGAAGGCATTCAGGTTGGCAAGAAAAGTTGAATGTAAAATTATGGCGACAAGGAAGCCTACCACTCAATTATATAAAGAAGGAAGTGTTGCTACACCTATATTTCCACAACCTACAAGGTTGACACCACAAAAATTGGAAGGAAAAAAAGAAAAATGGCTTTGCTATAGTTGTGATAGCAAATACACTAAAGGTCATAAGTGTGCTGAAAAGAAATTATTTTACATAGATTGTGAAGAAGAAGAAGAAAATGAACAAGAAGAGGATATACACCAGGAACCGGCCCTAGAAGAGGAAGAAATGAATCCGACCATATCATGTAATGCACTGGCAGGAATTACCACTCCTTAAACTCTCAATATAGAAGGACAGATCAAGAAGAAAAAGTTAATAGTGTTGATTGATTCAGGTAGCACCCATAATTTTATTCATTGTAAGGTAGCCAAGGAATTAAATTGTTTCCTATACCTAGCACCATAATTCCAAGTGATGGTTGCAAATGGAGGAACTATAAATTTCTCTGGGAAATGCCATAATATATAGCTAACCATGGGGGAATATGTATTGACTAGTCCAATGCTTTCCATTCATATGGGAGGTGCTGATGTTGTACTAGGAGTACAATGGTTACAATCTTTGAGGATGGTAGCTTTTAATTTTCAAGAATTTTTCTTGAAATGTTTCTCAAAAGGAAAGGAAGTTGAATTATGAGGTATTGTAGGGAAGCCAGGAAGGATAATAAGCTCTAATGTCATGACAAAGCTTCTAAGAAAAGAACAACAAGGCATAATTGCACAATTATGCTCACTAGAAGTTCCAACATCAAAATCATCTATTCCTACAGATCTCCAACAAGTATTGGACAATAATTCCAAGGTGTTTGAAACTCCCAAAGGGCTCCCACCTATTCGTGATCATGATCATGCTATTCATTTGATTCCAGGAAGTGTTCCTCCAAACATCAGGCCTTATAGATATCCTTACTTCCAAAAGAGCGAAATTGAACGTATGATTGCAGAAATGTTAGAGGCGGGTATAATTAAACCTAGTCAAAGTTCTTTCTCTGCTCCTGTAGTATTGGTACACAAGAAGGATGGATCATGGCGAATGTGTGCGGATTATAGGGAGCTCAATAAGCTCACCATTAAAGATAAATTTCCCATTCCTATGATTGATGAATTATTGGATGAATTACATGGAGCAATTTATTTTACCAAGTTGGATCTTCGTTCAAGATATCATCAAATTAGAATGAAGACTAAAGATATTCCAAAACAACATTTCGAACTCATGAGGGTCATTATGAATTTTTGGTCATGCCCTTTGGCCTTACCAATGCACCTTCTACATTTGAAGGGTTGATGAATTCCATTTTCAAACCCTTCCTTAGAAAATTTGTGCTAGTATTTTTTGATGATATACTAATCTACAGTAGGTCTTGGAAGGATCATGTTGAACATGTTGACAGGGTGCTCAAACTATTGCAGGAGAAACAATTATATGCAAAAAAATCCAAATGTTTCTTTGGAGTACGAGAGGTGGAATATCTGGGTCATATTGTATCTCACGAGGGTGTTAAAGTAGACCCTAACAAAATTAAAGCCATTAAGGAATGGAAAGTCCCCACAAACATAAAGAAGTTGCGAGGATTTCTCGGGTTAACAGGGTATTATCGCAAGTTTGTTAAGAATTATGGGAGAATAGCAGCACCTCTAACAACATTATTGAAGAAAGATGCATTTCATGGACTCCTGAAGCAACTAAGGCCTTTGAACATCTTAAAGAGGCAATGTGCCTAGCACCGGTCTTAGCTACGCCAGACTTCACAAAAACCTTTATTGTGGAATGTGATGCCTCAGGAAATGGAATTGGTGCTGTTTTAATGCGGGAAGGAAGACCCATTGCTTTTGAAAGTCGTCCAATCAAAGGAAAGTATTTACAAAAACCTATTTATGAGAAGGAAATGTTAGCAATACTGCATGCACTAAAGAAATGGCGAACATACCTAATGGGAAGACACTTCAAGGTAAAAACTGATCATGATAGTCTTAAACACTTTTTGGAACAAAGACTATCTTCAGAAGAGCAGCAAAAATGGGTCACAAAGATGTTTGGTTATGACTTTGAAATAATCTACAAAAAATGAAAGCTTAATGTTGTTGCAGATGCACTCTCAAGAAAGAATGAAGAGGTGGAAGCATTTCTTTGTGCCATTTCTATTATCCAACCAGATTGGATAAACGAAGCAAGAGATGAATGGAAGAAGGAAAAAGATGTATGGACACTCATTCAAAAGTTGCAGCAAGATCCTAGTACATCTGATACATTTAGTTGGAAAAATTATTCCTTATGTTACAAAGATTGCTTATATCTTTGTAAGAATTCCCAACTAAAACAAAATATTCTTCTGGAATTGCACACTTCTCCTTTAGGAGGATACTCGGGATTTTTAAAAACTTACCACAAGGTGAAGAAAGAATTTTTTTTGGGATGGCCTTAAATCTGATATTCAAAAGTTTGTGACGGAATTTTTAGTTTGCCAGCAGAATAAAGTTGAGACAATTAAGACCCCGGAACTTCTACAACCTTTATCCATTCCAAGTCAATGTTGGGAGGAGATTTCAATGGATTTTATCACAGGTTTACCTAAGTCCGAAGGAAAGAGTGTCATCATGGTGGTAGTTGATAGACTTACCAAGTATGCACACTTTTGTACATTATCTCATCCATTTAAAGCAAGTACAGTTGCTACTACATTTATGGACAGAATCCAAAAGCTACATGGAAGCCCAAGGGTTATTGTGAGCGACAGAGATCCCATTTTTACTGGAAATTTTTGGACAGAGTTATTTTCTTGTTTGGGTACTCAATTAGCTCATAACTCATCTTATCATCCTCAATCTGATGGTCAAACTGAGATAGTAAACAAATGTTTGGAAGGATATCTTCGTTGTTTTGTATCTGATAAACAAACACAATGGGTCAAGTGGTTACCTCTTGCTGAATGGTGGTATAACACTTCCTTCCATACTGCAGCAAAAATGACCCCATTTATGGCACTTTGTGGATATCATCCACCATCCATCACATCATCTTTAAGAGAAAATTCGAAGGTTCAAGCAGTGGAAGATCACATCGAGCATCAGCAAGAAGTTCTCCAACTCTTAAAGGATAACCTGAATTTGGCACAAAATCGAATAAAACAACAGGCAGATCAACATCGCAGCGAGAGAAGTTTTGATGTAGGAGATTGGGTATTTTTACGGCTACAACCGTACAAACAAATGTCCCTCAAGCAAGCAAAGAAGGATAATAAATTATCGCCAAAGTACTATGGTCCTTACAAGGTGTTGCAAAAGATTGGTACTATGGCATACAAATTGGAGCTTCCTGCTTCTTCGCGAGTACATCCGGTTTTCCATGTTTCATGCTTAAAGAAGGTTATAGGTGAAAATCTTCCAGTTCAAACAATATTTCCAAAACTTGATGAGGAAGGAAAAATCATATTGGAACCTGAAGCGATCATGGAAACAAGAACTCGACAGCTACGGAATCGATCAATTTCAGAGTATCTCATCAAGTGGAAGAACTTACCCACTGAAGATTCTACATGGGAGGATGAGAATTTTATACAGAAGCACCTGGAGCTACTCAAGCGTTGAGGACAACACTTTTTTGAAGGAGAAGGGCATGTTAGGTCCCTATATCACTAGTATAGTCCCTTATTATTGTTAGTGTAAACCCCTTATTGTTATTATTGTACCCTTGTAACCCCCATTTTGTTATTATTATGCCCTTAAATTATTATTTTTAGGTCGGCTAGGATTAAATTGTGGCCCACTAGGATTACATTATGGCCCCATGGACTCCTATATATAGAAAGGAGGTTTTGTGAATTGTATCATCCAAGAATTGTTCATTCATGTAATGTATTGGAGGTTGGCCCCTCAAAGTGGCTTATTTCTAAGGCGTTGATATCTCTTTTCTTCTCTTTTTGGAGCTGTTTTCCCAACAAACTATAAACTGATAAATGTATAGAAATAAACATTCAAGCAATGGATATAGATATATGACTCTCTAACTTTAGGAAATTGCTATCAGACTTTGGGGAAATACAATTAAGACAAACAAAAAACTCAAATCACTATGAGGAAATGCCTAAGCATAGTATTTCAAGCTATTGGGCACTTTGAAGCAAGATTTCATAGTTTTAGGCAAAGGGCAAGATCAGTACAAGACCTCTTTGGTTCAACAAATGACAATCAAACAATCAAAGAAAGGTTTCAAAGGTGGAGCTATGACTAGCCATGAGTAAGCAGGGCATACCGTGAATCATACCTAGCATGCATAAAACCATAAATGAAACAAGAAAACAATTTCTTCAGTTATCAAAGAGAAATCAAGGATTCTTTGATATGACTAAGAAGGAAGAAAATAGAGAAGTTATAAAGAAACAGGAAATTTGAGGTGCCTCCAAGGGCATGTCTCAAATCTATTCTCTACTGTCTTATAGCAAGAAAGAACATGGAATATGAATGAAAACTAAGAAGCATAATAGAGAGGGACACTATACCATTTTACCAAGTCAAGGAATCCAACAACAATCCTCTTTCATCATCCAAAAACATTCAAGAAACTATCCAATGCATGAGACAAGTGTTTCTTCCAAGCTTGTATAACCATATATTTCTCTATATCATCAAGTTCAGCCTTATCTAAAATGAAGTCTCTTGGAATATATAGGCCAAGATGAGAGAAAACCTCCTAGTGCAACTTGCAATCTCATTGGCCCATCAAAAATATCTAATTTTGTCTTTGAGGCTTTACAAAGCCCAAGGCACAAAATATCTAATAAAATATCTCAAAAATGCTAACTATATATATATATATATATATATATTAAATTTTCATAACTAACCATGCCCAAAAATAGCTAAACACACATTAGGAAAAGCCACTTCAGAAAAGTGCATTTTTCACAAAAATACTTAAGAAATATATCAGCAGAAAGTCCTCTGTCTTGCGGGCAGCTTTTGGATGCCTTCCTGATGTCGAAACGAGGCCCGTGATGTCTCGTTAGAAATCTATAAATTTCTATTTTCTGAAAATACTTAGTTTCCTCCAAACTGATCACTGAAAGTCTATCAAAAACTAACATGTGTGTAAAAACCCAAAAAATAGACTTTGCTGATAAATGGGGCAAAGTGTGGAAAAAGTGAGTGTTTTTCGCCATTTTTGGGGACCAAATAATCTTCAATTGATCTAAAAATCGTTGAGTAGATGCCCCTAAAATTATGGAATCCAATGATACCATTTTCATCCTTTTAGGATGTCCCAAACAGAAATGGCGATGCCCATGATTTTTAGCCAAAAGCCCAAAAATGACAAAAAACCAAAAATTGTTGAATTTTGCCCCATTTTGGTGAGCATGACCCTTAAGGGTTTTCAGAAACATGCTGAGAAGTTGTTGACGGGAAAATATGTTCGGCCAACAACAGGGGATCTCCCTGGTAAAAGGTCCCAATTAGACCTTGAACCGTTTGGACTAGGGATCCCGTCCGGGGTGTGGGTCTGGCTACCACTGATTTCTCCTTTACTTAGGGTCTCGCTTAAACTATAAAAAAATGGATACACACCTAATCAACTGATACAAGACATATGATTGATGCATTAAATTTACATGTGACACTATGAGTAGCAAGAGGAAATAATAAAGCATGAATACCGAAGGAAGTGTTGTTAACAACACTTCATTGGGGTCAACTTGTAAACTGTTCTGACCACAAAGGAAACAATTCCTCATGGCAAGAATGCCTTTCACTTCCTAAAAGTTTTAAATAGTAACACAAATGCCAATAAACAAAGCCATCAGCGTTTGTTAAAAAAGTGAAATAAACTCAGCCACCATTAACATACTCAGCAAACTGTTATGCAACTGTGACGTGAATTGAAGATGCAGTTCCCTTAATCTAAAGATGTTCAGAAACTGAAAACATAATACTCAACAATGCTCATACATAAGACAACACTAGATCCATAAAAGGATTTTTCAAAATGCTTGTATTAATGCATAAATGTATAATCCTATGGTAATACAATATACTCAGCTCGAGTCCCAAACAAAAGCCCCCTTACAAGTTCCTGAAGGAAGAATTTATAGAGAAAATCCTGCCCTTTAAACTCCGTGAGTTTTCGTTTTCCCGACTATTGGGCTGCCTTGGGACCCAGTCCATTCTACGACTTGCGACCTGAAGAAATCTGCGACCTGCGACCTCGCGACCTCTTTGGATTTGTGACTTTGCGACCTCGGACCATCTGCGACCTGCGACGACCTCGCGACCTTCTTGGATTTGCGACCTCGCGACCCAGGTAAATGTGTGACCTGCGACCTCAAGCAGATCTGTGACCAAGCGAACTCTTTGAATTTGCGACCTCACGACCTCAGACCATTCGCGACCTGCGACCTCCTTGGATTTGCGACCTCGCGACCCGGGTGAATGTGTGATCTGCGACCTCCTTGGATTTGCGACCTTGCGACCCGGGTAAATGTGCGACCTGCAACCTGCCCAAATTATGCGACTTTGCGACCTGGTCACTGGGTCGCACCTTCGGGCTTTTAACAGGGAGTGTGACTATGCGACCCGACGACTTGAGAAAATTTGCAACCTTAGACCTTCGGTCATCTCTTCTGCATTTCTCTTGTAGAGATATCATAACCTTGTTCTCCGAGGCCAGCCTTAGCCCTCGCTATGTGAGATAGCAGCTTCTATGAGCATCCGCATAACACGAGGTTTTGAGGTTGATTTGAAACCCAGCTTCGCATCCTCCGGAGAGAGCTAGCAGTCCTCTTAATTTGGATGGGCATTACTGTCTCCTTGTATTACCTGCAAGACAATAGGGTAAATCAGCATCTTCTCATATAACTTGCAGATAAACGAATTAAATCAGCCATATACATGTACATATACACATGTTAGGGAATCAACACATGAAATGTGATAATTTGTCAAAGGCAAGATTAGTTGGACCCCTGTGTGGTCAAATGTTGTGCCATTAAGTCATTAAAGAGAACAACTTATTATAGGCTTTCCCTATGCCCCTTTGATTACTGCACTTTATCTTCAACATTTTCCTCAGACTACACCAAGCTAAATCTATGCTCGGCACGAGGAAGTGCTTCGCTCTCCTCATGATGCATGTGTCTAGTTCACTTAGGTGTTTAGAGTGTACCAGTAGACGAGTTGCCAACTTGTACATTCAGTAATAGTCTTGAATGTTAATCTTTGAACCCCTTGTATCTCTTTGACGGTGCAACGTAAACAAAAGGGATCCTCCCTGAGATTGTTGTTGTGCAAGAATATACATATCTAGCATTTTCTTTTTGACATGGTCTGTAGTCGCGGCATGCTTGAGAATGCTTGTGGACGTCCCAAGACTAGATGACACGTAGGCGTGTTACTCCATGACGTTTATTTGTGTTCATGCCACGTTACAATCCTCTCTTTTGTTTTTACTTGGGTGGGAACAATCCAGGAGGTTTTTTTGGTGCAGGACTTCCTGAGTTGCAACAGGCTCAGTAAAAACTTACACAGAACCCCAACATGATTCGTGAAATGATGAATATGCTTGCCATTCAGAATCTTATGAATAACCCTGATTTGATGCGAAACTTGATTATGAGTAATCCGCAGATGCGAGAAATTATTGATAGGAACCCAGACCTTGCGCACATACTCAATGATCCTGGAACTCTTAGATAGACTTTGGATGTAGCAAGGAATCCTGAACTCATGCGAGAGATGATGAGAAATACTGATAGGGCCATGAGCAACATTGAATCATCTCCTGAAGACTTTAACATGCTCCGTCGTATGTATGAAACAGTTCAAGAGCCATTTCTCAATGCTGTGTTTTCTGATGGGGTCGCGTGGTCGCAGAATTTCTTGGGTCGCAAATTTCCATGGGCACATCATTCTGTGACCCTGCGACCATGGGTTGATGGGGTTTCTAGGTCACAAAACTGGTTGAGTCGTAGCCCTGGGCGATGTTTAATCTCTGTGACCTAGCGACTTAAACAGTATCACCATTTCGAGTCATTCATTATGCCGCCGGTTTTGGAAACTGCACATTTTTACGTGAAAAAAAGCCTCCTTCAATTGGCCTTCCCTTAATGGTGTGCGTGATTTTTTCAGTTTGAATCGTTTTGTAAATTGTACACCAAAAACCATGCAGAATTTTGTCCGGCCCTGCAAAGAAAATTTTTAAAATATGTTAATGCAAAACTGCATTCGCAAATCTGTCAAGTTTTGCTTTATTCTCTCCAACAAGTGTCAATGGATTCAAGGGCATTGTAAGGCTTGCATGCATTGTAGAACAAAGAGGTAATCACTACTTGAATGCAAGACATTCTAATTCTGGATCTGCGCTGGATAACAACTACCACTGCCAGCCTCTGCTAGGAAAACTAACCAGAGACACGGTTGACGTGGTGTCGTGCATGGAGAGGAAACCGAGACGTTGAGATGGGCAATTACTAAATGTTATTAACACATTCCTGGGAAGTGTTGAACGCAGTGCTTTGCATGGGAAACTTTCTTCATCAGCAAGCCATTCCATACTGGACAACAAGCAAAGGGCAAAAAACAGCTTGTAAAGAGCACGATTAGTGCTGACACGAACGTTGAACCCGCTGCATGTTTTAAACGTAACTTTGACCATCATTAAACGTTTCACCATCGTTCGAAACTCCACCATCGAAATACCTGCGTCCATTGGCACGTGTTGGTATAGTTCTGTTCCATGTTTTAGTTGAAAAATTTGACTGCTACATAATATATATCTGCTCCAAGCGTTTTACCAAAGGTTTAAAACTATGCTCATTTGAGATGTCTGCATTTCTTTTGATCATCCACGTAGTTTCGCTGTTATTTCCATCGTGGCCTTGTTATGCCCTCCTGCTCGTATTTAAAATATACGTTTGAAAAGCTCCAAATTTAAAAAGCGACCACCATGCATAGAAGCATTGGCGCCCATGTGAGGTTTGACCGCTATAATAATATACGTCTGCTCAAAGCATTTACCATAGGTAGAAAACCTTCCATCGCACCTTTGCGCCATGTCACGTGTCCATGTTGTTTTGTTGCACCATATCATGTGGTTTGAAAAACGTACTGCTTTATCTCTTTTGCGCATTAGTTTAACCATATAACGTTGATCATTTGCTTTTCCTCATATTGTTAGCGCAAATAAATAAAAATATTCACGCCAAGGCCATAACCTCATAATACGAATGCTTCTTGTTTTGAAAGATTCGAGAGTTGAAATCTGCTACTCAAGCCACATGATGGCCCTTTTAATATTAAACCTTTCTATCTTGTGGTTTTGGAGACTCTCTTTGCATATACATCCATGTGCCTGGCTACCAAAAGGTGTATGCATTTAAACATGACCTTTTAGGTTCAATTTGAAATTCCCCGTCTCTTATGGTCTCGCATAGAAAAATTTTAAGAGCAAAGAAGACTAGGGTTTTAAGGCCTTTTCATTCCTCCACATTGTACTCCTTGCAGCATAAATAACTCCACACTATGTAGCTCAGGATTAATAAATGTTGCTTTTCAAAGGAGCGTTCACATATTTGAAACTCTGCCGTTGGCTTGCCACACCAACATGTGTGCTTTCGCACTGCTGCCCGACACGAGAATGCCTCGAATGAGATCGTCATTCTCTAGAGAAATCTTCTGAGTCTGATTTGTTCACCCGAGCTATACTTCGGTCTAGACTTGTCGGAGTGGTGAAATATGTTCCTCTGTGTGCACCCATCGACATTTAGATGGTATTGTGCAGGATCTCCAAAACTTCCTCTTTGAATTTATGCTTATTTTGTCTCCTCTTAAAATAGCAGCATGGGATTGTTTCTTGATCAACACCCCCACCAAAATGCAGCTTCCTGGTAATTGTGTCATCATCATTTTCATCTTCAAACAATCTCATCCTCAAGGTCGTCAAGCGTCGATAGAGCAACACCATGATCAGTAATAATGTCCTTCTTAAGAATCCGTGACTGTCGCTCACTTTGGAATCTAATGATAGCCTTATTTGCATATTCAAGAGCGTCATTATTTTCCCCAGACCGCATGTCCAAGAAAACATTAGCTTTTCCACTTTGATTGTATTCTTGTAAGAGAGTCTTCTTCTTCGTGATTGACAACTTCCCTAACCATTGTGTTCTTGTTAGTTGGGTTCCAATCTCTTTCTCCCAACGTGATGGTGATATTCTTTGGTATATCATCTGCGGGATTTCCTGTACGTAACATTATACACTAATTAGTTTACAGTTACATTTTAGAGAGGTGCCCCCAAAATAATAAATATTAGACTATGAGCTCGGCGAAGTGCTAAAACAAAGTTCCTGGACAATCCATGATGCAAGCGCTCTTAATGTAAATACACACAAGTTTCCTTTCGAATGTATGCATGGCGATCCTTCGCACATGGCGTGATTGCAACAAAAACGCCTGATCATGAGGGCGAGACAACTCATGAGGGGTTGGGGATAGGTCACTGGGATGTCACTGATTGCAGGTTCGGTGAAAGACCCTAATGAATAAGCGAGTAGAGGGGGACCCGAAATTTTAAATATACCCAAAATTTTGAGTGGTGTTGTAGCGGCTACAATAGAAGCTGAGGCAAAAATTCGGAGCTTTGAGGTGTCTTTCTTCATTTTTGGTGTCGGGTGCCTCTTTTGAGCTTCCTTGAGATTTTCCTATGTGGCCTTCAATTTCTGTCGGGCGAACTGATTAAGCTTATTACAGTGCCTGATCATCCTCCTTTGAAGGTCCAAATCTCTATTGGCCCTTTCCAACTTCTTATCCAAGTGATCATTCACCCTCTCAAGCCACGATTCTCGATTGTTTTCTATCTCTTGGGTGAACAAAGTAGTGAGAGGAAGAGATTGGAAAAGGGCAGCTTCTTCCTCCTTTTGTTTCTCTAAGGCTCTTCTGAGTCCCATGGTCCTTGGCCTCTTTCTTCTTGGCTGATCTTCATCTTCGCTATCATTGAACTCGCCCATGAGTTCTTCCAACTTAACTTGCGCCTTGGAGGCCTCTTTTTTATATTTGATGCGTGTCTCATATACTGCCAAGTGGACACTCATCTATTTGTTTTGTGTTTGCAAAAAGTGAATGAAGTTTCTAGACCTCTCTAGATCTGCCCTCAAATTATGAATTTGTTCTTCTCTATTGATAAAGAGAGACTCTAGGATTCAAGCCTCATTGTCGCTATCATCACTTTGGATCTGAATTATGTCAAAGTCCCTCTACTTCTCATGGCTGCTTTCTTCTTTCTCCTTTCCCTTGCTTTGGGTGGCCTTCTTGGTCTTCCTCCTCTTGGGTAATTCGAAAATGGGTTGCTTGGGCAACTTCCCCTTGCTTCGGAGGGCCCTAGTAACATTTGGAGTTATAGTTTGAGGCACCCTTTTCTTTGATGTCCAGGGCTTTGTCACTTTTGGAGAAGAAAGCATGACCCCTTGCCTAGGAGAGGCAGCTAGCACATGCTCTATTTTCTCTTTGCCCTTGCTACTTCCCTCATCATCCTTGCCATTGTTTTGAGTTTCTTCATGAATGCTTTGACTGTCATCTTGCATGTCTTTTTGAGGGCTTCCCTCTTTACTCTTGTCCTTTCTTTTTTTAGGACTTTGAGGCTCTGTCTCCTCAATGTTTTGGGCTTCTTCTTCATCTTTTTTTTTGCTGTGAGGGCTACCAATATCCTCATCAAAATGTTCAATTTCCTCATCATTTCCCTCCTCACTGTGTTCTTCTTCACCTTGCTGCTTCTCTTCTTCATCATGCTCTTCTTCACCTTGCTGCTTCTCTTCTTCATCATGCTCTTCTTCTTGTTTAATCATGGGAAATTGGAGCTTATTGGGAATGGGCTTACTTGAAGAAGGCGAAAGATTCTGAGTGGAAGGTGAAGGAGATGCATGGGATGAAGGAACATTGGCGAAATTTGGATGTGAAATGAAAGTGTCCCAAGAGATTCCCTTCTTCTCAAGTTGATGAAGAATGACAATCTTGACGAGGGAATGATGGAAAAGGCAAGTTGACTGCTGAGAGGGAGGTCTCTTTTGAACAGTGGAGGCCATATTTTCAATACTTATATGGAGGTACAAGGGGAGGTTTAAGAATTGGGCTCTTGTGAAATGCATGAGAAACCAGACATGGTAAGCATAGACCTGGGAAAACCTTCCCTCGCATGTGAAATATTTCATGATTATCTTCATGAGGGGAGCATAACTAGTCAACAAATATGAGAAAGGAAAGATGGATGGACATGTATCCCGATGCTCTGGCTTCAAAAAGGGTTTGTACTGTTCTGAGTCTAGGTGGGTCTGTTTAAACCACTTTTCCCCGACATAAGGGATTTTGGTGGCTTTGGAAATGGATCTAGGAGAAAACTTGAAATCCAAGCCTGCCAGCTGAAAGTGTTTCCCTTGCAATATCAAAGCACAAATATGTGTCAAGGAGAGATAAATTTTCACCTCCTGAAACCTTTGACAAAAATCTAGATATCCAACTTCATGAAAGTTAAACAGGACTGATGGATGAGCATTTACCTCTTTAGTTGAAACAGGTTCAAACCTCCTGTGAGGGCCACTTCTGCTGTCTTGCCTGTGAAGCATTTTTCTTTGAATACTCTTTAATGTTTGACCAATAAAAGCTTCTCAAATGGTTTCCCAACACCACATTTTGTCCGCTTTATAAGTCACTGTGCCTCTTTGATGCCAGTCAACAAGTGCTTGTCAAATGAAAAAAAATTCAATTTATCACTGTGCTTGGGCAAGGTCTTGAAAAGATGTGTTTGTGGTCTCTTGGTGAAGAAAGAACTCTTGTGTTTTGACAAAAACAAAAACACCTTCCCCCCAAACAATGTTCTTTTGCTATTCACTGTTCTTTACAAAGTAAACAAGACACCCTCAGCTGACTTGAAAATCTTTCAACACAGACTCTGCCCTTTTTTGAATTCTGGGGCTGCACCAAGTTTACTATTTCACAATATAGAGAGGACCCTTTAACATGACCAAGGTTTCACCTTATAATCACTGCTTTCCCCTTTGATTTTGCAGACAGGGTTTTTTCTTGTTTTAACAATTCTAGGACACCTTCCAACCAACTTGAGACCTCTACAAATTTGTATTTCTATCTAGCAACTGTAGGCTATTACTGTTCTTAAAGGCAGTTAAGGACCTTTAAGAATGATAAAAACACCCCACCTATCACTGTAATATTAATCCTTGGCATTCACAGCAACAACTCTTTAATTTTTGATCGAAAACCTAACTTTTAATCACTGCTTTTCTCTTGTGCTTTTTAGATGATAAAGTGCCCCTAAAACCAGTGTTAAGACACCTTCGAAATTGATGAGACCCCCAAACACAAGAAATATTTCTCCAGTTTTGACAAAACTCTGTCTCTTTAGCACTGTCTATCTCATTGTTTTTAGATGATGAAGTGGGTTTAAGATTGTTGTTTCCTTTTTAGAGAACAAAGCAAAAACACACCCTTTAACCCAAAAAATTCACCAAGAGGTCATAGAAAATACCTAGAGAAATGTTTATGAGCCTTGTCGGTCATTGATTTGGCTTTCAAAAGTGTTTTTGGAGACCTTTTGGGTGAGCGACACGTTTGCATAAGAAAGAGCCGCGCAGTTGGGTCGGTTTCGAGTAGTGAGTGAACGGGCGCAAAGGCACGCCGCACGCCGCTACAGGCGCGCTGCGCAACCGTTAAGAATTTTCATGTATGCGCTCACAGGCACACCGCACACTTCTACAGGCACGCCGCGTAGGTCTGAGCTTTGAAAAAAATTGAAGTTTTTTCCTGAAAACCTCGTTTCTCCAGTGGGTAGCTAGGGGAGCATGGCTTTGTGTTTTGAATTTGCAAAAGGGGATTTTTCAACGGTCTCTCCACCTTTAAATGAACTTAAAAACATTTTTATTTATTTCGTAAGGGTTTGAATGCTCTTTGAAAAGGTTTTGTCATATAACAACCCAACATACTATCTTTTATCATTTCATCACTTTTTAAAATATCATGAGGCCTTCTACGAAACAAGACTTATAAAAACGATGCAGTGGCCAGCTTATTTTTTAGGACACCATAGACATAACCCTTTTTTGAAGTAAAGAAACTTCTTAAAAACCAAAATCCCTTTCACTGTTTCTTCATCAAGGCAATAACCCTGTCACTGTTTATCCATATCTGACCTTTAAAGGAGCACTTCTTAAGAGTCATATCCAAGATTTTTGATGCATCCTTTGCCATTTTACTTTGACTGTGGATGAAGAACCTCATTTTCATTCACCCAGATTTTACCTATATATTTCTATCAAAGAGGAAATCCTTTAAATACCCTTAATGCAATTATATGCAACAACAGAGTTCATAAAAAGGTCTAGTTTATGACAGTAGTATGTTTCATTTCTTTGAGTTTTGTCTCTGAATTTAAAACATTTTTCATACCCTTTCCTCACACATACTATCTTTGTGTGTTCATTTGAAAAAGTCTCTTTTAGAAGCAAGGCTTAAACTATCTTATTTGTCATTTTGATGCGGTTGTTGTAATCTTGGGCATTCTAGCCTTTGTTTACTCTTTGGAGGATCCTTTTGTAGACATGAAAAACAAAGCTTCTTAACTCATCATAGTACCACTACTTGTCCTCTGTTTAACACCATTTTCTACTAATGATCATTCAATTGTTTCCCACTGCATTTCAATTTTGTCTTTCAACAGTGAAACTATGTAAGCATCCCTTGAAACATCACTGTTGTATTAGTGGTTTCCTTAATTAGAGAAAAGGTGTAAACAAGTTTTTTAGGCCATTTGCAACATTGTTAGCCTTGTGATTTTTTAATGAGGCTACACCTCTGTGCTTGACCCTCTGCTTGTTAAATGAAGGAGGCCTTAATCATATTTCCAAACCATATTCTTTTAAATGAAGGAGGTTTATAACAAATGACCTAACCATCTCCTCATGCTTGGAGGAGGTTTTAAATAGTCACCCAACCATCTGCTCATGTTTGGAGGAGGTTTTACATAGTCACCCAACCATCTGCTCATGCTTGGAGGAGGTTAAAAACAAGTGACATTTCATCCCTTTCTCAAACTGTGTTATCTTTCCTTGCAATGCCTATCTTTTCTTGGTATATCACAGTAAGTAATAAAAATGAAAAATTGACAATATGCCATGAGGGGCATGCTCTGAGATGTGTATCCTGTTGTTAAAATACCCTTATGCATATTTAGAAACCAAGAGCAACCTGAATTGTATCTATAGAGTATTACTTGCTAGTCATAAGTCACTAACATTTTTTACTATGTTTGCAGAAGTTCATTGAATTACCTCTCTGACTAGTACTTGCATCCCAGGCTCAAAACAACATGAGAAGAAGCTGTCTTCTCATGTTTATTTTAATAATGTCTTCTGGAACACTGGTACATTTTTGCTTTGAAAAAGACATTGAAACACTATAGATCAACACAATATGAGTTTGGATTTTGAAACTTGCACTGCCGAGACACCAAGACTTGTTAGTGGCGCGACCTAAGGGTGTATCAAGCTTTGTTTGCTGAATAGGAAGGTCATCTATGACTGGTTGATATTAGACAGAGGTTCTTTTGGCTTAGGATAGTTTGCCAAGGGAGGATTTTCTAAAGCGCCACTACCTAACTTAGGGGGTATCTTTGACAGATTTGGAGTATTCTCTTTGGTATGACCAGATCTTAAGATGACATATGACCGGAGGCAGGGTGGCTGAAATTCTTATCAATCAGTTGGTTAGTGAATGAGCTGGGGATGAGGGTGAATGACAACAGATGAATTTAGCTTATGACAACTGATGGACAAGTTTGTATGGCTGAGACTAGATAGGGCTTGACAATTAGGTTTTTTCTCATCATAGGCTGATTGAAAATGTAGGAGGGAAAAATGTTTAGGGGTGTTTTCTAGCTGAAAAATTTGACAAATTGGAGATCAGCTGCTAGAAAACTTGGCTTTAAAAACTAGTCATCATCAACAGGTGAAAAATACTGATGACTAACACCACCCTAGTCAAAAACCTCCTGAATGGACCAGGAACACCTATGACATATCTTTGTAGCCAGAGTGGGATATCATCTATAGTAGTCTCAGGAATATCTATAGTAAGTCGCTCCAGATGGTGCTCTAGGTCAGTTAGGATCTCTGCAGTCTGATCTTGTGGGGGTGGTGGTGGTGCTGCTACATCCCTTTGCCTCCGGTCAAAGGGGAAGAGAATGGCTGGTTGAGTTGGACCCACATCTGCATTTGAAATTTTTTTTTATCAGTTTTGGATGATTTAAAAACAAAATAAAAATTAGAAATTAGAACATGTCAAAAGAGGTTTTTTACCTGACTCGTCCCACTGAGCTCCTAGAGGAAGGGGTATCTCTCGGTCGCCACGAAAGTCCATGCTAGCATAAGGAAAATTCTCTATAACAAAAAGTTGGCGTTCCAACCAACGAAAATATGTAGAGGGAAATCTCACAATCTCCCCACCCTCACTGTGGCGGGCCATCAAAGCAACCCAATGAACCATCCTAGCCTCTCGAGGTCGACCAACATCGACAAGAATATGCTGTGGGGCTAACATGGGGATCCTCTCTAGAGCAAAGGTGACTACAATGGACCCATATCCAAAGTTTTTTAGCTTCCCATTCTTTGCTCTAGTAAGTTGGCCTTTCACATTTGCCAACACTGCCTTGCACCAGTTGAATATGGTGCCTCGAAAGAAATCTACTACTATGCGCATCTAAGATCCGGTGGCTACATGCAACACTGCACTTCCACACAACTTGACAATGGTAAAAGCAATCACTTTTAGCTCTGGACAGATGATATTTTTCATGTCAATCCGTTTGTCCTGGGGATTGGCCTCTTCATTGCAAAACTCTAATTGTAGGCTGGCGACAGACTGGCCACCTGGCCTAGCCCTAAATAGAGATAATGGTGCACCTGTCCTGGACAAGCCAGTAAAAAAATAGATGTCTTCCAGCTCAATCTCAAGCCGGTGACCTCTGATCACAAAACACTAGTCCTGCACATCCCATTTACTTACCAGCCAAGTAAGAAGATCCACTTGAGCTCTCATGCCACTGATAACCCAAAATTTGTAAGGCCTGCATGCTCTTAAATCTTGAAAAGTTGGTTGATGAAGTATTTCTACTTCATCTACCTCTTCATGCTCCCGTTCTCACTAAATGAGCATTGTAGATATCCTACATCGAGTAAAATGAAGGATTAAAATCATTTTGAAGAAAAACATTTGGGTAATTTAGGAAGAAAATATGTTTTTTAATTTGCCACGGCGCCTCCGCACTTTACGCTTAGGAACAATGCATAGATATGCATGGGCCCTGTGTTAAAAGTGTGGGGCCCTGCCATTTTTCTTTGTAGAAAAATGTTGGGGTCCGCAGGTACCTAATGCATTAGGTGCAGACCCCCGAGGGTGGATTTTTCAACATATTTTCCCCCCAAAAAATGAAATTTTGACCCAAAATTAAAAAATTGAGCAGATGAAATGAAAGATAAGGAGGTTGTGGATTACTTGAAACAGATGATTTTTGAATCTGACAATCAGTTTTCCTAGAATCTTCTCCGAAGCGTTTTTTTCCCAGAGCTCTAAAAACTTCACTCCAAATTCAAATGGTAAAAATGAACTTGAAAAACTCCTTTTTATAAGTTTTTTCGAATAGATGAATTTTAAATTTGTTTATTTTTCACTTTAAAAATCAAATTTTCAAAATATCTTTATTATTGAAATGGGTATGTTTAATTTTTCGAGTTTTTGTGTAGAATAACAGACTTTTAAGGAAAAATGGTCAATTTTGACGAAGAGTAAACTTTTATCACTTTTTCGGGGTCTTTAAATTTTACGAAAAAGTGAAACCATGGAGTCCCCTTTTAAGCCCTTTTCAGACTCTCTAAAAATGAAAAGATCGCCGAGTACTTGACTATTTGAACTCGTTAAAGTAAATTAACAGTCGTCCCTTCATTATAAGTTTACCCCTTTTTCCGGACTGAAATGGACTATTTACGAAAAAGGTATACGTTGACTAATCATGGTCAATAGATTTCTCTCTTGCATTCCTTTTTCGGGCCTGAGAGACTAAATTTACTAAAAAGAACACCCATAGAGTTTTCTTAAGTTTTTCTTTTGACTCCCTAAAAATGAAAAACACCGAGTTTCTCCTATACTAGACTTGTTAAAATCTAACAGTAAAGGGCCTATCAATTTCAAAACAGGAACAGACCACTCCTTCTTAGGGTTTGATTTTAAAATAAGTTGGACTCATCCGAAGGATGAGCTAATAAACAAGCAAATTTTATCCTACTCAAGCTTGTAAAAAATAAAGAGGTACTTGCCAGAAATGGTGGGGGAAAAGAGAGAAAAACAAATTCGTTTGTCATACTTTGATTTGTAAAAGCATTACAACACTCTTGAACACGACACTTTTTGTCACACTTCCACCTAGGTTGGGAAATACTTTGCCTATCAGTTAATCAAATCATATTGAAGGTCTTCAACTGGTTTCTGGGTATTAGCTTAGGGAAACTATCACCAAACCATCTGTAGTGTCATTATGTGTTCAAGAGATCAGTAAAATAAACCATTCATATGCAAACACTTGTCTCCATTCACGTTGACCATCCCTGAGTCAGTCCTTGCAAAAAATTTCTTCAAAACTTGATCTATGGTTTTATGTCGTGAGCTTGCTTACGACGGATCACTTTCTATCGACGACAGCTCATCATCTAGGAATTTGATCTAGAATCTGTCAGTACCTTGGAATCTGCATGCCGTAATGGTAGGTTTCTCGCCTTCGACGATAGGTTGCATCGTTGACCTTCGATCGAACGATTCCATGAAATGTTCGACTTCAGATCACTTAATCACATTTCATGGAGTATACTGAGTACTTTGAGAGCCATTGTCATTATTGGTGGTTTCTCTCACACTTGTTAACAGTTCACATCATTGACTGGTAATCAAGTGGTTTCTACCATGTTCAACTTCAGCTTATTTAATCACATGGATAGAATCATACTAGTTTGGGAAGCAGAAATCAAGACCCTGGATCTAGTTTCCACCATCTAGGCTGCGAGGAGTTTTATTATTCATTATGCAATAGATGATTCATTATAGATGGCTGCATCCATGATGTGTCTACACTATTGATGTAATACTAAAATCATTTCTGTATCAGAACAAGTTTAGTTAGTTTTGATCTGAGTATGGGAATGCCTACCTCAGTGATGATATGTATATATATGTGTTGTGTTGAATGCTATTACAGGTTTCTGACTGGGGTGTCCACAGGCTAATCCTTGAAATGATAAAGCACACCACTCTTCGAATATTCTCAGAATTTTCACTTTAGGGGGCAATTTTTTACACTGAAATTTGTCACCATGACATTTTAGTACTCCCTTGGAAGTCTGCAATATCATAATTCCAAAATTCAAGCCTTGAAACTAAGAGAAAAGCTCATAAAAGCCTTAAAACTCTGGTACCACACTTTCTCCTAGTTTTTCCTACAGTCCCGCACTTTTTGGCTATAAATCCTGCGGATCCAAACGCACTGTTTTTTCAATAAAAGTGTGGACCCCTGTAAAATATTAAAAAGGCGCAAGTAAATCTAGAAGCTCAGTTTAATTCATTTTTGGAAGCTTCTAGAAACATTCCTGTGGTGGAAAGATCGCTCCTTTCATGTTCATGCATCCCATCCAATAAGGAGCTAACCCCTTGATGTAAGGAACTAATCCCTTTGAAGGAGGATTATATCCCTTCTTGTTTGGAGCTGTAACCTCCTCTTCTCCACTATAAAAAGAGGCATAGGGCAGCCTCAAAGGGGTTAACAATTTAGAAGAAAATTGAGTTGAAGTTCTAGTATTGTAGGAGGCGAACTGTTGTTGAGACTTACACCATTTTAGCTGAGATTTCATGTGGGAAAGATCACATACCTGTATGTATCTTGGTTGGAAGAGTGAAAGGCTGGTTAGAGTAGAGGAAATGCCTGCTTCTGGACCCCAGGAAGACCTGTACTACATCAAGGAGAACACGGTTGTAAGGCTCTTCTTTATTTAAGTTAATACAAATAAATCCATTTTTCTCAATAAACTGTTAATTGATTGGTTTATTTTGTGGATTCCTTGATCACCATAATGGATATGATTTGTGAATATATGCTATGCAGGTGCTATTTTATGTTTGCTTGTTTATGATTGCAGGTCTTCGAGGGGAACTCTTTCGAGCGATTGAAGGAATACTACTACAAACAAGCATTGGATCAAAGGTAGGATCGTTAAACCTTTATAGCATTTAATTATAAATCGCAATATATCTAGAGAAAGATAGCTTTGTTTGTCCATTTGTTGCTAGATGTCCATAGGACACTTGGGAGGTCTGTCTTGTCCGCAATAATGACTAATCCGTCCAACACTTGATCTTTTCCATATTTAAACCATTTATTAGAAAAATTGTGTTAATATTTTTTACGAGATACTAATCTACAATAAATATTGGAAAGAGCATGTACAACATGTTGATAGGGTCATACCATTATTGGAAGAGCAAAAAATATATGCAATACCTTTCAAGTGTGCCTTGGGAGTTCAAGAAGTGGAATATTTGGACCATATTTTGTCCCATGAGGTTTTCAAAGTGGGTCCTTACAAAATCAAATATATGATGGAATGACCAATCCCCCTGACCTTGAAGAAACTCAAGGGATTCTTAGGATTGACATGATATTACAAAAAAATTCTCTAGAGTTATGGTCAAATAGAAACAACTCTAAAACAATTATTGAAGGACACATTTTATTGTATTAAAGAAGCAACCAAAGCTTTTGAAAAACTTAAATAAGTTATGTGTACAAATCTTGTCCTAGAAACACCTAACACCTAACTTCACAAAAACCTTCATTGTGGAGTATGATTCCTTAGGCCATGGCATTGGTGAAATTTAATGCAAGAAGGAACACCCATTGCCTCTGAAAGTAGAAAAATTAAAGGAAAGAACTTACTCAAACACATTTATGAAAAACAAATCTTGGCCACACTACATGCAGTTAAGAAAGTATGTCCATAACTTACAGGAAGACACTTCAAATTTAAAAAAAATCATGATAGTTTGAAGTACTTCCTGGAATAAATACTATATTCAGAATAGAAAGAAAATTTGACTACCAAGATGTTGGGTTATGATTTCAATCCCAAAAATTGGAAAAAGGTGTTGTGGTGGATGCACTCTCAAGAAAAGAGGAAGACAGAAAGGTGTTATACAACCAATCCCTTCTTCAGAAAGAAGCGATCCCTCTAGCCCAATGAGTGGGTCTAGTAACAATCATGAGAAAGAATGCAAGCTTTCCTAGTTTAACATCGAAATAACATGAGAGAGGGATATGGCCTACCTCACTCCTATGCAATCACTTTCTTGATTTCGATGTTGATCCTTGTGCTTCCAGTCTTGCTCCTCTCTATAACTTCTGCGTTTAAATATCTGCAAGAAATATCATACGATGACAAACGAAATAGACATAGCATATATATATTTCAAATTAAACCATATGATATATCAAGGAACATCATACTAAACAATTTAATATTAACAAGTTCATTTAAATCAAAACACACATTGTTAGATTGGAGGTTTCTGTGGTGTAGATTTTTAGATGCAAAACTTGGAATCTCCACAGTCTTCATTTTTAGTATATGTTTCGAGTCTAACTCAAGACTCATCTTTAGGACAAACCTGCTAAGAAGAGAATAGATTAGGGTGAATAAATAGAGGAAAAAAATATGATGGGTGAAAGAGCCGACCAGTTTCTAATATTTTATGAAAGGTTATTTATTTGATTAATTAGTTATTTTCTTGTGCTTGTTTTTTACCCACTTTTAATTCTAATTAGATTTATGAAATTAAAATATTAAAATATTATTTTTATTTTGTTATAATGCCCCATGTTTACATTATACTAATTTTTTAAAAGTTTAATATTTTTCAATTAATATTAGTAATATTTATAAATTTAAGTAATGATGATTATTGTTATTTATAAGAGATTTATTAAGTTTAATTAATCAAATGAATGTATAACCTGGATTATAATAAGATATGATAATTCATTCTACATTTATGATTATAACTTTTTTATTTTTACATTAGGTTTTTTAACATATTATTAATATTAACTCAGGTTTGATTTTGTGCTAATAATGTAATTTATTAAGAAGGGTAGTTATTTATTTTGTTAGTTTTTATTAAAAGTTAGGTTATTTGATTTAAGATGAGATTTTAAGTGTGTTTTTTAAGACTAAAAATGAAGACAGTGGAGACTCCGAGTTTTGCATCTAAAAAACACACTTTGTATTATTGAATAAATAAATGGAATCTTACAACTGGTGCCTTGATGTTGGAGGCCTCCTTCGGAATGGAAATCCAAGTCCAACCCAAGCTCTTCAATCTCTTCTCCTTTCTCCACAAATTGATAGCATATAGGTGCAATTAGGCAGAATAATGGCAACCAGCAATAACCAACCAAGACTAACCAATAGTCTAACCATTTGGGGAAGGCATGACACTCTTATATAGCAGAGTTGGAGAGGTTATGGATCCAAAAATGAGGGGGAAAATCTTTAGAGATAAGATCAAAGTTTCAAAATGGGAGAATTTGACCATATCCTCAACCAACAAGTACTAGAATTTTGTTCTCGAGAGTTCTAGAGGACGAAGGTTCTGCTCCATTTTTGGAGAACTTGTGTGAAGAGGACCAGCGGGGCTTTACTACTGAATTACCGCGCTGGCAACACTTTTCATAGGTTAGAGACAGGGTTACAAGCATGAGGCTATTTAGGGGAGAATCACATTGGGTTTGCAAATTAGGGTTTTTTACAAACTTTTGCATAAAGGCTTCAAGGCATTTCTCTTTTAGGTGTTCAAGTATATTTGAAGCATGTTATCCAGGATGAATACATTTTCACATCTTTTGTCGCTTTGCGACATTTGTGGTATGAGTGACACAAAAGATGAAACTTAGGATAAGGATTAAGGAATGCGACAAAATACCATGTAATAGATTCCCCCTAAAGCATTAAAGTAGAATGGAAAGTGATGGTTGAATCGATTTATGAGCCAAGGAAAGGACTTTGAAAAACCACCATCAGGAGACCTACCAATCAAACACAATACAATATATGGCATCTCTGATATAAACATGCCTAATAACATATCTATGAATAGGCATCAAATAACACATGAATCCATGGTATGGACGCAGCCATCTGTCCAAAAAGGATCCAAAGTATGGTCACAACCATCCGTTTAGAAAGGAAAATGTATACAATCATGAATACTCAATAAATCCATGCAGCCTGGATAATAACATATGTGATACAGGGTCTTCATCTCTATCTCGATCCACCCACTATACGAATCTAACCATGTGAATAGATTTGTTGATGTTGAACATGGTAGAAACCACCTTAGTATCGGTTGATGAGGTAAATCATTAATAGGTGCAAGAGGAACCACCAATAATGATGATGGTCCTCAAGGTACGACAACACAATCTAAAAGTGTGAATAAATGAGATAAAATCGAACACTTGCAGAATCATTCAATCAAAGGACAACGAGGGAACTTGTCATCGAACACAGAGAACTTTCCATTGAGGCATGCAAGCTCCAAGGTACCGAGAATGAGTTTCTAGACCACATTCCTGGATAATGAGTTGAAGTTGAGAAGCCCAATGATCTGTCGAAGGAGAGCCATACTGATTCCCCCATCATCGATGCGAAACAAAAGATTTCTAAAGATGAGAGGAGTGATTCAGAATTGTTACAGAGAGGGTCAAATAAGTAGATGATGTTTTATTTTTAAAGATAAGACTTCTCTTGAACATATCGGTGACATGAATCCAAATTTTGACAACATTTGACTCAAAATATGATCGAAATTCATGGTGAAAATAGATGATGATCGAATGAGAGGCAAATGGATTTCCCAAACCCAGGAAGGCAAATGATGAGTAAAGGATATCCCCAACCTGACATGAAATGCAGATGAGTGTCATGTTCAAGAGCGACATGCTCCCTTTGGTACGGAATACAAAACATGCTTTACTTCCATTTTCCCCCGCTATTTCTAGGGAGTACCTCTTTATTTTTTATAGAAATATTGAAGAGGATACCATATTCTTAACGTATAATTTCATCCTTCGAATGAATCCATCCTAGTAATTTTACCGAGTCCTAGGAAGGAGTTGTTAGCCCCCTATAGATTCCTTGACAAGCAAGCAGGGGGCTAAATTGTTTTTGAGCCTTCAAAGAATGCATTTTTCCTGAAAACACATCATCCTTGAAAGCCTCTCCATACCCTCTGCCCTTTGGTAAAATTCCACTGTTGTTTCCAAACCTCTTTGTTGTGAAAAGAGTGTCCAAAAGCCTTTCCCCTTATTTCATCTTCACTTAGCCCCTGTTTCCCTCTCTTTTTCCCTCCCCTTGTTCCTCTAAATTATCCAAAAATCCCCTTTAAATCATACACACACCCCTCGTTTGGTTTAATTTCCCCCTTTTTCCCCTATCGTTACCCCTTTCTGGCCTCAACTTGCATTAAAAAGGGGCCGAAACCCATATTTTAACATATATCAGAACCTAGCCCCTTTGGCTAGCCCCCAAAGCAATTTCCCCTATGTAACCTAGCGCCAAGACCAGGCGCCAAGGCGAAAAGCGCTTAGCGTGATTGGATATTGGGAATGATATTAACCGTCGATCTGCACAGATCAGACGATATTTGCAAACTCCATAGCGTCCGTGGCCCAACCCTTTCACCACTCCGATCGCATATCCACCGTCCGTATGATCCACAAATCAATGGCCAACATTTCATCTGCCCCGGTGGTCCCTGCGCCACACTCTGTGCAGAAACCGACAATTTCTATCACACCGCCTTTGGAAGGTAGGTGGTATATTTGATTTCACAGTGATGCCATTCACCGCAGAACACGTGTCTTCGAGCACTATTTAAAAACTGCACCCCATCGCGCATTAACGTTCGACTGTGGACCTGGCGCGATATGCGCGTACACTGTCTGATCTGAAGCTGTCAATCCAACGGTGATCGCGCCATGCTCAGGAGTTAGCTCAAGGAAAAAGGGACCCCTGGCCCACCGTCTGTCGCCCTCCGATGCGTTCTCAACTATCGATATCCTCCGGAGATCGGACGGTCCGGATTAACTGCATGCTCCGCCATTGACTGGGTCCCACCACATCACTCATTCCATGTGTTTTCATATATTTTTGTCGCATTTTCATCCGTCCCCTTTATATTTCATTCAAAGGTCAAAATGTCAAAGTTTCACATTAAATTTTGCGGCTTTCCGCCAACCTTCACCAGACCATTCTCCATTGTTTCGCTGCGTTTTTTCGCCATCACCCTGCATTGTTCCACCATTTCACCAGGCTGTACTTCCATTCTCATTGTTCCCACTGCATCCACCCTCCCCATGCATGTTTTGCCTTGTCTGCATGTTTATTGTTTTTAACGAGATTCTAAAATGAAGTAAGCGTATATAGTTAAAGTGTTATTTGCAGTGACAAGGAACATAGGGAAGACCATGTGCAGAGATCAAAATTATGAGGAAAGGCCTAGGAAGCTGTTATGACATGACTTTCATTAAAGGAACAGGGTTAAACTCTGTAACACCTTTCCAAAGCCATTAAAGCACAGAATTCACTGACATAGACAGGAATGGAGCAGCAAAGGAGTATCTGTGAAAGATCAGAGAATTTAAGACCGGTAATCAAAGATTTTTGAAGCCTGGAGTCAGTAGTTGAAGGCAAGGTACCAGATCAAGACATCATGGATCACACAGAAGGTCCAATGCATAGAAAACCATATCATCAGCGTGTTTACATCAGCAGAATGTTCTTTCCACAAAAGGACAAAGTGCCCATACCGTCTGCATGTTATTTCGTGTCCCTGAGGAAATTTCCGCCCTGACAACAGACCTATGCTATCAGAGGCATTTTTTATACAGTATGGCAGACCTGAAATCGTTGATCTGCCTTGTTTAGTTCACCAGAGTTCTGCAGAGGTGCTACAAAAAGTACATTAGAGACATACCTGGAGTAAATGGCATCCTGACTAGACTACTATTTCATCCAAAGAGTACTGAAGATAAATGCCCAGGATTTAAAGCAGAATTGGGCCTCGACCCTCTTCCTCTTCTGAGTTTTAATGCTACATTTATTTTTTCATCTAACTCCTCTGCTCCTCTTTCAACTATAAAAATTCATGAAGAAACTCATTGTAGGGGTTGTTGATCGGATATCTGAGAATTGCAAGCTGTTTCTTTTGAGACATAGTCTATGTGTAAAGTTTTAAGATAGGCTGAGGAAGATGTTTTCAGACTGAATATCAAGCTGTTGGTAATGTTGTACATGACTGGTGTTGCTCTTTAATATGACAAGCACATTTATTTGGATCCTGATTTAAAGCAGCGACGATGTTTTTCTCTCTCTGTATTTGTTTTACCTTGTAGTTCATTACATTTCATTTCTACTGGCTCGCATCAGAAATCTGGCATAGGATTTACCCTTGTTAGTTACCCTATGTTTCTGCTCTCCTTACCTTCAATTTTTTCTACTGGATGTGTTATCTGAGGATTGTTTCAAGCTAATTTAACTAGTGTAGTGGTCAAAACATATGCTTCTAGCTGATGTATGAATTAATGAGACTGTTTTCAGATGTTCTTGTTAGGATTTGATTAAATGAATTGGGATATTGGGAGTTTAGATCTTTGTTTTTGCCTCACTAGAGTCCTTTTCACTTGATTAAACCTTTCTAAGTTCCCTTAAGCTAGATACCAAAGCATTGAGAGTTCAAAGTCTCTCTCTGATCTCCTGTTTCCACCTTTGTGTTCTGAATCTTTAATGTTCCTTGTCTGAAGAGTTAACCTTTTAGGTTTTGGATCACAGGTTGTCCAGTGGCATGCCCTGTCCCTAGATCTGATGTCTGAAAGGTCACCTTGGAGGTTTCCTTGCTTTCACCCTCTCTCTTACCATTGCATTTCACACTATCATCTTTAAGATCCAATGCTTTAGATGACTAGCCCAACTGAAAGCCTGCATATTGATTAGCAAGTAAACCCTTTCTTGACTCCATTGCCCATGGTCTCAAATGTTTTATGAGTTATCTCTCCTTTGTCTATAATCCTTTTATACAGCTTTGTCTTATATTGAAACCCTTCTTTCCTGATTCCCAACAACCAAACAAAAATCAAACAAACAAACCCTGAGCCTATAACTAGCCTAGTATCTTGACTTTTGAGCTTCAAAGACATAAAATCTTTGCTGATATAGAGAGATCCCTCTCTGGACCTAGGAGGGCTAGATCCTGAGGTCTGAAAGTGGTTATGATGTTGTATCATCTTTTGGTCTTTCCAATCTGGCCAAAACATGGGAACCCCAACATAATGGCGACTCTGCTAGGGAAAAATATGAGAGTCTATAACTGATAAATTTTGTCTGTCTCCCATTGTCGTCACCAACATAATGGAAAATCTGGTGGGGAAGTTCTCAGTATTTTCCATCTTACTACATCCCAAGAGCCTCAGAAACCTACAATCTCTGGTTAGGTTGGAAGTTAAACACTCCTATTCGCAAATCAACCTCTATACCACTTGGTGTGTTTTTTTCCCACACTCTTAGATAGAGTCTGGAAAGGGCCAGGTAGCCTCTAGATCTCACTCTCTCTCAGAGGTGAAACATTTGGTAAAAGCCCTCCCAGTCCATCTCTGGTTACAGTTTATTGTGTTTTCGGGATATCCCTGAAAGGGGACATTCCATAAGCACTGTGGTGGACAGTGTACCCCCTGGAAACATCCTAAACCTTCCACTTGGCGACTCCATAGTTCCTAAATGATTAAAAGACTCCACTGGGAGATTAGAGCCCATTACAACATCATCCAAAATAGAAGTAACAAGTAGGGTTAAGCTGCTTGGTTGGAAAACAACATTCTGGCTTCAAGAACCATTCACACAAGAGCTTATCCCAACCCAAACCCACCTCAAATAGTTGACAACCTTGACAGCATCCTCAAGAGATATACTACACCTAAAAGACCAACTATTTCCAACCACATCCATAGAGCTAACTCTGCACCAGAAGACCTTACAGCTCTATCAGACACTCATCTTGACCTAGACACTCAAAGCAGATTACCAAGAACTAGGTCATTCAGTGTCCTAGACTAGCCAGACTTCAAGCTTCCTGGTTCACCACCTCAAAGTGGTAAACACACCAGGGATAGAGAGACCCCTCCATCTAAAACTCCTGATACTCACTTCATTCAAAACTTGGGGCTCTGCCACCCTAAATCTGCTCAACAGACTTCTGTTGGTCCTAGGATCCCTATCATCCACATACCAGCTGCTCAAGCTAACCCCTTACCTCACCAAAACATCATCATGGCAGCCTGGTATGCACCTCTGGTTTTACCCTAGCCTCTAGTACCCTTACCCAATGATTATCAATCAAAGATCCCACACTTCACTGCAAAAGAGTCTACCACAACTCAACAACATGTAGATAGGATGGAAGATGCTTTTGATTACATGGAGATAGATGATGATACAGTCAAAATGAGAATATTTTCCCAGAGCTTAGGGGGTGATGTGAAGAAATGGTTTAAAGGCCTACCTCCTAATAGTATTCAAGACCTTCCTGCTTTATATCAAACCTTCATAAACAAATGGGAAGTTAAGGCCAACCCTCTCCAAATCTTAGCAGAATACAAAAACCTTAAAAGAAACGTAGGAGAGAGTGTCCATGACTACTCTATAAGGTTAAACAGCATTTATAATGCTCTTCCTCCACATATGAAACCTCCCCAAGGTATGGCCCTAGTGAAATATCTTGAAGGCTTCGATGCTGATATGGCCTACCATCTTAGGGAGAGGGATTAAAACACACTGGAAGACATGAAAAAAGGAGCAGTAAGTGTGGAGGCTAACCTGATTGAGAAAAAAGCAAGATTGAGAGCTGAGAAAAGGGTAACATATAGAGATGACACTGTAGCTTCCACATCTGATCCCAATTATGACCGTCTATCTAAAAACGTGGAAAAGCTACAAAAAATGATGGAAAAAATGGTTGTCACAGTCAGTAATCAAAACAAAAATCAAAATCATAACCAGAACCAGAACCTTAGAAGAAACAACACCACTCCCAACAGACAAAGAGAATCATATCAACAAATTGTTCCCCCATTTCAAGAGAACTTTCTTGATGAAGATGAGGAAATCATATAAGAGTCTGAGGGAACCACAATAAACATGTTTTAAATAGAAAACTCAATCCACAACTGTTCCACAAAGGAAGATCAACCCTCATCCTCATACTGGGGTGAGGATAGATTAGAATCTGAGGATTACAGACTTGGATTTGAAGATGCCATCATGCAGGTCAGAGAACAGTATGAACTTAGAAGCAAAAAGGGCTTAGACAATTCCAAACCCAAAACTTCTGAGATTACTATTAAGAAAAGGCCTGAGAAAACTTCTAAAGTAACTGCTAAAAGTAACAAATCAGCACCTGAGAGCTCTGGTAAGAACAAAGAGAAAGACAACCAAAACAATGACAAATAAAGTCAACCAACCAGCAGCACTAGCACTGTAGTTAGTGCTCCTGATAAAATAGTTCCTAAGCCTGTACATAGTGAGAATCAACCCACTGATTCTGCCATTAAGGTGGTGCCCAACAAAACAGAGTTGAACATTCTAAAGAGTCAGTCCACTTTCAACTTGGAGAGTGAGATTGCGAAAATTAAAATCTCTTTCCCACTCTCTGAGCTGGCCACTCAGGATGTATATAAAGGCCAAATTTTGAAAGCGTTAAATCTGGGTGAAAATAGTGACATGGTCAATCTGAGTGATGATCAACCAGCCCTTCTGTTTGGTCCAAAGATAGAAGGGAAGTTTCAGGAAGGGGTAGTACCCCCTTTTTATATCAGTCTCAATATCCACGAAAAGATCCTTCACAATGCAATGCATGACTCTGGGGCCTCACACAACTTGATGCCTAAGGTAGTTATGGAAAGACTAGGCCTAGAGATAACCCGTCCCTATAAAGACCTCTATTCATTCGACTCTAGCAGAGTAAAGTGTCTTAGCCTGATCAAAGATTTATGTGTGAACTTAACCTAGATTCCAGACAAATGCATGGTCATGGATGTTGTAGGGGTAGATGTGCCACCTAAGTATGGGATGTTGCTGTCAAGGTCATGGGGAGCCAAGCTACAAGGTACAATGCATATGGATGGGGCATATGCCACAATCCCTGTCTTCAGCCAACTTAGAAGACTATATAGAGAGGCACAAATGAAATTCCTGGTCAGTAGCCCTGAAAAACCTGAAAATTCACCTTTATACTCTGCACACACAGATCTTGAATCCTTCATCCTGTGCAATGATGAATCCTTAGAAGGGCCAGAATCCAAAAATAGTGATACAAACAATGAAACAGAGCCCATAGACTTTAACATAATGGCTACTCTAGACTCGGAAGAAAATGATGTAGAAACCTATGGGCAGTGCACCAAAAACGAAACTTAGAGTGAACAAGAAACACAATGAGAACAACTGATTAATCACCCTTCACAAACTCATACACCACACCAAGAACGAAATGATGTTAAGCCCGAGAGCGAACCTTTATGGGAAATGAATTTCGATGGGTCATGCACCAAGAGAACTGCATGAGCAGGAGTGTGGGTGCATAACACAGAGAGTGACTACGCAGAGAGCCATGCCTATAACCTGCACTTCAAATGTACAAACAATATCGCAGAGTATGAGGCTCTTATCCTAGGCTTGAATCTGTTGAAAAAATTAGGATCCTGTAGGATAGCTGTGCATGGAGACTCTGAGTTGATCATAAAACAAGTGAATGGTGAATACACAGTGAAACATCCTAGGCTGAGAGCGTACATGAATGACGCAAAGGATCTATTGAAAACCTTTGTAGAATACGAACTGGTGTTTGTCCCTAGGAGTCAGAACACAATTGAAAATGGATTAGCCTACATGGCTAGTTCATATCACAAGCCTCCCAGTGACCAAAAAATCATCATTCAGACCAAATTCAGACCTGCAGTGCTGGACAACGAAAAATATTGGCAGGTTTTTGAAGGAGATAAGCAGATTGAATATTTCTTAATGGGCAGAAACGAGTTTGAGTTTTCTAATTCAGACTTGAAATATGATGATAGCTGCATAATGAAGAGTGCTCAGATGAGGAAGAAATACCCTGTAACATAGAAATAAACACTTTAAACGAACAAATTGGAGATCCAACCGAAGAATGTGAGAACGCAAATAAAGAGGAAGTAGAGGTGCTGTAGTCGAAATATAAGAACATACCCAGGGGGCTAGCACCTCTAGAGGATCTTTTTGACTTTGATGATGTAGCGAAAAGGCCCACTATAGAGCACTTAGACTCTGATGTCAAAGAATGCAACATAGGCACTGAAGATAAACCCAAGATGATTAAACTGGCTAAATCCCTACCTACAAACATGAAAAAGAAATACATTGACCTATTCAAGGAATTCATTGATGTTTTTTCTTAGAGCTATGAGGACTTAAAGGCTTATGACACAAACATCATACAACACAAAATACCTTTGAAAGAAAATCAGAAACCCTTCAGACAGAAACTTCGCAGGATAAACCCAAAATAATTGCCTGCAATGGAAAAGGAAATAAAGAAGATGTATGAGGTAGGCATAATAGTTCCTGTGAGGTTCTTTGATTGGGTCTCAAACCTGGTAGCTGTGAGAAAGAAAACAGGTGAGATTTGACTGTGCATTGTTTTCAGGAATCTTAACAGAGCCTCACTCAAAGACAATTACCCTTTGCCAAAAATGGAACACATTCTTCAGAAAGTAGTAGGCTCAAAAAGGATCTCCCTATTAGATGGTTTTTCAGGTTACAACCAAGTTTTAGTACTCCCAGAAGACCAACTCAAGACAACTTTTACCACTCCATGGGGCACCTTTATTTATGTGAAAATTCCCTTTGGACTGATGAACGCTGGTGCAACCTTCCAGCGAGAGATGGACATAGAATTTTTAGAAGAAATAGGGCACTTCATTATCATCTATCTGGATGACATAAAATTCTATTCCAAGACTGAAGAAGAACACCTAAAAAATCTGAGAAGAGTGTTTGAAAAATTTAGGAAGTTCGGTCTGTCATTGAATCCTAAAAAGACTGTATTTGGGCTGCAAGAAGGTAAGCTTCTTGGCCACATTATATCCGAGAAGGGAATTAGGATAGACCCACAAAGAGTTGAGGGAATACTACAAATCACACACCCGAGAAACACCAAAGAGTTATAGTCCTTTATTGGCAAAATCAACTTCCTAAGGAGGTTTATTCCCAACTTAGCTGAACACCTTAGGAATATGACTAACATGCTGAAAAAGGGTGTGGGATTTAAGTGAACTATTGAGGCTAAAAAATCTTTTGAAACAGTCAAACTTGCACTCACCCGGGCTCCTGTCCTAATCAACCCTGATTTCTCAAAATATTTCCTGATTTTTTCATTTGCCTCCGAGCATACTGTGGCTGCAGTTCTGCTACAGAAAAATCCAGAGGGAATGGAACAACCCATTTCTTTCTTCAGCAAAACTCTGAGGGATGCACCCTTGAAATACAACATAATGGAAAAACAGGCCTATGCCTTGGTAAAGGCCTTGAAAGATTTTAGGGTGTACATAATGCATTCCTACACCATAGCCTACATGCCAAACATAGTGGTTAAAGACATCTTGTCCCAAGACCCAGATGGGAATAGGGGCAAATGGATTGCTGTGATCTTAGAATATGACCTTGAGATAAAACCCAGAAAACTGATCAAATGTTAGGGCTTAGCTCAACTAATGGCTGAATCAAATTTGCAAGCCCTTGACATTAACATGATGGATGCCTTGGATGAGCAGGAAGGATTGCCTAATCCCACTGTTGAGAAGAAGTTACAGAACTCTCCATGGTATTCTGACATTCTGTATGTGCTCACACACCTCAATGCCCCTCCTGAACTGTCAAAGACCAAGGCCAGATTCCTAAAGCTAAAAGCCAGAAACTATTGCATGCTGAATGAATTCTTATACTGGAAAAATGCAAATGTCCTATTGCTTAAATGTTTTCTTGAAACTGAAGCAGAGAGAATTAAACAAGAGTTCCATGCAGGAGAGTGTGGAGGCCACCTGAACTGGAAAGCCACTACTAACAAAATACTCAGAGCTGGCTACTATTGGCCTACACTCTTCAATGACATCCATAAGATGATAATTTCTTGCCATAAATGCCAGATTTTTTAGGGCAAAATAAAGCTCCTACCCCTTCCTCTACAACCCATCACTGTTGAAGGTCCATTTATGTAGTGGGGCCTATATTTTATTGGAGAAATACACCCTGCTTCCTCCGCACAACACAAGTGTATCTTAACAACCACAGATTACTTCACTGAGTGGATAGAGGCCATACCTACTAGGAATGCCATAGATTCAGTCATCATTAGGTTCCTAGAAGGTCACATCCTCTCTCGGTTTGGTTGCCCAAGGAAAATAATCACTGATAATGCTGCTGCTTTTGGATCCAATAAAATGGTTGATTTTTGTCACAAGTATAAAATAGAACTCGGTCATTAAACTGCTTATTACCCACAAGGTAATGGGTTAGCATAATCATCAAACAAGAGCCTGGTTACCATCATCAAAAAGTTGCTGGAAGAGAACAAAAAGTCATGGCATAACAAGTTAGTGCATGCCTTGTGGGCTAACAGGCTTACAACAAAGAAATCCATTGGCTTGTCACCATATCAGCTTGTCTATGGAACAAAGGCAGTGTTTCCTACCAGCCTTGGGGTGCCAGTGATTACACTTTTCCAAGAGATTCAGGCAGAAGAAGACAACATGGTAAGAAGGATAAACCAAACAATTCATCTCCAGCAAACAAGGGAAGAGGTCTATAACAGAGCTATGAAGGTTCAGGAGAATATAAAGACGTTGTTTGACAAAAGAACAAAAGCATGTGACTTCAAAATTGGAGATAAAGTTCTGAAGTGGGACTCAAGGAGAGAGGACAAAGGAAAGCACGACAAGTTTGACAGTTTGTGGCAGGGTCCTGTTAAAGCCTAGAAGATCTCTGCTTCAAACATTGGGGAAAACCACCCGGTCGGGACCTTAGGAAAGCTCCTTATCCGTTTGGTATGGTGGCTCCGACTGGATTTAAAGGACCAGTTTCCTTATAACTAATGGGTTGGTGATGGGTTGATTTGGATGAGTGAAAGTGGGACTAAATAACTAAAATACAACTATCTAATTTAAACTAAATACTGATAAAGAAATTCTAAGACTAACCCGAGTATCATATGTGAATACAACTTAAAATTATTCCAATTTAACAATAACCATAAAAATGTATTAAAGTTTAATTGAAATGTGAAGTAACAAATAAAGATAACTCTGTTTAAGAAATTAAACAGAGTTATATTAGCATATTGTATTCATCATTGTATATCATCTACATACACTTATGAAAGATAACATTTCAATTATATTCAAAAATGATATATAAAGAAACGTTATGAAAACAAATATATATAAATGATAGCAAATTTTAAAGCGAATATCATATGACAAAAGAAATCAACAGTGAATAGATAAAAATACCTTATCCATCTTGAAAGCTTTCAAGTGAAATCTGATACTCTAATCCAGTAATTCTGATGCAAAATCAAATCCAAGGTACAGAAATGTAACACTTTAAAGACAATTCTGCATAAAATCACCAGATGTGATCCTTTATAAAATATAAGAGGCAGTGGAGTACAAAAATGTAATCTCCAAGTCCAAAAATATTACAACTCAGGACCCTTCTCTAAATGCATGAGAAGGGTTTAAATACTACTAGCTAAATCTAAAAATAGTTTATTACAAAAATTAAGGATTCGGTTTAAATGACCGTCCTTTTCCTAGGCAAAAATACAGTAAAACTAAAACTAAATCTAAAAATAAAGACTATTAACTAACTACTTATGAACTTGATCTTTAAACTTGCAAGCATCCAACATTTTTTTGAGAAGAGGTGGTTGGCCGACTTCAGATTTCAACTGTCCTGAAAAGACAGAATCGGCAAGTGTAGGCGCAATCTTCTCAGTAGAACTAATGATGCAATTAAGCACACTGTGTTGACTGTGTGGTTTCACTAAATATGTCCAGTAAGAATCCCAGTTTAATCTTGTCAATCCTTGGATTGATTTTTCTTTTTCTTCCGCCTTTTGTGTCCATTCTGTTTGCAATTGATGCGCCTGTGGAAGATATCTCGGAACAGTTTCTGAAATGAAATTTACTTTGTGCAAATTCTCATTTACAAAATCAGTAAGAATGCTTGCTGCTGTAGCCGACTCTTCTGCTGCTTTCTCTGCCCCTCTGATTTGTGCATCCCAGTCATTGAAAAGTATTTCTTTATGGTTTTCATTAATAATTGGTGCACCAGCTTTTCTTCCTTCCTTTGTCTTTTGCCATACCAAATAATCAGTAACTTTTTCATTAATTAAATCATAATCATTTCATAAATCTATGACATGATTAGTGATCTTAGCACTTTCTTGACAAAAAGAGTTCCATTGCAAGATTTTTTGGCATAAGACTTCTTCTTGTTGCAGTAGTTGATTGTTTAAAGAAATAGTTTCTGAAATAAACTCTGGAAGTTTAGGATCATCTTTGTGCTGATCTTGGATAATCTGGATTTGTTTCTCTTTATTAGCTAAACTTTTTTGATATCCAATTTGCATTTCTTGAAGTTGTTGCTGTAACTTTTCAAGTTTCATCTGTGCTTCATTATTGGCATGTAACTGTTGCAATTGCTGTTGCAGAACTTGTATCTGTTCTTCTTTTTCATTTAATAAGAGTTGTATCTCAAATGCTTTGTCAATAGTTGCGGAAGCATAAGCCCCCGTAATCTGAGATAACTTAGCAAGATTATCAGTAGGCTCTGTGGTAGGATCCTTCCACAAAACATCTAATTGTTTTGCTTCAGTAGCAATTGCACCTTCTAATTTTCTCTTTTTCCTTTGTTTCTTCACTACTGCTTTATACTTCAGGCTGTAGAATACATCTAGAGGAAGAATGTCCTCTACATTAAGTACAATTTCAGAAGAGGGAGTGATAGGTATATGCTCTATATTTGTCACATTACCACTTATTCCTGTGTTTAAAACTTTTGTTGTTTGTACAGGGGTTTGTGTAATATGTGTTTCAACATTAAGTATTTCATTAAAGCTTTCCCATTCTTTGTCTAATTCAATTGTGACTGACTGTTGCTGTACATTGGTAGGAGGCAGATTTATCTGCTGAGAAGTCAAAATTTTCTATTGTGAAAGTTCTTTCGATTGAGCAGTATCTTTCACTAATTCTTCATTTCTATCCTGCTCTTCATTAGACTTATTAGAACGTTCAGAAGTCTCTCTTTCAGATTTTGACTTAGACTTATCTGTACCTGAACTTCCGTTGAGACTGACACTAGGAGTTGGTTCCCTTGCGGGTTCCAAGCGTAAATTTTCCAAAGGGATAGTAGTTAGTCTTCTTTCTCTGTAAACTTTAAATTCTTGAAATTGTTCTGGAGATAACTGAATCTATGATGAATGTAGAATTTCTTTCAGTGTGGATTTTCCTAGGAATATATCATCGAAAGGGTCCTCTTCTCCATAAAATATCCTTACTTTGATTGCAGAGGTGAAATTTTTAGCAACTTCATTAGGGTCGAATAACATTTTTGCAAATTTAAACAATTGTAAGCATGTAATATTGCTTACTTCCTTGAATGCATGTCCAACATCAAATAATGAAAATGTCCCACAAGCTACGGGAAATTGTGGCCAAATGGCCTTCTTCTTATCCCTTAATTCCTTTGTCAAACCTCCTTCACCACAGGTTTGGTATGCAATTTCCCGAGCTATAATTTTATCAGAAACATATAAGGGTAAAACATGAGGAGAAGCAGAGCTTCCAAAAACCCTCACATAGGTAAACCACTCTTCCCCAAACCATCGTGCGACAGGGAGAATGTCGACTTGTGCTTCCAGGGAAAACCTTGGAGCATCTTTATTATACAATGTTCTGTGCAGAGGCAACATTATGCCGTGGAAAATCTTGTAAAAATGAGGAATAAACTTGGATTCCCACAATTCCTTGTGATACACATGAATCGGCAAAGGATCTTGAATTTTCCATTGCCAACCCATCAAAGGGAATTTAGAAACAAAGCAGATAGCGTCCATAACATAGGCAGATAGATAAAAGGGAGGATAAATCCTCTGAGAAACAATTCGTTTAGACCGGTAATTGAAAATAGCAGTGGCTAAATTGTCAGATAATATTTTGGCCCAGTCAACAATAGTAGCGTTAACAACAACATTTAACAATGGAAGCCATTCAGGTAAGACCATATTTATATCAGGCTTTCCAAAAATCCTGCATAACATAGCAGCAGCAAAATAATATGGAGAGGTGAGTGAACCAATACTGTACATACCGTGTTTGTTTTTCTTCACTGGTTCATCTCTTTTGGTCCATTCCCTTGTGTATTCCGCCAAATTTGCATGTTCTTTGGCAAAATTCTCCATAAATTGTTTATTATAAGTCGCCTGAGGTTCCGGAAAATGATACATCAGCCTCAAATTTTCCGTAGTGAACGACCCGATGATCTCTTGATCTAGAGTTCTAAATTGCCTGTCTGAAATATCGGTGCTGTCCAGCACCCATTTTACCATGTTTGAATACGGAAGAATTCTTGGTCTTGCTGCTATCCGGTGTAGAAATGAACAAGCTAGGTCTTTAAGGGTTGCTTCAGATGAATTACTTGATCCTGCAGTAGCCGCAACTTGCATCACCCTGGGATTTTATTCTTCGAGCAAATTATACATTCCTTCCCAGGTGGTTATACCGGCATCCTTATTGCAAGCAGTATCCGCATACAGTGAAGCCATTTCTTTGTTTTCAGAACTTGGAGTCTTCTCTTTCTTTCCCATAATACTCTGTGAATGCTTCATATAGTATTTTGCTCCTTCGCGCCTGCAATTTTACGAGTTAAGTGAGAGTAATGACATGAGAAAGGTGATGAGATAGTTTTAAATGCAAAAGGCGGATGAAATATATTATTCTAACGGAAACAACCTTTCAATCAAAACAAAATCCTTTTTATTGATAATTGACAATCCATTCATTAATTCAATCATTTAAAGCGCATAACGGATATTGATTTATGAAAATATTTTCATTGGATAACGAGCTTTTAAGAATCTGCGATATTGCGATCTGCGATTTGCTATGCAATATCGCAATATCGCAATATCGCAAATTGCATTTTCTCAAAGCGTAACCATCGAAAATATTGCAAAATTGCAAATATAACATATAAAACGTATTCGTTTAACATTTATCTTTTTGTTTATGCGATATGCGATTTGCGACCAGTATTTTAATGTATAGGCTTTTTGGGATCGCGTTATCGTAATATCACAAAGTCGCAGTTTAAAAGATTCAGTTTTACAAAATATATCTACCATTTACGATGGATGTGCTATTTTGCTCAAAGAAAGATTTTATTGTAATCTATCATAAACTTCAGTGTTTCTTAAGGATTTTCTAAGGAATTTCCCTAAGTTATGATAGATTTTTTTTTTTGAAAAGGGAAACAAATAATGATTGATTTTTTGGATTTTTTTAACTAAGGGTCCCCATTTATTTAGTATTATTACTAATATTAAATTAAAAGGGGGGTTGTTGCTGGCCACAACAATTGGCGATTCACTGAAAGAAACAGTTATCTCTGAAAAAATAAAATGAACACTATATTTCTAGTAAGTAAAGATTTTTAAAGATAATGAAAACTATCTTAGGATAATTCAAATAAAATTTAACTATGAAAAAGAAATAAAAATCATTCACAATTTCTTTCTAATTTCTTAAGAACAAAAACACTTTTGGGTTATCTCAAGATTTGATCGGTGTTAATAATGAAGTAAGTGGATTTCTCCGAGTTTGGTTTTATAATATACTCTATTGTCATAGGTATTGCCTCTGCTGCCTGCAAACGTTCATAGTCTTGACAGGGTTACCTTTAAACCGTTAACCATTCATTGTCCCATCCAACTAAAATTATGACTTTTTAAAAGATAAATTCATAAGACATATTATCTCATGTTTTGTCTTTTACTTATTTTTTATTTTTAAGAGCCATTGTTCTAGTTTGGTAGCCAGTTAATAACAATGCCATTCACTAGTTGTAATTAAACTGAACAAGATGGCTCGTAATGAGACCCCTTGTTTTATATTTATAAGCCATTACCCTGTTTTGATATGCAGTATTGGTAATGTCAATTTCATTACTTCTTATGAACATGGTAAGTTGGCTCATAATGAGACCTCTTATCTCTTAAATTTTCATATAATTTCTTAGAATTACATTCTAAAAAATCACAACTTAAATGGATGGGGTGAAATAGTTTTATCCTTAAGAATCAATGTATGACAATTTTCAGAGTTTCTTGAGTACCAAAACTTTGAAAAATCTTTACTTTTATAGATAACCTTTCTCTGCTCAATAAACTTATAATGATTTACATTCTCCTCAAGTTTTCAAAAGATCATGCAAATGATTGGAATAATATTTCAAAGTTTAACATCTTATTTTAAACTATCCAAAAACTGTGATCATTTCTTTAAAAATTCTCATTTACACAAAATAAATATTTATAATATTTTTCCTAAGAAATTTTCTTAATAGTAAACAGTCAATTAGAGACTTATTAACAACCTTTATTTGCAAAAAAAATTAAAAACTTTTCAGAAAGGAATATGTACAATTAAGAAGGGGTTACCTCCTTATGAAAATAATTTCTTTAAGACAAGCCCATTTACAGGAAGAGATTCTTTCTTTCCTGTTAAATCTTGGAGTATGAATGTATTTGAGCCTATCTTTTCAGCAATCTGAAATGGTCCAAGCCACATTTTCTGAAACTTGGTATGCTTACCTTTTTCTTCATGTGCTTTATCCCATTTTAGAACAAGATCACCAATTGACAAAATCTTTGAGCCGGTAGAACTTGCATCAAAAGAAGATTTTACAAGCTGTTGATGTTTTTCATGAATAATTTTTGCTTTATCTCTATCTTCTTCTAATTTAAGGATTTTATCATATCTCAATTGAATGGATGAAGAAGGATTTTCTTCAATAAATTGCACTAGGGATAATGATGGAAGAGCTAAATTTGATGGTATCACAGTTTCTTTTCCATATACTAAATTGAAAGGTGAAGTTCCTATTGAAACTTTTTCAGTAATATGATCAGCCCATAGTGCAAAGATTAAAGACTTGTGCCAATTCTTTTGATTTTGATCAATGGTCCTTTTAATGATTTTGATAAGATTTTTGTTAGTGGATTCAGCCAAACCATTACCTTGTGGATAATAATTTGTTGAATATTTCAATTTAAAACCTCTTTTGACTGCAAATTCCATTATACTGTTTCCAGAAAAATAAGATGCATTATCAAAGACAAGAGCGTTAGGTACACCAAACCTGGTTATGATGAATTGATCTATGAAATCAATAATTGTATCAAAATTGGCTACCTTCAAAGGGATTGCTTCTACCCATTTTGTAAAGTAATCAGTCGCTGTAAGGATGTATTTGTGCTGTTTGGAAGAATGAGGTACTATCTCACCAATAATGTCAAGCCCCCATTGCTCAAATGGTTGCTTAATATTTACTGGTTGCAAAGGAAAAGCTGGTTTCTTTTGTCTTCCACTAGCAGTTTGACAAACTTTGCACTTCCTTACATAATCATGTGTATATTTAAAAATGGTAGGCAAGTAATAACCAGCATGAATTATTTTGTGAGCTGTGGTATCACCTCCAAAATGGCCTCCTGCTGGTCCATCATGCAATTCCTGCAACACCTTTTCAGCGTCAGTCTTTTCAAGACATCTTAATAGGATTGAATCATAATTCTTTCTGAATAACATATTATCAATGATCTCATATTTAATAGCTTTCAATCTTAAAGCACGTTTGTTCTTATAGCTGAGATTAGAAGGAGCATACCCATTTTTCAAGTAATAGATGAGATCAGCATACTGAGATTCAAAATCTGTAATACTTATTTGGCTAACTTGAATATCATTGTTTGGATCTTGTTTTTCTGGTATGTTATGAGCTCCTGCCAATAATCTGCAAAAACCTTGTCCTCTAACAATCTTAGCTGACTTAATATCAACATCATATTCTTGCAAAGCTGTTACCCAGTTAGCTCTCTTTTCTCCTACTTCTTTTTGAACTAATAATTGTCTCACTGCAGAGAATGGGACAATGATTTTTGTATGTGTTTTTAAGAGAAAAGGTCTGAAATGTTTAATTGATTTAAACACAGCAAAGGCTTGTTTTTCAACATCGGAATAATTCAGCTCAGCTCCTTGCAGATTTGAGCTAAAGAAAGAAATTGGTGCCTCAATTTTCTGATCATTGAGTTGTGTTAAAACAGCAGCATAGGATGTTTCGGTGGCCAAAGTATACAAAGTAAAATCTTTAGAAAAATCAGGGGTATTCAATGCTGGTGCATTAATGATTGCTTGTTTGATTGCCTCAAAGGCTTCTTTCTCTTTATTCCCCCATTTGAATAGTGAATTTTTCTTGATCATATTTTGCATAGGTAAAACAATTTGAGAGAAATCGGGAATGAATCTTTTTACAAAATTGATTTTCCCAAGAAATGATTGCATGGATTTTTTGTTATGAGGTAAAGAAATATCAGAAATTTCTTTCACTCTATCTGGATCAATATATATACCATTTTTTGACACAACAAATCCTAAGAGTTTTCCTTCATCAAGAGCAAAGAAAGATTTCTTTGGATTTAAGGAAATACCAAACCTTCTACATCTTTCAAATATTTGCTTTAAATCATGTAGATGATTGGCTCTCTTTTTTGAAAATACTGTTATGTCATCAAAATAAATAACAACTGATCTATTGATCAGACCTTTAAATGCTATGTCCATGGCTCTTTGGAAAGTTGCTCCTGCATTTATTAGACCAAAAGGCATTTTTTGATAAGCATAGGTTCCCCATTTGGTTCTGAAAGTTGTTTTCAATCTTTCATCTGGATGAACTAAAACTTGATTATAGCCTGAAAATCCATCAAGAAAGGACATGAGTTCAGAACCAGCTACCTTTTGAAGTATCTGTTCCATAGTTGGCAATGGGAAATTGTCTTTTAAACATGCTTTGTTTAAATTTCTAAAATCAATACAGATTCTTATATCACCATTCTTCTTCCTTACAGGTACCATATTGGAAACCCAATTGGAGTGCCTTACAGGAAAAATTATTTTGGCTTTTAAAAGTTTATTAAGTTCTGATTTGATTTGACCTTCGATATTTGGATGAATCTTTCTTAACTTTTGTTGAACGGGTTTAAAATTAGGGAGCATTGGAATTGTGTGTTGAATAACCGAAGTATCATAGGTCTTTAAATCCGCATAATTCCAAGCAAAGATATTTTTATACCTACTCAGAAGTTTAATGAAAGCATTCCTTTCCTCTGGAGTTAAATTGAGTCCTAAATTAACATTTTTAGGATTATAGTCAAAACCAAGATTTACTAATTCAAACTTCAAAGTGGAACTTTGAAGTTTAGCATTAGTGAATTTCTTGAATCTGTCTTTAATATCATATAAGTCCTCTAATTTAACAACATATTTCGGAATGGGATTTTCATTACCTTTTGAGGCAATTTGTAAATCATGATCATCCTCATCAATAATTTGTTCATCATATGATTTCTCTGAAGTCATGAAATTTGAAATATCTTGATCATGGTAAAATACTCTCCAATTTGTGATATTATCTGGAACAGATGGGCGAAAAATCAATTCTACTGAAAATATATCAGGACTGCAATCTTCAGCAGGAAGGAGTTTAGATGCAACATTAGCTAACAAATCAGCTGATGTATTTTGATTCCTAGGAATAGAAGAAATATTGAATGCTAAAAAATGAGTGGTAAGATCTTGCACTAGGGTTTGATAGTGTTTAAGATGTCATGAAAGGCAATGGATAGTATTCCTAACTTGTTTTATGAAAATTTCGGAATCACCAAAGACTTTCAAGTATTTAACATCTAACCCTATAGCTTTATAAAGTCCTTGAATCAAGGCTTCATATTCTGCAGTATTTTTTGTACACTCAAATTCTAACCTACATGATAGCATGGTTTTCTCTCCATATGGATCAATTAAGATGCATTCTGCTCCAACTCCATCACTAGATTTTGATCCATCAAAATATAATGACCAAAATAAAGATTTATCTATTGGCTTATCTACAATTACATCAGAAATATTTACAATTCTGGAAGAATCAGATTGTGAAAAATTTTCTATTTGAGAAACAAAATTATTTACAGAAAAGGGTGATTGTGGTGCTTTGAAGTTTCCAAGAAATGACTCAGCAGAATAACCTCCAAGAATATTGTTGTTGAATGCCACAGGCTCATTAGATTGCTCAAATTCAGTGATAGTGTGCATCATATGTTTTTCTCGTTCAACTTTGATTTGATTTGGTTTCCCTTTGTAAGGAAGCCACATATGTGAATAATCAGTTGCGATATAACCATTAAGTTTTGCAGACCAGTCCTTGCTTAAGACTAATCCATAGAATTCAGGAATATCTACAATCAAAATATCAATTCTTTGGACAATCCTAGGATCGGAAGCTAGTCTGATAGTAACTGAATTGATTTCTCCTACAACTTGAACTTTAGAGCGATCCAATTGAACAATATGAACTGTCGATTTTTGTGGTTCAATATTCAATTTGGCACAAACAGAAGTAGGCATTATATTAGAGGATGCTCCAGAATCGATTAAACAATTATGCAGATTTTTATTGTACATTTCATAAGTCAAAAGAAAAGGAGGAGTCTGAGAATTTGATTTTTCTCCAATGAGCACAGTATCAGTAGCATCTACTTTGTCTGGTGGCTTACCAGTTCCTTTTGCTGCTTTTGCAACTACACCACTTGGTAAAGGAGCAATTGGTGTAGCATTTAATTCTTTTAATAGCAACTTCTGCTGGTGTTTTAGTTTGTTGAGTTCATGTAAAGAAATGTTGGCTTTAATCTTTTTCATGTCTTCAACAATGTTATACTCCATAGGATCTGACACCACTAAAGTCTTTGTTGTCGATGTAGGAGGATTAGAAGAAGATGGCTGATTTTGAGTAGGTAACGGAGAATTTTTCTTTGCAGGGGATTTGTCTTTGGTACTTGGAGTTGTAATTTTCTTTTTAGGAACTGTTTGTACAGGCTCTGATGTAGATTTACTCCTAGTACTTACAGGCATAGCTTCTTGTTCTACCTCACTATCAGAATTAGAGAGAATAAAATCCCACATTCCATGTAATTCAGCTATTTCTTCATTCTCATCTTCCTCCTTTGATACTAGAGGAGTATCTTCTTCTTCTTCCTCTTCTGATTCTGCATTAGAGATTGAATTGGGAGGTTTAGATTCAACTTTATTTCTTTTGAAATTTCGGAATGGTTTTTTTGAAGAAGTTTCAGCTACTTGTTTTTTTATTTCAACCATCTCATTTGACATGGTTTTAAGAAATTTCTGTAAACCTTCCATATTGTATGGGTCTTTGGCCTTTTTCCTCGAATCATCTTTGAAGCTGACCTTCTTGGATTTCCTTTCCTCAATAGCATTTTTCTTTTCTAGAGAAATAATTTGTTTTTCTACTGCAATAGCCTCTTTCATATTCTCGGCTAGCGTAGGTTTTGCAGCTCTATCTACAAAAATTGCTATGTTTGAGGGTAAAGCGGTTATGTACCATTCACTTCTGACTTGTTCACTAGGCCTTGAATTTGTGTGGATTTTGTTCAAGAGTTTGTTGAATCTAGCATTGAAATCTTTAATGGGCTCCTTGGGTTCTGTCTTCAAATTTGAGAGATCGTTGATTAAATTAGCTATTGATCTGTCATCTCCAAATTTGGTTAAAAAATGATCTGCAAAAATGGCCCAACTTGTTATGGATCCTGAAGGTAATGAAAAGTACCAAGATCCTGCTGCCCCTTGAAGAGTATAAGGAAATAGTCTGACTACAACATCTTCTTCTACGACTCCATTCAAATTTACAGCCAGCATAAAGTTATTGATGTGTTCTTCAGCTTGAATGTTAAGATCTGGACTGAACTTTGAAAGCCATTTTCCAGGATTTTCAGGTAAATCATGTAAAGGTGCAGGCATGTTGACAGCCCCTAGAGTAGCCCATGGTCTAGCCAATATTGTAACAACTGTTGGAGGAGTAGTAGAGACTGTTGGTGTCGGAACAGAAGTGGTTGGAATAGATGATGTTGGAATTGATGATGAATGAGCAGATGGTATGGAAACAACTGCACTTTGTTGAGTTGGGGTTTTGGAAATAGGTGATTGAATATGAGATGAAGAACTTATATCACTTTCTGATTCCGATTGAGTTCTTTTTGTCTTGACTCTACTAGGTAAAGGGAATTCTTTCGGAGAAATACCAAGTTTTTCACTTTGAAACCTAGTAAGAGGTTTTGAAGGAACAAATTTTGAGCTTACACTACCTTCAGATATTTCAGACTCTTCTAGAGATAATGAGAATCCTTTCAATTTATGAATTAAATCTTGTACTTCAGGAGACTCGGGATTTTGGTTGTCTGATTGTTTTGAGATTTTGGTAGTGGGTGTCTGAATATTCTTCTCAATTCCTTTTATAGGATTTTGTAATTCAGAAGAAATTGAAGAAGTTAATGAGGGTGTTTTGCTCTCAGAATGGCTTGTGGGTAAAGATTTACTTGCCATTCATAGCTCAGGCCCTCCCTCTAGCACCAAAAATGTTGAAGCCTAGAAGATCTCTGCTTCAAACATTGGGTAAAACCACCCGGTCGGGACCAGTTTCCTTATAACTAATGGGTTGGTGATGGGTTGATTTGGATGAGTGAAAGTGGGACTAAATAACTGAAATAAAACTATCTAATTTAAACTAAATACTGATAAAGAAATTCTAAGACTAACCCAGGTATCATATGTGAATACAACTTAAAATTATTCCAATTTAACAATAACCATAAAAATGTATTAAAGTTTAATTGAAATGTGCAGTAACAAATAAAGATAACTCTGTTTAAGAAATTAAACAGAGTTATATTAGCATATTGTATTCATCATTGTATATCATCTACATACACTTATGAAAGATAACATTTCAATTATATTCAAAAATGATATATAAAGAAACATTATGAAAACAAATATATATAAATGATAGCAAATTTTAAAGCGAATATAATATGACAAAAGAAATCAACAGTGAATAGATAAAAATACCTTATCCATCTTGAAAGCTTTCAAGTGAAATCTGATACTCTAATCTAGTAATTCTGATGAAAAATCAAATCCAAGGTACAGAAATGCAACACTTTAAAGATAATTCTGCATAAAATCACCAGATGTGATCCTTTATAAAATATAAGAGGCAGTGGAGTACAAAAGTGTAATCTCCAAGTCCAAAAATATTACAACTCAGGACCCTTCTCTAAATGCATGAGAAGGGTTTAAATACTACTAGCTAAATCTAAAAATAGTTTATTACAAAAATTAAGGATTCGGTTTAAATGACCGTCCTTTTCCTTGGAAAAAATACAGTAAAACTAAAAATAAATCTAAAAATAAAGACTATTAAGTAACTACTTATGAACTTGATCTTTAAACTTGCAAGCATCCAGCATTGTTTTGAGAAGAGGTGGTTGGCCGACTTCAGATTTCAACTGTCCTGAAAAGACAGAATCAGCAAGTGTAGGCGCAATCTTCTCAGCAGACTAATGATGCAATTAAGCACACTGTGTTGATTGTGTGGTTTCACTAAATATGTCCAGTAAGAATCTCAGTTTAATCTTGTCAATCTTTGGATTGATTTTGATTTTTCTTCCACCTTTTGTGTCCATTCTGTTTGCAATTGATGTGCCTGTGGAAGATATCCTGGAACAGTTTCTGAAATCAAATTTGCTTTGTGCAAATTCTCATTTACAAAATCAGTAAGACTGCTTGCTGCTGTAGTTGACTCTTTTGCCGCTTTCTCTGCCCCTCTTATTTGTGCATTCCAGTCATTGAAAAGTATTTCTTTATGGTTTTCATTAATAATTGGTGCACCAACTTTTCTTCCTTCCTCTGTCTTTTTCCATAACAAATAATCAGTAACTTTTTCATTAATTAAATCATAATCATTTCGTAAAACTACGACATGATTAGTGATCTTAGCACTTTCTTGACAAAAAGAGTTCCATTGCAAGATTTTTTGGCATAAGACTTCTTCTTGTTGCAGTAGTTGATTGTTTAAAGAAATAGTTTCTGAAATAAACTCTGGAAGTTTAGGATCATCTTTGTGCTGATCTTGGATAATCTGTATTTGTTTCTCTGTATCAGCTAAACTTTTTTGATATCAAATTTGCATTTCTTGAAGTTGTTGCTGTAAATTTTCAAGTTTCATCTGTGCTTTATTATTGGCCTGTACCTGTTGCAATTGCTGTTGCAGAACTTGTATCTGTTCTTATTTTTCATTTAATAAGAGCTGTATCTCAAACGCTTTTTCAATAGTTGCGAAAGCATAAGCCCCCGTAATCTGAGATAACTTGGGAAGATTATCAGTAGGCTCTGTGGTAGGATCCTTCCACAAAACATCTAATTGTTCTGCTTCAGTAGCAATTGCACCTTCTAATTTTCTCTTTTTCCTTTGCTTCTTCACTACTTCTTTATAATTCAGGCTGTAGAATACATCTAGAGGAGGAATGTCCTCTACATTAAGTACACTTTTAGAAGAGGGAGTGATAGGTATATGCTCTATATTTGTCACATTACCGCTTATTCCCGTGCTTAAAACTTTTGTTGTTTGTACAGGGGTCTGTGTAATCTGTGTTTCAACATTAAGTATTTCATTAAAGCTTTCCCATTCTTTGTATAATTCAATTGTGACTAAACCGTCATTGCATATCGTAGGGAGGCGTGGATTTATCCGCCGAGAAGGCAAAAATTCTGTTGTTGTGAAAGTTCTTTCGATTGGAGCAAAGATCTTTCACTAATTCTTCATTTCTATCCTTTCGCTTCTTCATTAGACTTATTAGAACATCTCAAGTCTCTTCGTATTTGACTTAGACTTATTCGTAATTAACCGCTACTGAGATCGACATCAGAGTTGGTTCCTCATGTTCTAAGCGTAAATGGGGAGAGTGATAGTAGTCCAAAGGGTCCTCTTCTCTGGAAAATATCCTTACTTTGATTGCAGAGGTGAAATTTTTAGCAAATTCATTAGGGTCGAATAACCTTTTTGCAAATTTAAACAATTGTAAGCATGTAATATTGCTTACTTCCTTGAATGCATGTCTAACATCAAATAATGAAAATGTCCCACAAGCTACGGGAAATTGTGGCCAAATGGCCTTCTTCTTATCCCTTAATTCCTTTGTCAAACCTCCTTCACCACAGGTTTGGTATGCAATTTCCCGAGCTATAAGTTTATCAGAAACATATAAGGGTAAAACATGAGGAGAAGCAGAGCTTCCAAAAACCCTCACATAGGTAAACCACTCTTCCCCAAACCATCGTGCGACAGGGAGAATGTCGACTTGTGCTTCCGGGGAAAACCTTGGAGCATCTTTATTATAAAATGTTCTGTGCAGAGGCAACATTATGCCGTGGCAAATCTTGTAAAAATGAGAAATAAACTTGGATTCCCACAATTCCTTGTGATACACATGAATTGGCAAAGGATCTTGAATCGTCCATTGCCAACCCATCAAAGGGAATTTAGAAACAAAGCAGATAGCATCCATAACATAGGCAGATAGATAAAAAGGAGGATAAATCCTCTGAGAAACAATTCGTTTAGACCAGTAATTGAAAATAGCAGTGGCTAAATTGTCATATAATATTTTGGCCCAGTCTACAATAGTAGCATTAACAACATCATTTAATAATGGAAGCCATTCAGGTAAGACCATATTTATATCAGGCTTTCCAAAAAGCCTGCATAACATAGCAGCAACAAAACAATATGGAGAGGTGAGTGAACCAGTACTGTACATACCGTGTTTGTTTTTCTTCAATGGTTCATCTCTTTTGGTCCATTCCCTTGTGCATTCCACCAAATTTGCATGTTCTTTTTGCAAAATTCTTCATAAATTGTTTATTATAAGTCGCCTGAGGTTTCGGCAAATGATACATCAGCCTCCAATTTTCCGTAGTGAACGACCCGATGAGCTGTTGATCTAGAGTTCTAAATTTCCTGTCTGAAATATCAGTGCTCTCCAGCACCCATTTTACCATGTCTGAATACGGAAGAATTCTTGGTCTTGGTGCTATCCGGTGCAGAAATGAACAAGCCAGGTCTTTAAGGGTTGCTTCAGATGAATTACTTGATCTTGCAGTAGCCGCAACTTGCATCACCCTGGGATTTTCTTCTTCGAGAAAATTATAAATTCCTTCCCAGGTGGTTATACTAGCATCCTTATTGCAAGCAGTATCCGCATACAGTGAAGCCATTTCTTTGTTTTCAGAACTTGGAGTCTTCTCTTTCTTTCCCATAATACTATGTGAATGCTTCATATAGTCTTTTGCTCCTTCGCGCCTGCGATTTTACGAGTTAAGTGAGAGTAACGACATGAGAAAGGTGATGAGATAGTTTTAAATGCAAAAGGCGGATGAAATATATTATTCTAACGGACACAACCTTTCAATCAAAACAAAATCCTTTTTATTGATAATTGACAATCCATTCATTAATTCAATCATTTAAAGCGCATAACGGATATTGATTTATGAAAAGATTTTCATTGGACAATGAGCTTTTAAGAATCTGTGATATTGCGATCTGCGATTTGCTATGCAATATCGCAATATCGCAAATCGCATTTTCTCAAAGCGTAACCATCGCAAATATCGCAAAATCGCAAATATAACATATAAAAAGTATTCGTTTAACATTTATCTTTTTGTTTCTGTGATATGCGATTTGTGACCAGTATTTTAATGTATAGGCTTTTTGGGATCGCGTTATCGCAATATCACAAAGTCGCAGTTTAAAAGATTCAGTTTTACAAAAGATATCTACCATTTGCGATGGATGCGCTATTTTTCTCAAAGAAAGATTTTATTGTAATCTATCATAAACTTAAGTGTTTCTTAAGGATTTTCTAAGGAATTTCCCTAAGTTATGATAGAAAGTTTTTTTTGAAAAGGGAAACAAATAATGATTGATTTTTTGGATTTTTTTAACTAAGGGTCCCCATTTATTTAGTATTATTACTAATATTAAATAAAAAGGGGGGTTGTTGCTGGCCACAATAGGTCCATACATCATCCAGGCCACTGTGGGCCCAAATGCCTTTTTTCTACAAGAACTAGATGGTATAGAGCTGCTTGGGGGTCTTGTCAATGGCAGGATGCTCAAACACTACTTCTGCTGATTTCCAATTTCTAGTTTCCATTGCCATTGTAAATACCATTGCTGTGTTATGTTTTCAAGAAAAAAAGAGAAAATGTTTCAAAAAATAGAGAGAAAGGGGAGGTTCATACATGCTCAAAACATGAACCTCTGAAGTGCAAAGGATTGGCTCTAATATGATCAAAACCTGAGCCAAAGAAGTAAAACAACTGGTTCTAACATGCTTAAAATCCGAACCAACAAGCAAAGAAGAAAAGGATCAACTCTAACATGCCCAAAACCAGAGCTGAAATGAAGAAGAGAAAGTGACTCTAAAAGGCTCAAAACTTGAGTCACAAAGAAAAGAAGGATGCTTCAAAACTTCTTATTTCAAACCTTCAAAGATTTTGTGTTCAGTTTTTTGCAAGTTTCTATCCATGTGCAACTATTTTTATGCCTTGGATCCACATCAAAATAGACTGTCTAATCCTAGTTTGACTATTTTTAAATTTCTGTTGTAGAATGTAGAGAAGAGATCTGCTGGACAGTTTAATCCCAGCAGGTGTTAGATTAGGTAGAGAAACATATGAGACCAATAGTTTAATCTGGTCTCATGGAGTAATAAGGTTAGAAATAGAATAGGTTTATTTTCTTGTTTGTAAAAAATAAATGATGTAAAGGGTCTGCTAGTCCAAATGCACCCTAGAAGAGAAAGTGTTAGGACATAGTCTGGGTAGGTAGTTGTTGGGGAGAATTTTTCTGCTGATGTGATGTCTTCATGATTTGTGGCAGCTGAAATTCAAAGAAGGAACATGGCTCAAAGATCAGGCATCTGCCCTACCTCAAGGATCATTTCTGGATTCTCGACTCCTTCAAGAAGAATCCATCCCCATGTGGAGCCACTGTTAGCCCCCTATAAATTCCTTGACAAGAAAGTAGGGGGCTAAATTGTTTTTGAGCCTTCAAGGAATGCATTTTTCCTGAAAACACATCATCCTTGAAAGCCTCTCCATACCCTCTTCCCTTTGGTAAAATTCCACTGCTGTTTCCAAGCCTCTCTATTGTGAAAAGAGTGTCCAAAGGCCTTTCCCCTTATTTCATCTTCACTTAGCCCCTATTTCCCTCTCTTTTTCCCTCCCCTTGTTCCTCTAAATTATCCCAAAATCCCCTTTAAATCCTACACACACCCCTCGTTTGGTTTAATTTCCCCTTTTTTCCCCTATCGTTACCCCTTTCTGGCCTCAACTTGCATTAAAAAGGAGCTGAAACCCATATTTTAACATATATCAGATCCTAGCCCCTTTGGCCAGCCCCCAAAGCCATTTCCCCTATGTAACCCAGTGCCAAGACCAGGCACCAAGGCAAAATGTGCTTAGCGCGATTGGATATCGAGAGCACTATTAACCGTTGATCTGTACAGATCAGACGATCTTCACAAACTACACAGCGTCCGTGGCCCACCCCTTTCACCGCTTCGATCGCATATCCACTGTCCATATGATCCGCAAATCAATGGCCCACATTTCATCTGCTCCGATGGTCCCTGCGCCGTGCCCTGTGCAGAAACCGGCGGTTTCTATCGCACCTCCTTTGGAAGGTGGGTGGTATTTTTCATTTCGCAGCGATGCCATTCACCGCAGGACACGTGTCTTCGAGCACTATTTAAAAACCGCCCCCCATCGCGCATTAACATTCAACTGTGGACCCAGCGTGACATGTGCATACACCGTCTGATCTGAAGCTGTCCATCCAATGGTGATCATGCCACGAAGATGCTCGGGAGTTAGCTCAAGGCAAAAGGGACCCCTGGCCCACCGTCTGTCGCCCTCCGATGCATTCTCAACCGTCGATCTCCTCCGGAGATCGGACGATTCGGATTAACTGCATGCCCTACCATTGACCAAGTCCTGCCACGTCACCCATTCCACGTGTTTTCATATATTTTTGTCACGTTTTCATCCGTCCCCTTTATATTTCATTCAAAGATCAAAATGTCAAAGTTTCACATTAAATTTTTCGGCTTTCCACCAACCTTCACTAGACCATTCTCCATTGTTTCGCTGCGTTTTTTCGCCATCACCCTGCACTGTTCCACCATTTCATCAGGCTGTACTGCCATTCTCATTGTGCCCGCTACATCCACCCTCCCCATGCATGTTTTTATTAACGTGTTTACGTGTTTTGCAGGGTTACAGGCAGGTGGAAAACCGCCATGGTTCACAGTCACTGTTGCAGTGACAAGGAACACAGGGAAGACCATGTGCAGAGATCGAAATTATGAGGAAAGGCCTGGGAAGCTGTTATGACATGAATTTCATTAAAGGAACAGGGTTAAACTCTGTAAAACCTTTCCAGAGCCATTAAAGTGCATAATTCACTGACAGAGACAGGAATGGAGCAGCAAAGGAGTATCAGTGAAAAATCAGAGAATTTAAGACCGGTAATCAAATATTTTTGAAGCCTGGAGTCAGTAGTTGAAGGTAAGGTACCAGATCAAGACATCATGGATCACATAGAAGGTCCAATGCACAGAAAACCATATCATCAGGGCATTTACATTAGCAGAATGTTCTTTCCATAAAAGGACAAAGTGCCCATACCATCTGCATGTTATTTCGTGTCCCTGAGGAAATTTTCGCCCTGACAACAGTCCTATGCTATCAGAAACATTCGTTACACAGTATGGCAGACCTGAAATCGTTGATCTGCCTTTGTTCAGTTCACCAGATTTCTGCAGAGGTGCTACTGCAAGTACATCAGAGACATACCTGGAGTAAATGGCAGCCTGACGAAGGCTACTCTTTCATCCAAAGAGTACTGAAGATAAATGCCCAGGATTTAAAGCAGAATTGGGCCTCGGCCCTCTTCCTCTTCTAAGTTTTAATGCTACATTTAGTTTTTCATCTACCTCCTCTGCTCCTCTTTCAACTATAAAAATTCATGAAGAAACTCATTGTAGGGGTTGTTGATCGGATATCTGAGAATTGCAAGCTGTTTCTTTTGAGACATAGTCTCTGTGTAAAGTTGTAAGATAGGTTGAGGAAGATGTTTTCAGACTGAACATGAAGCTGTTGGTAATGTTGTACATGACTGGTGTTTCTCTTTAATATGACAAGCACATTTCTTTGGATCCTGATTTAAAGCAGCGGTGATGTTTTTCTATCTCTGTATTTGTTTTACCTTGTAGTTCATTACATTTCATTTCTACTGGTTCACATCATAAATCTGGCATAGGATTTACCCTTGTTAGGTACCCTATATTTCTGTTCTCCTTGCCTTCAATGTTTTCTACTGGATGTGTTATCTGAGGATTGTTTCAAGCTAATTTAACCAGTGTAGTGTTCAAAACATATGCTGCTAGCTGATGTATGAATTAATGAGACTATTTTCAGATGTTCTTGTTAGGCTTTGATTAAATGAATTGGGATACTGGGAGTTTAGATATTTGTTTCTACCTCACTAGAGTCATTTTCACTTGATTAAAAATTTCTAAGTTCCCTTAAGATGGTTACCAAATCATTGAGAGTTCAAAGTCTCTCTCTGATCTTCGGTTTCCACCTTTGTGTTCTGAATCTTTAATGTTCCTTGTCTGAAGAGTTAACCTTTTAGGTTTTGGATCACAAGTTGTCCAATAGCATGCCCTGTCCCTGGATCTAATGTCTGAAAGGTCACGTTGGAGGTTTCCTTGAATTCACCCTCTCTCTTACCATTTCATGTCACACTATCATCTTTAAGATCCAATGTTTTAGATGACTAGCCCAACTGAAACCATGCATATTGATTAGCAAGTAAACCCTTTCCTGACTCCATTTCCCATGGTCTCAAATGTTTTCTGAGTTATCTCTCCTTTGTCTAGAATCCTTTTATACAACTTTGTCTTATATTTAAACCCTTCTTTCCTGATTCCAAACAACCAAACATAAATAAAAAAAACAAACCCTGAGCCTATAACTAGCCTAATATCTTGAATTTTGAGCTTCAAAGACATAAAATATTTGCTGATATAGAGAGATCCCTCTCTGGACCCAGGAGGGCTAGATCTTGAGGTCTGAAAGTGGTTATGATGTTGTCTCATCTTTTGGTCTTGCCAATCTGGCCAAAACATGGGAACCCCAATAGGAGTAACTTGACATCATCATGGTGACAAGACCTTCGTTGTTTAAGATTTACGAGTGCAACGAAGGGTTAACTTGACATGTTTTCCATGTTTAGGGAGTTTGAAAAAGTAGCGGAAAAGAAAACTCCAAAAGGTCCCTTTTCATTGATACTCCCTTGAATCTAAAAAGGTAGAAAACAATATCCGAGAGAACCTCCTGATCATGTTTGACCAAGGTATTCCTTTTTCGTAATTAGTCAACCTCAGCTCGAAAAGGGGTAAACGTATACTAAGACAACGTCAATTAATTTATTTTAATAAGATAGAAAGGAAAAGTGCTCAGAAATATTTTCATGTTTTGAGAGTTAGAAAAGAGCTTAAAGTTGATTCCAAGGGGGGTTATCCTTTTTTGTTTGTTTTCACAAGTTCGAAAAATCAATAAAAGGTAAATCGTTCTTCACCATTGACCAAATTGGGTTCATAATGAACTGATTCTACACATGCAATCAAACGTCATATTGATCGAGAAAAATATATAAATATGGGTAAAATTACTTCATAAAACGATAAAAATCATTTTTTTATAAAAAAATATTTGGTAAAAGTATTTTAATAGCTAAAAGTAAAAAATAAGAATTACTTTTATGATTTGAAATTTGACAGAGCATTTTTCCCTTCATTTTTTCGAACTTCAGGCACACCATTCTACCAATCCAGGCCACCATTTCTCGATCTGTTTGTTGTAGGTAATATATCTTCCCTTCACTTGCAGTTTCCCTCTATTTTCAAGCAATTTTATCCATTTTTTTCTGATTAAGGAGCACTTGAAAAATTAGGGCAAGCGGGCGAACAACATGGGTTTCACCCATTGGGTCCACGCTGATTTCCCTGAACCTTAAAGTACTAGTGTGCTTCTAGCACGTGAAAATTGGTAGACAAACACGCTGGTGCCCAGAGCAAATTTGTTTTGATAAATTCTCAATTTTCACCCAATTTTTTTCCAAATTTACTCCATGAAAGATGTTTAATCCTTATTTATTGATGTTTTGCAGGAGAATCATGGCAATAGAGTGGAAATAAAGGGTCCATGAGGTTGAGGATTGAGAAGGAGCTCAGGATCCAAACTGGATAAGAGCACTGTGTAACTGCGGTTTTCTCAAATTCTTCCAAACACCTGGGATGCGATCCCAAGTGGATCTACTGTAGTACATGGTGATATGGTGGGATATATACTGATAATTATTCGTGATCGGTCCTCATGACCTAGAGATCAATGTATCTGCCATCTATTTCATGACCCGTTTTTCCAAGAGGGGACTGTTGGTCCAACCATGAGGATCTAGACTAGATGGGGATAGCACAAACATACTCACTGCCAAACATTGCAGTGATGGGTCTCAAAAGACCAAGAACGGAAAAATTGACATCAAAATTTTCAATGATATAGCTCTTAGTACAATACTTTACACTATTGCTCAAGTGGAAAGGGTTCAAGCCCTTCATGAGGTGAGAAAATATCATTTCCAGTATGCAGTTGATTGTATGAATCCAACCATTTTTAATTGGTGCGAGGGATTTCTAGTTAACATGAAGGATTAACTCACCAAGCGCAAAAAGGTGGAGTTGAAAAAGTTTGGATATGGTTCGATCCTAGTGAATCTCTTCTTAGAGAGGGTGCCATTGTTCCATTGCCAGCGGATAGAGATGGGGCCTCCTATGTCGAGGGATCCACGACTTCAGAGATGGAGTGAGTTGATGCCTCTCAATTGTGGTGGGCATAATATGTCATTTGTCCCTCATTTATTTGGATGGATACACCAACAGATGATCATGATTGATGATTAGCCATACACAGGGACTGATTTTAGGGGAGATCCTATTCTTCCTCTTCCACCGGGAGGACAGTGGGACGACCTCGGTGAGAATTGTTTTTATTTTTTTTTCAATATTTTAATTTTTTTTTTGTGTACCAAGGGTTTAACATATATATATATATATATTATATATATATATATATATATATATATATATATATATATATATATATATATATATATATATATATATATATATATATATATATATATATATATATATATATATATATAATTTTTTTCAAATGTTGGAGCAGTGAGGCATCCAAGGCTATCTCAGGTAGTGTGGTAGGTTGTTCGTCAAATCGAGGTAGTTATTTATGATGAGGGTGCTAACCCCATAGTTGAGGTGGAGCGTAACCTCTCAAATTTGACCACAGGCATACCAGATTATGATTCTATCAATGATATCCCACTGCGATATTAAAGACACACTATGGGGGTTCCAGCTAGACTATGTCAACTATTAGTTCAAGTGGTCAGAGTTGTTATATACTACTATCAGCATCATGCCAGAGGATAGATATACATCTTTATTTATTTTTACTACACTTATGTAGGCTCTAGAAGCCATGTGTCTTAGAACAAATATTTTGACATTTTGATGTACCACACTTTTTGCAAACTCGATATATATATATATGGGTAAACCCACAAAGGTGGGTTACACTTTTGTGAGAATTGGGGGCAGACAAGTCATTTTCCCAACAGTTCGGCTAAACATTTTTAAAATTTCGGCCGAACGGTTCTAGAGTTCGCCCAAACTTTCAAAATTATTTCAGTTGAACTAATTCTGTCATTTACATTGATGATGTATTGACGACATGGGCAAAATTTTTTTTGGCTAGAGATGGGAAAACTCGCAACAAAATTTCGGCCGAACTTTTAAAATAGTTTGGCCAAACTGGTTCTTATAAATATATCAGCCTGCAAACCTTAACAGGTTTCAGGTGTATTGCCGTTGTTGTCTCGCATCTATCCATTGTCTCACGTCTGTTTGTAGGGGCGACGAGGTGAGGTGAGGTGTTTCTTTGTCGTGCCACGTCGACAAGATGAGGTGAGGTGTTGCTCCTCCTCTATTGCTCTGTTCTTTTTGTAATTTTTTTTTGTTTGATTTTAATTTTAATTTTTTTTGGTCCAAGGGAATTTGGTCTGTGTCCTTCATTTTTCTTAGGTGATCTCCCAGCTCGTGCTCGTCTTCTCGATGCTGATTCTTCTTCTTGTCGACTGCGAATTTCCAGGTATGCTATCTTGATCCTCTGTCATTGAATTTACAGGTATGCTATCATAGATGAATGTAGAATCAACCAGAAATTTGGGAGTTTAATATTAGTTCCTTTCAACTATAATTATGTTGGTTTGGTTTGTCTTTAGAAGCTTGTTTGTAGAACTCGACTAAAAATATCTTTGGTTTACTAATTAATTTACTATATTATGTGAAAACTATTTGATCTATTGTCTTTTTAATTTTTAATTTTCCCAAATGCATGAGGCACCACTATCATCCCTACACCTGCACGCAGGGGTAATCTTTTTCTTATAATCATCTAGGACTTCCACATGGCCCCTGCCACTTATCTATGCTTTTGGAAAATTGAACATTTATAGGTGGCTTGTGACAACAATTGTGGTTGAACCACGATCTTAAGAACATGGTTTTTTCAGAACTAGTATCAACTAAAAATCACAAAATTTGAACGGTGATTTATGCCCGGTCTGTGGTTAGTGAGCGTGTGGCAAGCAGGGGGAAGCTAGAAGCAACTGCAGTAGGTAACAGGCGTCTTGATGAGAGAAACAAGTTTTTTAGTAGCTATTAAAATATATACCAGTTTGACTTGAGCCCCGTGGGCAGACCATAGCTAATTATTTCACTGGGTGAGACCAGGCTGACTAAAGACCCGTAAGACTACTATGTAAAATAGCACCAGATATCGAGATGCCATCTTTGAGATCCAAAGATCTTTCACTGGTTGTTGCTCTGTGATATTTCAATTAATAAGGATAATTAATTGATTTTTTTTTATAAATAACAATACCCATAAAGATCAATAGGCCACAGTACGCATATTAAAATCACAACCTGGAGGTGAAAAATAACTTGTAATTTGTATTTGATATTCTTATGATCTTAGAAGAAACTTCTTCTATGCAAGAAAAGGGTTTCACACACATTTGGTAGAGTAGCACATGAAGTAAATTAATTAGTAAACCAACATAAATTAATTATGTTGGTTTGGTTTGTCTTTAGAAGCTTGTTGGTTTGTTTTGTCTCTAGTTCCTTTCAATTTCACTCTTATGTATTTCTGATTTTGTTATTTTTATTTTCTTCATTTTTTTTAATTGATTTTTTGTTTCCCTTGTTTTGATCCTTCATGTCACTCTTGGAAACTATAACAAAGATCTATAATTTCTTTCTTTTCAATTTTCTGCTGCAGAAATCGATAATTTATATCCAACTCCAACAAATTAAGTAAGGAATTCGGTCGGGTACTATCCACAATTTGGACAACACTTAAACCCTTTGTACTTGACTTTAACCTTTTACCAAATTTCTCAATTCACTTCCCATCCATTCTCCATTAGATACACAGCAAGAACCAACACATCACATATACTACATAGTCACATCACCAACTAGAACATCACTTACATAAGAGCATAACATCTAAACCACATGAACTCTCTCAATTAGATACCTTCAACACAACATGACTTTCTAATACTTATACTCACTCATATCTTGTACTACAAGTGCTAATCACATTGTACCAGTATAAGCTAATTACATGTATAAGCAACTTCCATGTTTTTATGTTCTTTCATTACTCTTACAAGCTATAGTACTCATATATGTTGGTTCATATAAGCTTATCTACTATGTTTCCATAATAAGCTTGATGTTGGTGGTATAGCTTCTACTTACAAAGAGCTTTATATCAACTTCTCATGGAAAGCTCACTAGTCTGAATACATATGGTACTTACACTGTTCACATATAAGCATATAATTCTCTACATAATTACTAGTAGTGATGTATATAGTAACACTTTATATTCATGTAAACATGATTATAGTAGAACTTATATTATGCATAAGCTAGTAGTTACATATACAATTGATTCATTTAGACAACCATCATTGCTAGGATATGCTTTCATGTTAGTGCCTTAAATTTGAGATTTACCCACCTAGAGATAGATAGATACTTTCCTGCCTTAATGAAATTCGAGTTCAATTTCACTCTTATGTATTTCCGATTTTGTTATTTTTAATTTCTTTTTTTTCGTTGATTTTCTATTTCCCTTGTTTCGATCCTTCATGTCACTCTTGGAAACTATCACAAAGATCTAGAATTTCTTTCTTTTCAAGTTTTTGTTGCAGAAATCAATAATTTATATCCAACTCTAGATTTGATAACAAAAGTATATAATTTCATTTATTTCATTCCATTTGCCTTTGATTCTTATCTATATTTACATCCTAAAATTCCAGGTTTTTTAGAATCACTACTTTGAATTTCTTAACTCAGTTCAAAGTATAATTAGATTTATATTTTCTTACAAAAATATATTCTTTTATAATTCAGGAAAAACTCTCTTGTACAAATATCCTTAGTCTCTTATACTCTGTGTTTTCCCTCCACACATGTATTGTACATATTTATTTTTTTATAATTACATTAGAAATATTTCTATGTACATCTCAATTATGATACTTAAATTAATTCAGGTATTTTTTGCAATGTATTTCCAGAACACATTTTATTTGAGCTAATTGCAACAAAATGAACAGAATTAAGAAAAATCACACAGAATTCAACAACAGAATGAATAGAAATTCACAAAGAATTCAACAAAAGAAGGAACATAAATTCACACATAATTCAACAACATAATGAACAGAAATTCACATAGAATTCATCAACAGAATCAACATAATTAAACACTGCAAAGAAATTCACACAGAGAATTCAACAACTCAGAATTCTTGTAATATTTAAATCATCCCAATGTATTTCATTAATGTAACTAAATTTACACCTTCCATGATGCTTGTAATCTTGTAAAATGTTAAAAGTGGAGTGTTTTATGATTTAATGGATATTAATAATCTAGATTATGTACAGTGATATTATGATAGTGTAGGTTGATGTTCAAGCTGTAAAATTTTTAAGTGTTAACTTCTAGAAGTTCTAAATGCAGAGTCTATAAAGGGCCAGGTAGTCTCTGGATCTCATCTTTTCTCAAATGTGACATATCCAATAAATGCCCCTACAATCAATCTCTGGAACAGAAATAGAAGTTCTTCATTTTAATATCCATAAACCACTATCACTTTAAGGCAAACATTGTACATGTGTCATTTCTCCTTTCTCCCATAAAAGTTTAGGCAAACTTTAAAGCATGTGTCATTTCTATTTCATTTCTCCCATAAATTTTAAGGAAATTTGTCATTTATCCCACAAACTCATAAAGGTGTGAATTTTTAAATAACTTCATCAACCACTACCACTAGTTGTTTTAGTAAGTGCATAAAATAATCTTGCAAACCATGTAAATTCCATTTCTCCCACAAACTAAAGGATTTCACCCATTAATTCCAGGCAAACTTTAAGGCGTAAAAACTGAACCTAAAGTGGCTGAAATATCATAGGATTTTGAACTTCCATAGGATTTTAGTTTGGCTGTTGGGTGTTAACTTCTACAAGTTCTAAAGGCAGTGTCTGTAAAGGGCCAGGTAGCCTCTGGATCTCATCTTTTCTCAAAGGTGACATATCCAGTAAATGCCTGTATAGTCAATCTCTGGAACAGAAATAAAAGTTCTTAATTTTAATATCCATAAACCACTACCACTTTAAGGCAAACCTTGTACATGTGTCATTTCTATTTCATTTCTCCCATAAAATATAAGTAAATTTTTCATTTCTCCCAAAAAATCATAAAGGTGTGACTTTTGACATAACTTCATCAACCACTACCACGAGGTGTTTTAGTAAGTGCATAAAATAAATTTTCAAACCATGTAAATTCCATTTCTCCCACAAACTAAAATATTTCACCCATTAATTCAAGGCAAACTTTAAGGCCTAAAAACTAAACCTAAAGTGGCTGAAATCTCATAGGATTTTGAACTTCCATAGGATTTTAGTCTATCTATTGAGTGTTAATTTCTACAAGTTCTAAAGGAAGAGTCTGTAAAGGGCCAGATAGCCTCTAGATCTCATCTTTTCTTAAAGGTGACATATCCAATAAATGCCCCTACAGTCAATCTCAAGAACAGAAATAGAAGTTCTTCATTTTAATATCCATAAACCACTACCACTTTAAGGAAAACCTTGTACATGTGTAATTTCTCCCTTCTCCTATAAAATTCTAGGCAAATTTTAAGGCATGTGTCATTTCTATTTCATTTCTCCCATAAACCATAAGGCAATTTGTCATTCCTCCCACAAACTCATAAAGGTGTGACTTTTGGCATAACTTCATCAACCAATACCACTAGTTGTTTTAGTAAGTGCATAAAATAATATTGCAAACCATTTAAATGTCATTTCTCCCACAAACTAAAGATTTATCCCATTAATTCAAGGCAAACTTTAAGGCCTAAAAATTGAACCTAAAGTGGCTTAACTCTCATAGGATTTTGAACTTCCATAGGATTTTAGTCTATCTGTTGAGTGTTAACTTCTACAAGTTCTAAAGGGAGAGTCTGTAAAGGGCTATCTAGCCTCTGGATCTCATATTTTCTCAAAGGTGACATATCCAGTAAATGCCCCTACATTCAATCTCTGTGTAATATTCTCAATTAGTCCTAAGCTAATGGGAATATTCATTTTTGTTTTATTTTTTCGTTTCAAGGAGAAAAATGTAAAGGAGGTCCATAATACTCATAAATAGTGAATAAATCAATGCCAAATGTGAAAAAGGATAAATCTTGGCTATGTAAGCAATCACCCTTAGGTGTGGAAGGGGCTGGATATTTTGACTGGGTCAACCATGACCAAATCTACAGTGCTATCTTGGAGGAGTGGCCATCAATGAGGCACAATGCAGTTTTAAATGGAGATGGCTAGTATGAAAGAAGTGATTTCATTGAAGGTGGTTTAGGGTTTACAAGCTCTTAACTTATAAAAGGAAGAGTGTAATATTCCCAATTAGTCCTAAGCTAATGGGAATATTCAATTTTGTTTTGTTTTTCTGTTTCATGAATAAAAATGTAAAGGAGGTTCATAAAACTCCTAAACATTAAATAAATCAATGCCAAATGTGAAAAGGCTATATCTTGACTATGTAAGTAAGCACCCTTAGGTGTGAAAAGGGCTGAAAATTTTGACTGGGTCAACCATGATCAAATATACAATGCTGTCTTGGAGGAGTGGCCATCAATGGGGTACATCGTAGTTTTAGATGGATATGGCTCATGTGAAAGGAGCTATTTCATTGAAGGTGGTTTAGGGTTTGCAAGCTCTCAAATTCTAAAAGGAAGAGTATGGCAGCATGAGAAGGTTGTTGATGGTATTGTATTTTAGGAATATATTGTCTGTTTAGACATATATCATTCTCTTGTTGTTTAGCTGAGAATAGTGTTGTTTAGCACTGGGTGTTCCTGATCGGGAATCCCACCTCTTTCCTTGAGAGGCCTATTAGAAGAGTTTTCATTTCTTGTCCACTATCTGGCTAAAGACCAAGCTTCTTCTTCCAACTACAACGTAGATCCTGTTGAGGGTTTGGTTGTATTTGTCCTTAAAAGAGTATCAGTACAAAGGCATGAGTTCTTAAAAGGTACAATCAGAGGTCTTCGAAGGATCAAAGGAGGCATCCATAAGCATTACTTCACTGCACCAAGGGAAGAAAGTGTTAAAAGGTATCAGTACAAAGGCCTCTTAAAATAGTCAAAGGGGAGGCAAGCATGAGGTAAAACTGCCTAAAGAGGGAATTATGCCAAGCATAGGTTCACTGTTGATAAAAAGAGGTGTTCAACTCCAAAAAGGATAATGATAAAAGGCAGAAGTTGTGTAGGCACCTACAAAAACAAAAGTGGCCAAGGGAAAGACACAGAAATGGTTTAATTTTCTCACCTCCCCCACCAGAGATATATTAATGGCAAACTGATCAAAGGAACAAAAATGTAATTGGTCTAAGAGTAGTAAAGCCTCCAACAAGGGTCTCCTTATCAAAAATATATTTTGCAAGAGATAGATTAGCCATGAATGACACTTCTACAAAACTGTCAAGGATGGCTACGTATAGGAATATTGATAAGGAAAAAAAAACGTAATGTTTCTCACCATGATGACACATCTAAAGACCAAAGTGTTGTTGATGCTTGCTGCTAGGGTTTTCACATTAGTAGGTTTTCCATTCTTTCAAAGAGAAAACATGACATAATGTTAGTAAAAGGAAAACATGTCAAAATGATCACAAGTTTGCTATTTACAAGTGTTAAAAATCATGAAAAGGGTTCATGTTTCCAAAAATGGATAAGAGGCACAGTTTAAGCTTCTTCAAGAGTTTGTCAATTTGAGGGGAGACATCAAAATGCTCCAGCAAGACAAAAAACCATTTTTAAGGACTCTGCCACCTACAGTAAAAGGCAGTGAAAAAAGTGGGAAGAGAAATAAACTTTAGAAAAGTGGGCTTTATCATGAATTATTTTTCAAAAAAGGAGTATAAAGCTCTCCTTTCCCTCTTTTCCACCTCATATTTGTCATTGCAAAAGAAGAGTAGATCTGTTGAAAGCAACTATTAGCAAAGCCATCGATACCATACAAATGTATTTTTTTCTAAATGTAAAGTTGTAATGCGTACCTTTTGTGTGTTTTGCACATTATGGAGATCAAAATATTGTTCCATCTGTAGTATCCATGTTACAGGATCCTTTCCATCAAAATTCCTCATATCCAATTTTGGAATATGGTGGTTCTTCCCGCCAACATTAGAGTTTATGAAGTCATGATTAAAATTTATTTTGCTATCATCATGAGTTTCCTCTACTATCTTTTCACCATTAGGAAACATTTCTTGTATCAACTTTGTCAAACCTTCCATGTTTGCTTTTAGATCATTCTTCATGTTTTCCATGTTGTCTTTCATTTTTTCGTCGATCTTAGCTTCCATGTCATCCATATTAGATTCCATGCCTTTCTTCAAACCATCCATATTATTCTTCCAACCATCCATCTTCGCTTCCATGCTTTTCTTCAAAACTTCCATTTCATTTTTTGTTGCTCTTTGCGAGAACAAAATTTGGTGCACTTGCTCTTGTAATTTTGATAGATCATGTTGCAATTCTTCATCTTCATGAGTCATAGTAGAGCCTTCTGAAGGCTTAATGGGTGTTGAATTACTTTTATGGGGCATTTTTTAGAACCCAATACTGATATCTATTGGAATAAATTCAAATTGATTCTTGAAAGAATACTTATGCAATTCGGAAAAAAATAAATACACACCTTTTTCTTACTTTTGAGGAGCTCGATATTGAAATTTTATTATCTATGTTATTGTGGCTCTTCAATATCTGAAATTTGGCACTGAGGTAGCCTTCTGAATTATCTTTCGAATGCCAAAGGTTTGACTTGATTTTGATTCTCCAAGGAAAAGTTATGTCCAATCTCCCACAATGACCTAATTATGGACTTGTTCAGTAGAGCGAACTTGTACGACTTGCCACGTGTCACTGTTTCGTATTTTAGCTATGAAATTTATAGCAAAGAAACTATAGTCTGTGTACGTGTGACCACCTTTATGGCACTCCAATCCGATGCTTAGAGAGAAATTTATGAAGATTTTCCCACGATCACCTCTTTGAGATGAAATTCAGGAGCCTAAAAAAGAACTACCTTCCACAGGTCATATCTCTGAAAATATTGTGAACCAAGCTCTAAAATTTTTCCACGAGTTTCCTCCGGATTTCAGCCTCATGCCCTAAAAATTTCAGATTCTGAACCTTCGTAGAAAAAACGTTATAGCACAAATTCCACGATGATTTGCTTAGATTAAATTGAGGAGCTTGCAAAAAGACCTAACTTCCACAGATCATATCTTCGACAATTGTGCGAACCAAGCTCTGAAATTTTGCAACACTATTCCTCATAATTTTAGCTTTGCACCCTAAAAATTTTAGCATCTGAAACTTCGTAGAAAAAAAATTATTGCGCAAATTCCATGATGACCTGTTTGGAGCAGCGAAACCCTAGAATCCAAAGCTTTGATCCCAAATGTTGTGAAGCCAGCTCCAAAAATATAAGAAAAGAGATATCAACGCCTTATAAATAAGCCACTTCGAGGGGGCAACATCCAATACATTACACGAATTAACAATTGTTGGATGATACAAATTACAAAACCTCCTTTCTATATATAGGAGTCCATGGGGCCACAATGTAATCCTAGCCGACCTAACAATAATAATTTAAGGGCACAATAATAACAATATGGGGGTTACAGGGGTACAATAATAATAATAAGGGGGTTACACTAACAACAATAAGGGACTATACTAGTAATATAGGGACCTAACAAATTTTTTTTAGGGTTTTTGCAACTTTGGTTGAAAATTTCAGGCGCTACGCACCAAGTCATCGATGTTGTGCACAGAGGAGGCAACCGTAGTGTTAAAATACACTGCGATGTGCACCGGAGGGCAGGCGCTACGCACCGATGAAGGCGCTGCGCATAGGCCCAATCTGGCACCTGGCTGCACGCCTTTCAGCGACACTGTGCACTTGCGAGGCCCAACATACATGTTGACCTGCTCGACTCGCCCACAAAACCCTCTGGCACTGTGCACACGCCCAGTCCGGCACCTGACTGCCAGCCTTTCAATGGCATTGCACACCTGTGAGGCCCAACAGGCACATTGACCCGCCCGACTCACCCATAGAACCCTTTGGCACTGCGCACAGGCTTGCTGATAGCCTGACCCAACCCGGCTTTATGCACAAGAAGGCCCGACAAGGATAGCCTGTCGAGTGGCACTATGCCCCGGGGATTTTTTGTCAAATTTGCTAAAAAATTTCCAATTTCAATTTTTTTTGCCTCCAAGCCCCTGCACAAACTTTGAAAAGATTGGTGTTCTTTTTTCCTTTCCCTCCAAGTGGTATTTTTCATAATCAAAGAGAGTATTAAATACCTAATGTGCCCAAACCCTAATCTTCATAAAAATCAAATATTTAACCTACTAGGGCAGGGTTTACAAATTAGAGAGTTGCCATTTGTGTAAAGACACTCAGTACCAAAAAGCCTCCTTATAAACTCTGAAAGCATTCCTTGATTACTCCATTTTTCCCTCATTTGGTAAAATATTCCCTCACATCACTCATTTTCCCTCGCTAAATCTAAAGGCTCTCACCAAGCTAAAAATCATTTTGTTCTAGATCAGTCACCATGTTTGAGGAAGAAATCAATACCAGCAGTGATGAAGGCCAAAGGCCTATCAAGAAAAAACACAAGGGAGGAAGGACTAACAGGTTTGAGCCTTTGGATACCATTCAAATCACCTCATCTCCAATGATCCTTACATGTTTTCAAGATGTTGGGTGCTATCAGTTTTGTGAGAGGGTTAAGCAGGTCCAAAACCACTCAGTTTTGACTAGGTTGTTTGTTCTCAGCATACAAAACCACCAAGTCAACCTAGCAGGAGTAAATTTTGAGATCTCATCTGAATCCATTGTTAAAGACATAGGAATACCAGATATTGGTGAGAGATGGTTCAAGCAGAAGAAATTGGCCTTAAGCTACTATGAGCCCTTCCTCAAACCTAGTTGTCAACAAGGCTGCAAGGCTATTTTCCCATTCTCCCACCTACTAGAGAGATATGCCCTACTAATGAAGCAAATCATCAAGTACTTCACTTGTTAGGGGAGGTACTCTAGGGTTTATTCATATCACATAAGGCTTCTAATGCACTTCACCAAGGTAAAATTGCTAAAGCTACCATACTATCTCTACTGGAGCATTGACGAGATGGCTTCGGTGGTCAAGAAAAGGAGTTATGCCCACCAAATGTAAAGCCTTTTCCACCACTCCTTGATTAAGATGATTATTTTTCACCAGTTGGAGCAGCAGGGAATCCCTTGGGAAGTTTTTATCTCACATGATGTATTTTCAAATCCCCAAGCCTTCATTCAGCAAAATTTCCCTTCCACTTCACACTCACTTACCTCCACTCCTCCATCACCTCTGCCTATGCCTTCTCCACAAGGAAACATACTTCTTTCCTCTTCTCCTGATGCATCAAGTGAAGATGGTGACAGTGGTAACAACGAACAAGGAGGTGGCAGTAGCAATGAAGAACAAGCGGATGACAGTGGGAATGATGTAAACAGTGAGGCAAATACAGAGTTTGATGAGGAACAAGGGGGTGGCAGTAGCAATAAGGAACAAGAGTATGATGATGGAAGTGATGAAAATAGTGGGGTAGACACAGAGTCTAATGAAGTAGAGCAACAGGATGATGATGAAAAGGAAGAAGGAGATGAACATGGTAGCCATAAAGGTAAAGACAGCGAACACTTGGAGCAAGACAATGATGGTAGTGATACCAATGAATCAATCCCAAGTACAGAAAAAGGTATTTCTGATGAGCAAGATGAAGACACAGAGGATACTGAAGGAAATGATGAGGATGACAGTTAGCAAGAAAGTGCACATGACATCCAAAAGAAAAATGTTTTTGAGCATGACAGTGAGCATAATAATATTGCAAATAGTGACAAAATGAATGAAGATGATGAACTTGAAGAAACAAAGGGAGATGATGAGGACATAGAAGACCAAGAACAAGAAAATAATGAGGTTGAAATAGATTTTGAAGAGGTAGGCAGTGACCAAGGCAATAGCACTGATAAGAAAGTTAATCATGAGCAAGGAAACCCAGGAAATAGTCATGACAGTCATGACAACTATCATGACTATCATGACACTAATCAGTCTCTAAATGACAAAGAGAATCAAAGTGAAAGTGCAGGGGATGATAAAGAAGAGGACCTTAATGGAGGACAGAGCCAAATTGAGGCAAGTGAAGAAGGTAATGATCAATTTGAAGACCAATGTGGTAGTATAGAAGATAGTGAAGAAAATGAAGATGATAGTGATGCTGAAGGTCAAGAAAGCAGTGACCCAATGGGGCATGAGGTGACTCATGGAAGTCATGAAAAATATGAAAAGGCTTGTGACATCACCAAAGGTCAAGGCCATGATGGAAACACCTCCAAAACCATCATCACTCCTCTCACATGCACATACCATAGAGGAAAGAGAGATGTGTTTACTGCCTCAAAAAGGCAAAGGGCCATCTCTTCTATAGCTATCAAGCCCAAGGACAAAGGCAAGGAAAATATGGAAAGGAGTGAGCAGCAGGTAAAGGTGAGGAGAAGTAAGAGAATCAAGAAGACTTCTCAAGAGCCTCAGTTCATTGATCTAGACAGTGACAATGAGGACAAAGAGATGAGCACCAGATTGCTACCTTTGACTAAGGATGCACAACTTAGGGAGTTGGAAAGAGAGTTTGAGATGGCACAACATGTCATTCAGTATTACAAAGAGGAGCACAAGCCTTCAAGAAGGTAAATAGAGGCCTTTCTCTCCAAAAGAAAATGACCAAGCACTATGCAAGGAAAAACATGCTTTCTTGTGCCAAACTGAAGGAGGCCCTCATGGAGCTAGAAAACCTAAAAAGGGAAAAGGAGCATGATAGCCTCGAGATTTTGGCTGAGGCTTATCAATAGGTGTCCAAGACCTCTTGAGGGACCTCTCCGCAAATTTTGGGCCAAATTGAATAAATTTTTTTCTTTTTGAAATTTTGAGGCCTCTGTGCACAACATCCTAGGCGCTACGCACAAATTTGGTGCATCCTCAGCTTGCAAAATTTGTATTTTTGGATTCCTCTCATCACCATTAGTCTGCTCACCAAATTAAGATTATTTGGAGCCTGTTTGACCCCCCAAAAGGTCAAAAAACATCAAAATTTTGACCTTTCTGCCTCATTTTCAGACCAAGTGCTGTGCACAGAGAAGTGTTGGGAAAATTGGCTTTTGAATATGCATATGGCACCCACTCAGGACAACTCAAGAATTTATGGAATTTAGACGCATCAGGCTTTCCAACAAGAAATCACGAAGCCAAATCCGGTATCGGGAAGAGGTCCAAAACTCAGCCACAAGAGACCCTATTTTCTGCTGAAGTGACGCTACGCACATAGACTGCCTAGTGCATTTTGGACCAAAAGTCAACAAAACACACTCATTTATTGCAAAATGATATTTTTGAGTTTTTTGAGGCAAATTACTCTAGAATTAGGTGCAAATAGTTATTTTGGCATTTATTTCCTAGGATATTATGTTCCTTGGGCCTTGCATGGTCTCTTGGCCATAAATGACATTTATGGTTGAATTTGACATTTTCCTACCATATTTAGGGTTTTAGTCCTCCTTTGCTCCATAAATAGAGCATGAGGCCCCTATGTATTTTGTTGGAATTTGATGAGCTTTGAGAGAAATATACATGGTTTTATAAGCTTGGAGAAGAAATTGGAGCTGTGGAGTTAATGAATGGCTTGTTTGGCTTGAAGATGGAGAAGCTTGTTTGCAGGATTGCTTACCTTGGTGAATGGTGATGTCTTCCTAATTTGTCTATTGTTTTCCTTGTTTTCATTATGTTTTATTTCTCTTAGCTGCTATAAATAAGAAAAGTATAGGTTGAGACATGCTCTTTGAGGAACCTCAATCCTCCTGTTTGTTATAGCCTTGATGTTTTCTTCTGTTCGGTATTCTTAAGGAATTATTGATTGCTCCTTAGGTTCACCTAAACTTGTTTTTGTTTCATGAATGGTTAGTATGCTAGTTTACAAATATGATTCATGATATGCCCTTCTTGTTTGAAGCTTTCAAAACCCTATCTTGAAGCCTTTCTTTGAAATATTGTCTACTAGGTTAAGTCAAAGAGGTCTCGTTCGATCTTGCCCTTTTTCCATGCTTATCAGCTTGTTTTAAAGTTCTTATAGCTTTATTTATGATGTTTGGGAGTTCCCTCTTCATTAATTGAGTTATTGTGCTATCTTATATGTTTTACCCAAATTCTGAAGGTGAATTTCTAAAGTTAGAAGCTGTTATGCTTTTATGTTTCACTAAAATGTTTATCTTGGATGTTTATTGGTTTAATATATTATCATAGAGTAAATGGTTTTCCCTAGCTCATTCTTAGTATATTGTGCTGATCACATTCAAGACCTCCTTGTTCTTAGGTATTTGACAAATGATTCTTGATTTCCCTTTGCCCTATCTTATCCACAAACTTGATTTCCATTGCACTTCACTCATAAACCTTAAGGATCCTTTCACCTTGCTAAATTGGCCCTGCACTTCACTCCAATTCATTATTGAAACACCCTTGAATTTATTTGACTCCATAGCCCAATGTATTTGACATACTCTCACTCCTCCTATTACACTTGACCATCTTACCTATCCAAAACAATAAAAAACCCTACACTTAACAACTAGCCTAAAATCAAAACCCTAGAGCAAAAAGAAACATCCTTTGCACTCAATAGAGAGATCCCTCTCTGATTCCAGGAAGGCTAGGTCCTAGGACTTTAAAGACTAGTTCCATGTTACCCTATCATTTGGTATACCAAGCTAGCAAATCACAGGACACTAACATTATGGAGATCACGGTGGGACCTTCTAAGTTAGTGACAATCTAAGTATCCCTTAGGATATAGAAACCCTTGACTGATAGTATCTGGTGGTTTATCTGCCACCTCATCTCCACCCTAACATTATGGCAATCACGGTGGAACCTTCTGAGTATATAGTTTCCTGAATACCTCTTAAAGACTCTTTAGACCTTGATTTTGACTTATAAAATCCAGTGAATCTGCCACCTCATTGCCACACTAACATTCTGGCAATCACGGTGGGATAGAGTACATAGTATCCTAACACCCTCCTATAGACTTATTTAAACCTTCAGTTAAGCTTAGAAAATTTATTGATAGTATCTGGTGGTTTTTCTGCTACCTCATCACCACACTAACACAATGGTGATCATGATGGAAACTCTGAGTCAGTGACAAACTAAGCACCCCTTAGGACTTTAGATACCCTTATTAAATCATAGATAACTCACACTATCATCCATAGAGTAGACTCTACTTGTTTAATCATCCTAGCAAAATGATGACTCAGCTATAGGACACTCTTACAAACCTTAGGACTACATATAAAAACTTAGAAAACCCAAAAAACATCCCTATATCGGTTTCTATTACTTATTAGTGGTGGACCATAATATATTTTACCTTCAAAAAAGCTAAAAATTTCCACCTGGCAACTCCACTAGCCTCCAGTAGGCCTATTACTTCATTATCACTCATTTAAATTCCTAGATTTGTTTCACACCATCCCTAAGAAGTTTTTGAGCCCACTTATATACTATAAGAGTTTACCAAACATTAAGAGAGGCCAACCTTCAGAAACATTACTAATAACTTACAACCTATCTGAATTTTGAAATTTGAAATCTGGCTTCACAAAGGATTAGTATTAGATCTCATGCAGACCCAAACCCTCCCAACATAGTTGATGATCCAGAAAATATTTTGTGGAAAACTTCTAGATCTGGAAACTTAACCACTATTAGGACCATCCATAGAACAAGCTCTATACCTAAACATCTCACAGCTTTATAGGATCCCCAGTTTGACTTGCACCATACAAAATACCTCTTCAGTAATAGGTCTCAAACTGATATTGACCAAACTGACCTTGAACCCTTAGATTTGCAACAGATTTCTAGCAGAGAAGCCTCTCCTTCCACACCACCTGACTTTCAGTTTCTCTATCACTTCAACTCTTTCCATACCAAATCTACTCAAAATCAGTTTGTTGGTCCACGTACTTCCACCACACCCATCCCTACCACCACTATGCAAACCACTCCACTTCATCATACACCTGCTTTCACAAAACCACCTCTTGTAAATCCTCCATTAGCTCCCGTCATGGCAGCTTGGTATGCACCCTTGGTTTTACCTCAGCCTCTAGTGCCTTTGCCAAATTACTATCAATCCAAAATCCCTCATTTCACAGGGGCTGAATCCATCACTACCCAACAACATGTAGATAAGATCAATGATGCATTTGATTCCATGGAGATAGAAGAAAAAACTATTAAAATGAGGATTTTTGCACGAAGTTTAGGAGGAGAGGCCAAAAAATGGTTCAAAACATTAACTCCTAATTCAATAAATGATCTCCCTTCCCTCTACTAAACTTTTATAAACAAGTGGGAAATCAAGAAAAACCCCCTCCAAATCTTGTCTGAATATAACAATCGTAAAAGGAATGTAGGGGAAAGTGTGCAAGACTATTGCACCAGGTTTAATAGTGTGTACAATTTCCTCCCACCTCACATGAAACCTCCATAATTCCTAGCAATAGTGAAATTCCCTAAAGGTTTTGATGCTTACATGACTTTCAAATTGAGAGAAAGAGACCCTGAAACCTTAGAAGAAATACAAAAGGCAACAATTAGTGCAGAGGTTAACTTGATTGAAAAGAGGGCTAGGTTGAAATCAGAAAAAAGAGTAACCTACAAGGATGAAACCATGCCCTCAACCTCTTATTCTTATACCAAAATGGATAGCCTAATGAGAACTATGGAGAGAATGATATAAAGGATAAATTTGAATGAAAGTACACCTACTATGGAAAACCAGGCTAATACCCAAAACAGGAATAGAGCTCAAAACTTCAAAAGAGACACTCCTCAAATTAAACCAAGGGAAAGTGATCAACAAATCAGACCTCCCTTTCAACAAAACTATGTAGATGAATATGAAGGAGAAATTTTATAACCTGAAGAAAGCCATATAAATTTAATAGGTTCTGATAATGAAGAAGATGTTTTTCTCATCGAAGAAGAACAAGGTTTCTTTTCCTCAGATCAAACTGACACAAACTATGAGGATTCTAAAGACTACTGCTTGGGGTTTGAGAATTCCATCATGGAAATACATAAGTAGTATGATCTTAGGAGAAAAAAGTACTTAGATTCTGCCAAGAAAGACCAGGTAGATATTGTTGTTCGGAAAGTACTTGAAAACACCCCTAAGAAAACAACAGAGAATGTCAACACCATGGCTAAGAAAACTGAAACAAACAAAGGAAAAATCAGTTAGCCAAACAATGACCTGAGCTATCCTAGTACCTCCACCAGTCACCCTGAGAGAATCATTTTGTCTAAAGCTCCAAGTCAAGATCAGCAGATTAAAAATGTGGAAAGGTTCATGGCTGATAAAGCTAATGTGAATATATCCTAAAAAGAAGTACCTTTCAACTTTGAGGGAGAGATTTCCAAAATCAAGATAAATATGCCACTCATTGAACTTGTTACTAAACCAATGTATAGCTCTCAGGTTTTGAAGATACTAAACATAGGAAATGATGTTGACACCTTACACTTGGCTGATGACACACCTGAGTTGTTGTTTGGACCCAAAATATAAGGAAAGTATCAGGAAGGAGCCATTCCCCCTTTTTATGTTAGTTTGAATATACATGACAAAATCTTACATAATGCCATGCTTGATTCCGGTGTCTCCCACAATCTTATGCCAAAAGTCGTGATAGATAGATTAGGCCTAGAAATAACTAAACCTTACAAATACATGTACTCCTTGATTCAAGTAGGGTCAAGTGTTTGGGCCTAATCAAATATCTTTGTGCCAACCTGGCACAAGTGCCTACTAAGAATCTGGTCATGGACATAGGAGTAGCAGATATTCCTCCCAAGTATGGCATGCTACTATCCATATCTTGGGGAGAGAAGCTTCAAGGGAACCTTAAACAAGATATGTCTTATGCCACCATCCCTGTTTTCAATTAGAATAAATGATTATATAGAGAGTCACATATGAAATATATGGTTAGCAGTCAAGACAAACCAAACAATACTCCTCTTTATTCTATTCATTCAGATCTTTATTCTTTCATCTTATGCAATGAGGAAGACTTTAATGAGCAGGTGAGTAAAGTTGAGATAAGTCTAGACACACTAAAATAGCCAAACCAGTCTCCACATGAAGATCTTAGCATTCAAAACTATATCAGCCTTGAAAAAACAAATAATAACCAAACTAAACTTGACTTTCTGCAAACTAAAGATGAAATCTCAAAATCAAGAGTTAGTTTGGAGTATGAATCAAGTTGCTCAAAGGGAGGTCAAATATCAAAAACAAAAATATTCCCTTTTTCCAACCCCAAAGCTCTAAAATTCCCTCACAGAAAAAAAATCTTAGGAGATTTGAATCAAAGGAGTCTTATTTTTTTACCTTATCTAGACATCTCATTATCAGAAAGTCTTGTCCTTCCAGAAAAGATGTTCACTCTCACTGATGTTGCCATCAATCCTAAAGGGATGTCTGTTGAAACTAATATAGAGGGATACAATATAGGAAGCCTAAGAAGACCCAATGGGATACAAATTAGGTTGCTAGTCCAAATGCACCTAAGGAAGAAAAAATGTTTGACAAGTAGGTTGGGTAGGTAGAGATGAATTTGAGCTAATCATGTCTTTTAGATGTTGAGATCATAGCTTCAAAAAAACATCAGCAAATGAAAAGAGGTAAAATTCTGCCCAATGGATGAGGCATTGGTCTCCATAAAGCTAGAGATCTGAAGTTCTGGACACCTCCTGAAGAGGAGCTGCCCTTCCCAAGTGGAGCCACTGTTAGTAATCAATAATTTTTTGCCTTGTTGATGACTAAATGATTATCCCAATATTTCTAGAGACAAAGATCATAAACATTGTGAGTTCTAGAAATCTCATTGCCTTCATTATCCTTACGATAATTTTTCACTATTTCATCATTCCATGATGTCAAGCTTTGCTTAGCAATCCTAGAAAACCTATTAGAGGCTCATGTCACTCATTTTGTCTATATTTTGTCACCTTTTGGCCCAAATCATCTATTTTGTTTGGCCTAAACCCCCACTTCTAGATGAGGCCACTAATCTAACAACTTTGTTGTGTCTCCCCAAAATACCCCAAGCATTGATGGTCTCAAACTATCTCTGTAGGCTCTTTAGATAAATCAAGTACGTTGGATTTTGGATATTTAATACATTAGTTTATCATAAACTCTATCTTATACTTTATGACCCCAAATTCTAAGTTTCAGTCCAAAATACAAGTCCAAGGAACCTTCCACTAGGTCACCTAGGGTTTCACAAAGTCATAGGGTGGATTTGGTATCCTAAAAACTCTATTTTTCGTGTATGAAGAAACTGCATTCAAAGAAGAAAGGGACAAGTGATTTTGTCCTAAACTAATCAAAGAGGTCATTTAGGGGAGGCTTTTTTTGGTCTAAAGCACAAATCTTGTAGGGGGACAACTGCCCTTGCTCACATTTCTGCAAAAGGATCAAATGGCCATCAACCTAGAAAAAGGTAAGGTAATGGGAAAATCATCACAAGAAGACCATAAAACAACAAAGAGAAAGTAGCAAGCATATGTTTGAAGAGAATCAGGGTTTATGACTGCTTTGGCCAAACAAGGAATCAATACTAGGTCTATAAGGGAAAAGGTCACCTCAACTCCATCAAGTGCACATTGAAGACTTTTAGAAATAATAAATTATTTTTGAGAAGTTTCAGAGAACTTAGAAGACAACACTATTTACTTTTTTCTAAGCAGCCCTAAAACCTAAGAGTTTGGGAAGATTGACAAAAAATGGTCAAATTATGATAAAGAGCCTCCTTCATAATAGCAGATGTCATTCAAAGGGTTTGAAGCTACCCTCTAGGGTTTGACAAAGAGGCACTGATTCCACCTCACCCAAAAGGACAAAAATGCAAAGTGTTAGGTCCCTATATCACTAGTATAGTCCCTTATTATTGTTAGTGTAAACCCCTTATTGTTATTATTGTACCCCTGTAACCCCCATTTTGTTAATATTGTGCCCTTAAATTATTATTGTTAGGTCGGCTAGGATTACATTGTGGCCCACTAGGATTACATTATGGCCCCATGGACTCCTATATATAGAAAGGAGGTTTTGTAAATTATATCATCCAAGAATTTTTCATTCATGTAATGTATTGGAGGTTTCCCCCTCGAAGTGGCTTATTTCTAAGGTGTTGATATCTCTTTTATTCTATTTTTGGATCTGGTTACATAACATTTGGTATCAGAGCTTTGGATTCTAGGGTTTCGCTGATCCAAATAGGTCATCGTGGAATTTTCGCTATAACGTTTTTTATACAAATTTTCAAAAGCTGAAATTTTTAGGGTGTGAAGCAGAAATCCTGAGGAATATTTTCTAAAAATTTCAGAGCTTGGTTCGCAATATTTTCAGAGATATGATTTGTGGAAGTTAGGTCTTTTCAGGCTCCTAAACAGGTCATCGTGGCATTTGCGCTATAACGTTTTTTTTACTGAGGTTCAGAATCTGAAATTTTTATGGTTCGAAGCTGAAATCCTAAGGAAACGCGTCAAAAACTTTCAGATCTTGGTTCGCAATATTTTTGGAGATATGATCTGTGGAAGGTAGTGATTTTTCAGGCTCCCGAATTTCATCTCAAATAGGTGATCGTGGGAAAATTTCAATAAATATCTCTTTGAGCTTCGAATTGGAGTGCCGTAAAAGGTGGTTGCAATTGCATGGACTGTAGTTTCTTGGCTATCAATTTCAGAGGCGAAGGACGAAACAGTGACACATGGCAAGTCGTACAAGTTCGCTATACTGAACCAGTCCATAATTAGGTCATTGTGGGAGATTGGACATAACTTTGTCTTGGAGAATCCAAATCAAGTCAAACCTGTGGAATTCAAAAGAGAATTCATAGGGATACTTTAGTGCTGAATTTTAGATATTGAAGAGCCGCAATCACAGAGGCAATACAATTTCAATATCGAGCTCCTCAAAAGAAAGTAAAAGGTGTGTATTTTTTTCCGAATTGCATAAGTCTTGTTTGAAGAATCAAGTTGAATTGATTGCAAGGGCATATTGTAGAATATATATTAGTATTGGATTATAAAATTGCCCCTAAAAAGAATTCAACACCCACTAAGCCTTTGGAAATCTCTACTATGACTCATGAAGACAAAGAAAGACAACATGACATATCAAAATTACAAGAGTAAGTGCAACAAATTTCGATCTCGCAAAGAGAAACAAAAAATGACATGGAAGTTTTGAAGAAAGGCGTGGAAACTAAGATGGATGGTTTGAAGAAAGGCGTGGAAACTAAGATGGATGGTTTGAAGAAAGGCGTGGAATCTAAGATAGATGGCATGGAATCTAAGATTGATGGCATGGAGGCTGGCATGGAATCTAAGATGGATGACATGGAAGCTAAGATCGATGAGAAAATGGAAAACATGAAGAATGTTCTAAAAGAAGACATGGAAGTTTTGAAAAAGTTGATACAAGAAATGTTTCCTAATGGTGAAAAGATAGTAGAAGAACCTCATGATGAGAACAAAATAAATGTTAATCATGATTTCATAAAATCTAATGTTGGTGGGAAGAACCACCATATTCCAAAGATGGATATGAGGAAGTTTGATGGAAAGGATCCTGTAACATGGATACTACAGATGGAGCAATATTTTGATCTCCATAACGTGCAAAACACAAAAAAGGTACACATTGCAACTTTACATTTAGAACAAAATACATTTGTATGGTATCGATGGCTTTGCTCCCGTAAAAAAATTGTCACTTGGTCAATTTTTATGGAGGAAATGATAGCACATTATGAGGATACAAAGAGCAACACCTTCTTTAGCCAATTGATAAATCTCAAACAAAAGGGTTTAGTGGGGCAGCACATTGAGGACTTCCAAAATTGAATATAAGGGTAACTAATATTCCAGAGGAACACAGGATTGATCTCTTCTTAGGTACTCTAAAGGATAACATCCAACATGAAGTTCGTGTTTTGGAACCTGATTCATTGGAGAAGGCATTCAGGTTGGCAAGAAAAGTTGAATGTAAAATTATGGCGACAGGGAAGCCTACCACTCAATTCTATAAAGAAGGAAGTGTTGCTACGCCTAGATTTCCACAACCTACAAGGTTGACACCACAACAATTGGAAGAAAAAAGAGCAAAAGGGCTTTGCTACAGTTGTGATAGAAAATACACTAAAGGTCATAAGTGTGCTGAGAAGAAATTATTTTACATAGATTGTGAAGAGGAAGAAGAAAATGAACAAGAAGAGGATATACACCAGGAACCAACCCTAGAAGAGGAAGAAATGAATTTGACCATATCGTGTAATGCACTGGCAGGAATTACCACTCCTCAAACTCTCAAGATAGAAGGACATATCAAGAAGAAAAAGGTAATAGTGTTGATTGATTCGGGTAGCACCCATAATTTTATTCATTGTAAGGTAGCCAAGGAATTGAATTGTTTCCTATACCCAGCACCAGAATGTCAAGTGATGGTTGCAAATGGAGGAACTATAAATTTCTCTGGAAAATGCCATAATATCAAGCTAACCATGGGGGAATATGTATTGAGTATTCCAATGCTTTCCATTCCTATGGGAGGTGCTGATGTTGTACTAGGAGTACAATGGTTACAATCTTTGGGGACGGTAGCTTTTAATTTTCAAGAACTTTCTTGAAATTTTTTTCAAAAGGAAAGGAAGTCGAATTACGGGGTATTGAAGGGAAGCCGGGAAGGATAATAAGCTCTAATGTCATGACAAAGCTTCTAAAGAAAGAACAACGAGGAGTAATTGCACAATTATGCTCACTAGAAGTTCCGACATCAAAATCATCTATTTCTGCAGATCTCCAACAAGTCTTGGACAATCATTCCAAGGTGTTTGAAACTCCCAAAGGACTCACACCTATTTGTGATCATGATCATGCTATTCATTTGATTCCAGGAAGTGTTCCTCCAAACATCAGGCCTTATAGATATCCTTACTTCCAAAAGAGCGAAATTGAACGTATGATTACAGAAATGTTAGAGGCGGGTATAATTCAACCTAGTCAAAGTTCTTTCTCTGCTCCTGTAGTATTGGTACACAAGAAGGATGGATCATGGCGCATGTGTCCGGATTATAGGGAGCTCAATAAGCTCACCATTAAAGATAAATTTCCCATTCTGTGATTGATGAATTATTGGATGAATTACATGGAGCAATTTATTTTACCAAGTTGGATCTTCGTTCAGGATATCATCAAATTAGAATGAAGACTGAAGATATTCCAAAAACAACATTTCGAACTCATGAGGGTCATTATGAATTTTTGGTCATGCCTTTTGGCCTTACCAATGCACCTTCTACATTTCAAGGGTTGATGAATTCCATTTCAAACCCTTCCTTAGAAAATTTGTGCTAGTATTTTTTGATGATATACTAATCTACAGCGGGTCTTGGAAGGATCATGTTGAACATGTTGACAGGGTGCTCAAACTATTGCAGGAGAAACAATTATATGCAAAAACATCCAAATGTTTCTTTGGAGTACAACAGGTGGAATATCTGGGTCATATTGTATCTCACGAGGGTGTTAAAGTAGACCTTAACAAAATTAAATCCATTAAGGAATGGAAAGTCCCCACAACCATAAAGCAGTTGCGAGGATTTCTTGGGTTAACAGGGTATTATCGCAAGTTTGTTAAGAATTATGGGAGAATAGCAGCACCTCTAACAACATTATTGAAGAAAGATACATTTTCATGGACTCCTGAAGCAACTAAGGCCTTTGAACATCTTAAAGAGGCAATGTGCCTAGCACCGGTCTTAGCTACGCCAGACTTCACAAAAACCTTTATTGTGGAATGTGATGCCTCAGGAAATGGAATTGGTGCAGTTTTAATGCAGGAAGGAAGACCCATTTCTTTTGAGAGTCGTCCAATCAAAGGAAAGTATTTACAAAAACCTATTTATGAGAAGGAAATGTTAGCAATACTGCATGCACTAAAGAAATGGCGAACTTACCTAATGGGAAGACACTTCAAGGTAAAAGCTGATCATGATAGTCTTAAACACTTTTTGGAACAAAGACTATCTTCAGAAGAGCAGCAAAAATGGGTCACAAAGATGTTGGGTTATGAATTTTAAATAATCTACAAAAAAGGAAAGCTTAATGTTGTTGCAGATGCACTCTCAAGAAAGAATGAAGAGGTGGAAGCATTGCTTTGTGCCATTTCTATTATCCAACCAGATTGGATAACTGAAGCAAGAGATGAATGGAAGAAGGACAAAGATGTATGGATACTCATTCAAAAGTTGCAGCAAGATCCTAGTACATCTGATACATTTGGTTGGAAAAATGATTCCTTATGGTACAAAGATCGCTTATATCTTTGTAAGAATTCCCAACTAAAACAAAAGATTCTTCTGGAATTGCACACTTCTCCTTTAGGAGGACACTCAGGATTTTTAAAAACTTACCACAGGGTAAAGAAAGAATTTTTTTGGGATGGCCTTAAATCTGATATTCGAAAGTTTGTGGCGGAATGTTTGGTTTGCCAACAGAATAAAGTGGAAACAATTAAGACCCCAGGACTTCTACAACCTTTATCCATTCCGGGTCAACGTTGGGAGGAGATTTCAATGGATTTTATCACAGGTTTACCTAAGTCCGAAGGAAAGAGTGTCATCATGGTGGTAGTTGATAGACTTACCAAGTATGCACACTTTTGTGCATTATCTCATCCATTTAAATCAAGTACGGTTGCTACTACATTTATGGACAGAATTCAAAAGCTACATGGAAGCCCAAGGGTTATTGTGAGCGACAGAGATCCCATTTTTACTGGAAATTTTTGGACGGAGTTATTTTCTTGTTTGGGTACTCAATTAGCTCATAGCTCATCATATCATCCTCAATCTGATGGTCAAACTGAGATAGTAAATAAATTTTTGGAAGGATATCTTCTTTGTTTTGTATCTGATAAACAAACACAATGGGTCAAGTGGTTACCTCTCGCTGAATGGTGGTATAACACTTCCTTCCATACTGCAGCAAAAATGACCCCATTTATGGCACTTTATGGATATCATCCACCATCTATCACATCATCTTTAAGGGAAAATTCGAAGGTTCAAGCAGTGGAAGATCACATCGAGCATCAACAAGAAGTTCTCCAACTCTTAAAGGATAACCTAAATTTGGCACAAAATCGAATGAAACAACAGGCAGATCAACATCGCAACAAGAGAAGTTTTGATGTAGGAGACTGGGTATTTTTACGGCTACAACCATACAAACAAATGTCCCTCAAGAAAGCTAAGAAGGATAATAAATTATCGCCAAAGTACTATGGTCCTTACAAGGTGTTGCAAAAGATTGGTACTATGGCATACAAATTGGAGCTTCCTGCTTCTTTGCAAGTACATCCGGTTTTCCATGTTTCATGCTTAAAGAAGGTTATAGGTGAAAATATTCCAGTTCAAACAATATTGCCAGAACTTGATGAGGAAGGAAAAATCATATTGGAACTGGAAGCGGTCATGGAAACAAGAACTCGACAACTACGGAATCGATCAATTTCAGAGTATCTCATCAAGTGGAAGAACTTACCCACTGAAGATTCTACATGGGAGGATGAGAATTTTATACAGAAGCACCCGGAGCTACTCAAGCATTGAGAACAACACTTTTTTTGAAGGAGAGGGGCATGTTAGGTCCCTATATCACTAGTATAGTCCCTTATTATTGTTAGTGTAAACCCCTTATTGTTATTATTGTACCCTTGTAACCCCCATTTTGTTATTATTGCGCCCTTAAATTATTATTGTTAGGTCGGCTAGGATTACTTTGTGGCCCACTAGGATTACATTATGGCCCCATGGACTCCTATATATATAAAGGAGGTTTTGTAAATTGTATCATCCAAGAATTGTTCATTCATGTAATGTATTGGAGGTTACCCCCTCGAAGTGGATTATTTCTAAGGCGTTGATATCTCTTTTCTTCTATTTTTGGAGCTGGTTACACAACACAAAGTGTATCAGTACAAAGGCCTAAGTTCTCAAAAGGTACCATAAGAGGTCTTAAAAGGATCAAAGGAGGCAGACATAAGCATTACTTCACTGCACCAAGGGAAGAAAGTGTTAAAATGTATTAGTACAAAGGCCTCTTAAAATAGTCAAAGGGGAGGCAAGCATGAGGTAAAAATTCCTAAAGAGGTAATTATGACAAGCATAGGTTCACTTTTGATAAAAAAAAGGTGTTCAACTCCAAAAAGGACAATGATCAAAGGCAGAAGTTGTGTAGGCACCTAAAAAAATAGAAGTGGCCAAGGGAAAGACACAAAAATAGTTTAATTTGCTCACCGCCCCCATCAGAGATATATTACTGGAAAACTGATCAAAGGAACAAAAAAGTAATTGGTCTAAGAGCAATAAAGCCTCCAACAAGGGTCTCCTTATCAAAATTATATTTTGCAAGAGATAGATTAGCTGTGAATGACACTTCTATAGAACTGTCAAGGATGGCTACCTACAGGAAGATTGGTAAGGACAAACAAACCTAATGTTTCTCACGATGATGATGTTAGGAATCTATAATTTTAGCAGATTGGTGAGACTAAAACTGCACAAGCAACATTGTTTCAACCAACTTTGGGATTCTAGGATCTAGCCCTTCTGAATCCGGAGAGGGATCTCTCCAATAAGTACAAAGATGGATTTGTCTTTGAAGTCTTTGGGTTTATGATATTAGGCTAGTTATGGAGGCCAAGGGTTTGTTTGTTTTTGGATGGTTGAGCATGATTATTTTTTGAGGTGGAAAGTTCCAAATGCAAAGAGTTTCAAAGGTGAAAAGTTGCAAGCAATCAGAGCAAGCTTCAGGCAAAAACATAGATAATTGCAGGTTTTAGTCCATTGGGCTATGGATTCATAATAGGGTTTAATTGGAATAGCAAGGAGCAAGAGTGGTCCATGGGGAAAGTCATCTATGTCTAAGGATCTCTTTGAAGTTTGATTTATGGAATGAAATGATAAAATAAGAAGGGGAAATAAACAGATGCAGAACAAAGAGTGGTCCAAGATCTGATAAGTGCTTCTAAACTAGTCAGCCTTTGACACAGACTCAAGAAGAACATAAAATCAAACTAGGATCTGGTAAGTACTTTTAAACTAGCCAGCCTTTGATATACTTTCAATAGAAAACATTTTAAAACAAAGGGAAACTTGAAGGCAACTTTTGGAATAGAAACTAGCGGGCAGGGCTCACCACAAATCCTCTCCTAGCTCTGCTTTACTTGGTTATTTTCAAGACAAACACAAAGATGACAAAGAATGGCCTAAGATCTCGTAAGTACTTATAAACTAGCTAGATTTTAACACATTCCAAGGGAAACATTCAGACAGTAGTGGAGATAAAACTGGGACCAGGGCTCACCATATCTTCCTCAGTTCATCTTCACTAAACATATACTAAAAATAACATTTAAGAATAACATTCAGCTAAGACAATAAGATGAGGGAACGCCAACATTCCTATGCTTGAACTGAATTAAATCATTTCTAAATAACATAGTTTAGAAGAAAACATTTAGATAAAGATTTTCAGGTAGAGAAGGTTACTGATGTACAGTAGGTCATAACTCTATGCATGCTGTTCTTTACAAGAGATAATGAAACACAGTGAAAACAGAAACAAAATAACAAGTTACAATTAGAGAAACATCACCGTCAACATAGACCAGGATCCCATTAATCAGCTTGTATTGATGCTCCAAACCAGTTACAGATTTAAGTCTAGTGCTTTAGTTTAGCAATCATCTACACATCTCAGCCTAACCTATCTACCACCAGCAGAGCTCCAAGGGCTAGTGAACACTATTTACAATCGGAAGTTTAAGCTCAAATGTATTTCAAAGTTCTACAACCAACCCCTCACTCATCTTCCGCAGTAGTATATATAGAAGGATGAGGAGGTGAGATCTAATAAAAGATCTCATTTACAATTAATACATAATTAATGGCTTATTGGCCTTTGAGGAGCTCAATGAAGAAACTTATATACATATTCTCTGTATTAAATGATTTACATAAAGATTTAAGCTCGATGGGAGCTTTTGTTGACCTTTGAGGCTCTGTGTGGCGTTGACGTAAGTCTGCAGGTGTTTTTCATTAATTTTCCTTGTAGAAGTAACTTTCTGGATGCGCTGAGACAAATATCTGATCCTGATCAATAAATTCGGCCTCTGACTGAATACTTTGAGGCACAGGTGGCATCGTGGTAGCTAGAGGGATCAATTTGCCTCAATTTGTGGCGGTGGAGGGTTTCCTGTCGATAAAACACTTCAGATTTTCTTTAAACTGTGTTTTAAATCGGGGATTAGGCTTTTGATAAACATTCTTAGCCATAATCCCCATAAAATCTTTCTTTAATCCTCTGTTCTGATAAATTTTGGTCTTCGTCACTGATACTCTCTGACTGTGCCCGATTCATGGTTTTTCTGATATGCAGGGCTGTGCAAGGTTATGTGGCATCAATGCTTGAAGAAACACTGATGAAAACGTGTTTTTAACACCCTGTGATGATTTTATTTGATGAATCAAAGGCAGGAAAATCATCATCCTCTGCCCTCGAATTTTCTTCAAAAATGGCGAGAAAACCATTTAACCCTTGCAAAATACAAACAAATATTAAAAAATCCTACATGTATAGGTTTACTGCTTTGGAGGACACGTGGAGGAAGCGTGGCCATTGGATGGCATCATCCAATGGTCGGGATTGATCAGAGGAATCAAAAGGAAGGTGAAAGAAACTTTTAAATATGAGTCGTTGATCGCGCAGAGATCGACGGCTGGGAGTGGGAAATGGAAAGTCAAAATGGAAAACGTTGACTGGCGATCGAAAAAGGGCGATGAAATATGGATTGTCGATATGCAGATCAGATCGATGGCGAAGATTTATTGAATGACGCGTCATAGCCTAGTTAACTGTCGGGAAACATCGATGAGTGATAGCCATCGGATGGGCGGTCTCAGATATGACGGTGTACGGTGATATCGCGCGGCATCCTCATCCGAACATTAACGCACGATGGACGGCGATTTTGTGAATAGTGGCCAGGCCACGTGTCAATCGATGAGTGGAATCGCTGGCGATCGGGAAAAAAACCGTCGTCGCCTAAAGGCAGTGCGATGAAAACTACGTGGTTTCCAGGATGGGTTAGTGGAATGTAGGGACCACCGGGAGATGGACTCCACACCGTCCGATCTTCAGATCAGATCGACGGTGAGGATCGATTTAAAACTTGTACCGGCAGAAAATTTAATAAAATAATAAAACGTCGGAAAATTAATATAAACAGAGGTTTTATATATATAACCAAAGGTTTTAAACTTTGGCAGGAATAATTAAAAAATAGCTTGGCGCCCGATTGCGGGGCCGTGGGGCATATGGGAAACAATGTGACCGGGGTTTTTTAAGAAGAGGGGCTAAAGACTTAGCCCGAGGACTTAAGTCTATAATACATTAAAATATGATTTTTTATGAATTTTTCAATGGTTTTCAAGGGATTTTGAGGGTTTCGGTAAGGCAAAGAAGGAGTCTTTGAACCTTATAAAAATGGATTTTCATGAATGGAATAAGAGAACTCATGAAAAATAGAGGAATTTTATGGAGAAAAAGGGGAAAAAATGAAGGTTAGTTTTTGGGTGAGAAGGGGAAAATGATGATTTTGCAGCACTATTTTGGCTTGGAAATCAACAGGATTTCTGAGTATAAAATGGGAATAGTAGTGAAGACTTCGGACAGAGGCATGAGGCCTTCAAGAGACTTCAAGAGCCAACAATTTTTAGTAATGAAATTTGTTGCTTGAAGGCTCAAACAGTCTTAGCCACCTTTTTCTATAACAAATATTATAGATGGCTAATAGTGGCTCCACTTGGGGATGATGCCTTCTTGAAGGCATCAAGAACTTCAGAATTGCATTCTCTGGGAGGCTGACCTGTGCCTGATCCATTATATTCTCTGGGAGGCTGACCGGTGCCTGATCCATTGGACTGCTCTTCCTTTGCTGGGATGATTTTCTCTGAAAACATATTAGTAGCTATGAAAACAATGGACCTTCATCTACAAGATTTCTACCTACCCAATCCTATAGATCTAACATTTTTTCTTCATTAGAGTGCACTTGGATTGGCAAACTCTTTAAAAAAATTTATTCTTTTGAAAGCAGGAAATCTAATCTATTTCTACTTCTTATTTCTCCATGGACTCAGATTAAACAATTGAGCCCATATGATTCTCTGCCTATTCTATCAATCTGTTAGGATTAAACAGTCTAATAGATTTTTATTCTCTAAATTCTACAACATAAATTTAAAAAACAGTCAAGTGAAGATTAAGTTGTTTGACTTGCTATGGTCTATGGCATAAAAACAAGCTGCACATAGAAATTTATTTTACAAAAAATTAAATCAAAATGGAAGGCTTAAGATCTGAAAGTCCAAAGTACTGCCTTCTCTTTTTACAGCTCTGTTTTGGCTTTTGTTTGAGTTGTTCCTTATTTGTTCTCTGGTTCAGATTTTGAGCTAATTAGAACTAGATTTACATCTTTTTGACTCGGAAAATAAAACAGATTTGAGTCATCTTTTGCTTGGAAACTTAGGTTCAGGTTTTGAACATGTTTGAACCTTTCATTTCTATCCTAATCTATCTACTGATAAGCCAAGATTAAACAGTTTGGAAAATCGAATTCACTATCCTATCAGCATAAAATTTAAAGCTAATTAGCCAAGTTTAGGCCGTTTGACTAACTAGAAGTGTGTTTTGTAGGAGTGGCATTTGAGCTTGCACACTTTCAGAATTTGTTTCTCTTTTTTGGTATGGGGCTATACCTTTCTTGTTTTCACAATCTGCCCTCTTTTCTTTCTTTCTTTTTTTTGTATTTTTTATTTTTACAACTTTGAATGCAATGGTGGATGAGATATTTATAATGAAAAAAGATAAAAAGGCTTTAAAACATATCATGGATCAAGAGAAGTAATGTTTAAGCATCCTGCCATTGACAGGACCCCCAAACAATTCTGCTCCATTCAACTCCTGCAAGAAAAATGCATTGTTACCAGCAGTTGAATGAATAGAGTAAGGGCCAATCCATAAGTTGTCAAATTTTCCATGCTTTCCCCTTTCTTCCCTTCTGGAATCCCATTTTAAAACTTTGTCCCAAATTTTGAAATTGCTGGCCTTTGTTCTTCTGTCAAACATCTTTTTAATGCTGTCATGTTTATGCAATGTTTTGTTATACACTTCCTCTCTGGTTTGCTGAAGATGAATGGTCTGGTTTAATCTTCTGATCATATCATTATATTTAGTTTGCAACTCTTGAATCAACTTCAGCACTGGTACACCAAGGCTGTTCGGAAAAATTGCATCAGTGCCATACACAAGTTGAAAAGGTGACAGGCCAATAGATTTCTTCAAAGTCAATCTTTCAGCCCAAAGTGCATGAACAAGCTTTGTGTGCCAAGACTTTTTGTTATCTTCCAGCAGTTTCTTGATTATGTTCACTAACTTTTGTTTGAAGATTCTGCAAGTCCATTACCCTGGGGGTAATAAGTTGTGGAATGCCCAAATGTTATATGATATCTGTGACAGAACTCAACCATCTTCTTTGATCTAAATGCTACTGCATTATCAGTGATAATCTTGGTAGGACAACCAAATCTGGAGAGAATGTTAGTCTCCATAAATTTTATAATAACTTAATCATTGGCCTACCTACAAGGAATGGCTTCTATCCACTTAGTGAAATAGTCTGTGGTAGTGAGAATCCATCTATGCTGGGCGGAAAATGGTGGATGGATTTCTCCTATGAAGTCAAGTCCCCACTGTTGAAATGGGGCTTCAACAGTGATTGGATGCAGAGGCAGGGGTGGGAGTTTTCTTTTACCTTCAAAAAGTTAACATTTATGACAGGCTATGATCATTTTGTGTATATCAGGAAAAAGAGTAGGCCAATAGAAACCAACCCTTAAAATTTTGTTGGCTGTTGTCTTCCAAAACAAGTGACCTCCACACTCTCCTTCATGGAACTCGTGCTTAACCTTTTCTGCATCAAACTCAGGAAAACATTTAAGCAATACACCACTTGCATTTTTCCAGTAAAGACATCTATCAATAATGCAATAGTTTACAGCTTTCAATTTGAGGAATCTTGCCTTTGTTTTTGTCAAACCAGGAGGTGTATTCAAATTAAACAAAACATAAACAATATCCACATACCAAGGGGAATTCATAAAATGGTTTTCAACAATGGGAGTTGAGAATTCTTCTTGGTCATCCAAGGCATTAATCATATTAATATCAAGAACTTCAAAATTTGATTCAGCCATTAATCTAGCTAGACCTTGGCCTTTGATGAGTTTAGTGGGTTTTATCTCTAAATCATATTCAAGGATAACAACAATCCACTTACCTATCTTACCATCTGGGTCCTGTGTTAGAATGTCTTTAACAACTGAGTTTGGGACAAAGGCAATGATGTGTGAGTGAAGGATGTACACTCTGAAGTCTTTCAAAGCTTTGACCAAAGAAAAATCTTTCTTTTCCATAATGTTATACTTCAAAGGGGCATCCCTCAATGCCTTGCTAAAGAATGCAATAGGCTGCTCTTATCTTTGTGGATTTTTCTGCAAAAGGACAACAACTATGGTATGTTCTGATGCAAATGAAAAAATATAAAATTCTTTTGAAAAATCAGGACTTATAAGAACCATTGTTTTGGTTAACGCTTGTTTCACCAGTTCAAAGGAATCCTTTTCTTCCAAGGTCCATTTTACCCCTTGCTCCTTCTTTAACATGTTTGTGATATTATTAAGGAGCTCAGCCAAGTTGAGGATGAACCTTCTCAAAAATGTAATCTTTCCAATGAAAGATTGCAACTCTTTGATGTTTCGAGGGTGAGAGATTTGCAATATGGCCTCAATCCTCTTTGGATCTATCTTTATACCATCCTCAGAAATAATGTGCCCAAGAAGTTTACCTTCTTGGAGACCAAATAGTGTTTTCTTAGGGTTTAATGATATCCCAAACTTTCTGCATTTCTCGAAAACTTTTCTTAAATGTTCTAAGTGCTCTTCATCTGTTTTTGAAAACACAGCAACATCATCAAGATAGATAATGATGAAGAAGCCCAGTTCTTCCAAGAATGCTATGTCCATGGCTCTTTGAAAGGTTGCTCCAACATTCATTAGACCAAAAGGCATTTTCACATACATGAAAGTGCCCCATGGTGTAGTGAAGGCTGTCTTTAATTGATCAGCAGGGTGAACTAAAATCTGATTGTACCCTAAATAGCCATCAAGAAAATAAATTCTTTTAGACCCTACCACCCTTTGTAAAATATGATCCATCTTGGGTAAAGGGTAGTTGTCTTTTAAGGAAGCTTTGTTTAAGTCTCTAAAGTTTATACAAAGCCTGATCTCTCTAGTTTTCTTCCTAACAGACACCGGATTAGATACCCATTCAGAATATCTAACAAGGACAATAATACCAGCATCATACATTTTCATGATTTCTTTCTGAACCAATGGTAACTGAACAGGGTTTATTCAGCACGGTTTCTGTTTGAATGGTTTTTGGTTTTATTTGAGGGGAATTTTGTGCTGTATAATTTCAGTGTCATAGGATTTAAGATTTTCGTAACTCCACGCAAAAACATCAGAAAAATCTTTAAACAACCCAATGTATTTGAGTTTAATGTGAGCTGGTAAAGTCTTGGACAGTTTAATCATCATAGGTTTAAGTTCACTACTTATATTGCACTCTTCCACTTTAGTATCTACAGGTTCTAGTTTTGGCTTATTCGCCACATCGTTAAAATCGAACAACTCTTCTAAAGGGGCCAGACCCTTAGGCAAACTTTCATCTTTAGAGTGCAAAGTTTCTAACTCCTCTGTTTCTAACTCTATATTCAATTATGTTTCGCTTTCAGGTTTGCTAGATAACAGTTTCATATTAGTAAGCTTAGGAGACGGTTCTTCTTCATCAAGAAAATTTTCTTCTGTGCAATCTGTTTCATAGTCCGAGTCCAAAATTTTTAGTTCGAATTCATTTCTGAATTGCATGAAGTCTTTTATTTTTTTTTCATTGTCAAACACCTGCCAATACTTCTCATTATCAGGCACAGCTGGTCTAAATTTTATTTGATTTGTGCACTCTTTGGTGCTATATGGCGTTAAGCATGTTCTAGCTGCAAAGGCTAAATTGTGGGCCACGATATTTCTTTTTCTTGGGATAAAAATCAGTTTGGACTCCTCGAATGTTTTCAAAAGGTCCATGAAATCGTTTCGGTAGGCCATAAGTCTGGGATGATTTGCGTTATACTCCCCATTGACCTGCCTAATGACTAACTTTGAATCCCCATGTGCGTTAATTCTTCTAGCTCCTAACCTTTTCAATAAACTTAAGCCTAAAAGAAGGGATTTGTATTTCGCTATGTTATTGGAACACTGAAAGTTTAGTTTGTAGGAAATACATTCTGTGTGTTCATTTTCAATGTTAGAAATCCAGACACCTGCACCAGCGTCAGTCCTAGTGCAGGATCTATCAAAGTACATACTCCACAAAGGACTATTCTTAGCTTCGTCCCAGTTACTATCCTCTTCAACTAACATGCCTTCAGTTTGTTGTGGAAACTCAACACTTAGTTGTATTTGTTTTGATTCTTCAGGTTTTTCATTGAGTATAGGACCATATTCTTGAGCGTCAAGGTTTAAAAATAAAGGACGCATGACCTATAGTTCAAGACCTTTGTTTAGTATGCTAATTTTTAACGATTCAGCAAACTATTTTGACAGTTCTGTGGTGTTTAATTCTTCCTCCCTATCGGCCATTAACCCTGTTAAAGTGACTTGTTCACCAAGTGTTTCATCATTAAACATAATAAAAGAATCAAGGTCTATATTTACAGAATACAAAGGGGAGTTTTGGGGTCTGTTTTGACTTGTAACTGTGTATTGCATATGAGACTCCCTGTAAAGTCTTTTGGTCTGATTAAAAACAGGGATAGTCGCATAGGTCATGTCCATTTGCATAGTTCCCTGTAACTTAGCCTCCCAAGATCTTGATAATAACATTCCATATTTTGGGGGCACATCAGCCACAACAATATCCATCACTAAAAATTTGGCTGAAATTTGGGCTAAGTTAACACAGAGGTCTTTGATTAATCCTAAACATTTTACTCTGCTGGAATCAAAGGATTAAAGGTGTTTGTAAGGTTTGGTGATTTCTAGACCCAGGCTCTCCATTACAGCTTTTGGCATTAAATTATGAGAAGCCTCGGAATCATGCATAGCATTGTGAAAATTTTTGTCATGAACGTTTAAACTCACATAGAAGGGAGGAATAGGTCCCTCTTGATATCTACCTTCAATCTTTGGACCAAAAATCAGCTCTGGCTGGTCATCATTAAGATTGAATGTATCATTGTTCTCTTTTATATTTAAAACCTTCAAAATTTGGGTTCTATATATATGTTGGGCAGCTAACTCAGTCAAGGGAACAAAGATTTTGATTTTTGAAATTGCCTGCTCTAGGCTTAAAGGAATTTGACTCTTTAAAGTGCTGGTTTCAACCCTATTAGTTGTCATTCTATCAACAATATCAGCTTGCTGATTTGTTTTATTTACACTTGACAAAATTGTTTTCACAGGAGTACTAGCTGAAGTGTTAGTACTACTAATGTCTGCACTCTGTTTTTCTTTGTTTTGAGTGCCTTTCTCTATATCGTTATCAGAATTTACAGCCACTGTTTTATCCTTTTGTTTGACAAATTTAGGCTTGGTTGTAGTGATGTTTTGTGAAGATCTGTCAGATGTTTTTTTGTTGGGGGTTTGTTGACTGGTTTTGCTTCTAAGGTCATATTCTCTTTGAGATTCTATGATGACATTTTCCATGTCTTGATAATAATTTTCATCATCATCTCTTTTGTCATCATAAGGTGTGTATAGGCCTTGTTTTCTATCATAATGAATCTCAATGTCATCATTATCTACCCCCATCATGTTGATATCATCCTCCTCTGTTATTTCATCTGTTTCCTCAACCTCACTTACATAGTTTTGATGAAAGGGAGGAGTGATCTGTTGATCATCTTCCCTAGGTCTGTTTGGAGGTTGATTCCTTCTAAAATTCCGGTTTTGGTTCTGGTTTCTATTTTGAGGAGCAGTTTGGTTTTGAATGGCTTGTGCTCTCTTAATTATGCTCATCTCTTTCATCATCTCCTCCATCATTTTATCCATCTTTGAGTTTGAAGTAGAAGGTGTGGATTCCTCTCTAAAAGATACTCTCTTTTCAGTTTTCATTATAGCTCTCTTCTCCATTAAGTTGACTTCCACAGAAAGAGCACCCTTTTGCATATCTTCAAGAGTTGCAAAATCTCTCTCTCTCAGCTGATAGGTCATGTCAGAGTCAAACCCTTCGGGAAACTTGTTTAAAGCCGAGCCTTGTGGAGGTTTTAGTTCTGGGGAAAGTGCATTATACACACTATTGAACCTAGTGCAATAAGCTTGCACACTTTCCCCAGTGTTTCTATGGAGGTTTTTGTAGTCAGAAAGGACTTGGAGAGGATTCTTCTTTGCTTCCCATTTGTTTAAGAATGTTTGATGGAAGGCTTGGAGATTATTAATACTATGGGGGGATAGGCTTTTGAACCATTTTCTTGCTTCTCCCCCTAAACTCTGAGCGAATAACCTAAGCTTGATAGAATCATCATCAATTTCATTTCTTTCAAAGTAGTCATTCATCTTATCCACATGTTGTGATGCAGTTGTAGCATTGTTAGCATCATACAATGGAATTTTGGACTAATAGTCCTGTGGAAGGTTGACTAATGGTACAGGAAGGACTAATGGAGCATACCATGCTGCCATGATATGTGGTGGAGGTGGATTCACAAGGAGTGGATTGACAACTGAAAAAGTGGGCTGAAGTGGAGTGGTTTGAACAGTGGATGTGAGGTGAGCAGAAGTGGATGGACCAGGAATAGACTGTTGAGCTGATCTTGGATGAGAGATACCTAAGTTGTGAAGAAAATGTAAATCAGGAGGTGTTGTTTCTCTTCTACCATGATGCTTACTTGTTTCAGGAGAAGAAAGTGAAGACTCAGAATCTAGCTGATCTAAATCACTAAGAGGCCTAGTCCTAAAAGGATTCAATAAATCAACTTGTGATTTTTGCAGAGCTGAAAGATTTTCAGGGACTGAATTAGCTCTCAAGGGTGATTTGAAAATAGTTGACAATTTAATCTCAGGAGACTTCCTAAGGATACTTTCTGGATTATCAACTACTTCAGGTGGATCAGGGTCAGGGTGGGCTCTAGTGTGAATCTTTCTAGGAGCCACTATGCTATGTTTTTTTACCCAAATAAACAGGAAAAGTTCAACCAGGTATGAAAATCTTTGAAAGGTTAACCTGATCTGATTAAAACTCAATCCTACAGTCTTCTAACTGAGTTTGAATGATATTATGATGATAAGGGTTCTTCGCAGTGGAGTATTAAGGTCTACTAAGGATTTTGGAGTCGCCAAGTGGAATTTTTTAGCTCCGAAGGAGGTAAAAGCTCTTATGGTCCACCACCATGTTTATTGGATACCAATCTGAAATATTTTTAGGTATTTTCCGAGTTATGTTTTAGTTGTGTGGTTTTTAAGAATATCCTAACTTTGTTTCAAACTTAGCTATGGTTATGAGACAAAGACAGTTTATTCTTATGGCTAAGCCAGCTGATTTTTCAAGGTTAGATAAAGTCTTAAGAGAATCCTAGGGTTTACCTAGTTTGTCACTGATTCAAACAAGTTTTACCATGATTACCTTTGTTTGGTAGTGCTTGAAAAGGCTGCTTTTTACTCTCAAAGTTTTATGAAAATGAAAAATGATTGTGGTTTTTGTTCCCCAGTGGAGTCACCAGAAATGTTAGGAATCTGTAATTTTAGCAGATTGGTGAGACTAAAACTGTAGAAGCAACATCGTTTCAACCAACTTTGGGATTCTAGGATCTATCCCTCCTGAATCCGGAGAGGGATCTCTCCAATAAGTACAAATATGGATTTTTCTTTGAAGTCTTTGGGGTTATGATATTAGGCTAGTTATGGAGGCCAAGGGTTTGTTTATTTTTGGATGGTTGAGCATGATTACTGTTTGAGGTGGAAAGTTCCAAATGCAAAGAGTTTCAAAGGTGAAAAGTTGCAAGCAATCAAAGTAAGCTTCGGCCAAAAAGATAGATAATTGCAGGTTTTAGTCCATTGGGCTATGGAGTCATAAGACGGTTTAATTGGAACACCAAGGAACAAGAGTGGTCCATGGGGCAAGTCATCTATGTCTAAGGATCTCTTTGAAGTTTTATTTATGGAATGAAATGATACAATAAGAAGGGGAGATAAACAGATGCAGAAAAAAGAGTGGTCCAGTATCTGATAAGTGATTCTAAACTAGTCAGACTTTGACATAGACTCAAGAAGAACATAAAAGAAAACTAGGATCTGGTAAGTATTTTTAAACTAGCCAGCCTTTGATATACTTTCAGCCTTTGATAAAACAAAGGGAAACTTGAAGGCAACTTTTGGAATAGAAACTAGTGGGCAGGGCTCACCACAAATCCTCTCCTAGCTCTGCTTTACTTGGTTATTTTCAAGACAAACACAAAGATGACACAGAATGGCCTAAGATCTGGTAAGCACTTCTAAAATAGCCAGCTTTTAACACATTTCAAGGGAAACATTCAGACAGTAGTGGAGGTAAAACTGGGACCAGGGCTCACCATATCTTCATCGGTTCATCTTCACTAAACATATACTAAAAATAACATTTAAGAATAAAATTCAGCTAAGACAATAAGACGAGGGAACGCCAACATTCCTATGCTTGAACTAAATTAAATCATTCCTAAATAACATAGTTTAGAAGAAAACATTCAGATAAATATTTTCAGGTAGAGAAGGTTACTGATGTACAGTAGGTCCTAACTCTATGCATGTTGATCTTTACAAGAGATAATGAAACACTGTGAAAACAGAAACAAAATAACAAGTTACAATTAGAGAAACATCACCGTCAACATAGACCAGGATCCAATAAATCAGCTTGTATTGATGCTCCAAACCAGTTACAGCTTTAAGTCCAGTGCTTTAGTTTAGCAATCGTTTACACATCTCAGCCTAACCTATCTACCACCAGCAGAGCTCCAAGGACCAGTGAACACTATTTACAATCAGAAGTTTAAGCTCAAATGTATTTCAAAGTTCTACAACCAACCCCTCACTCATCTTTTGCAGTAGTATATATAGAAGGATGAGGAGGTGAGATCTGATAAAAGATCTCATTTACAATTAATACAGAATTAATGGCTTATTGGCCTTTGAGGGGCTCAATGAAGAAAGTTACATACATATTCTCTGTATTAAATGATTTACATAAAGATTTAAGCTTGGTGGGAGCTTTTGTTGACCTTTGAGGCTCTGTGTGGCATTGAAGTAACTCTTCAGGTGTTTGTCATTAATTTTCCTTGCAGAAGTAACTTTATGGTTGTGCTGAGACAAATATCTGATCCTGATCAATAAATTCGGCCTCTGATTGAATACTTTGAGGCACAGGTGGCGTCGTGGTAGCTAGAGGGATCAATTTGCCTCAATTTGTGGCGATGGAGGGTTTCCTGTCGATAAAAAACTTCATATTTTCTTTAAACTATGTTTTAAATTGAGGATTAGGCTTTTGATAAACATTCTTAGCCGTAATCCCCAAAAAATCTTTCTTTAATCCTATGTTCTGATAAATTTTGGTCTTCGTCACTGATACTCTCTGACTGTGCCCGATTCTTGGTTTTTCTGATATGCAGGGCTGTGCAGGGTTATGTGGCATCAATGCTTGAAGAAACACTGATGAAAACATGTTTTTAACACCCTATGATGATTTTATTTGATGAATCGAAGGTAGGAAAATCATCATCCTCTGCCCTCGAATTTTCTTCAAAAATGGCGAGAAAACCATTTAAACCCTGCAAAATACAAACAAATATTAAAAAATCCTACATGTATAAGTTTACTGCTTCGGAGGACACGTGGAGGAAGCATGGATGTTGGATGGCATCATCCAACGGTCGGGATTGATCGAAGGAATCAAAAGGAAGGCGGAAGAAACATTTAAATATGAGCCGTCGATCACGCAGAGATCGACGGTCGGGAGCGGGAAATGGAAAGGCAAAATGGAAAATGTTGACTGTGTTAGAGTCGGCCCTTGCAGCCCTCCGTCAGTGATCATTTCGTCTTTTGCATATTCATTATTAGGTGTCCCGCTTGTTCCACTTCGTTGCATTTCACTAGGATCATGCCATGAACTGACGAAGGGGTCTGTCGTCCTATGTTTCCTCATGTTTATACCTGCAGCGCTACTTTAAAAATTTTCCTCCAAAAAATTATTCATAGTCATTGTCATTACATATATGGTCGTTGAAAATGTCAATAAGTGTTCTAGGTCTTGGTGTCTAGGGTTTTTGAGTCATTTATATACTAGTCATAAAGCCTGCAAGGTGAGGAAAGTTCTGCATTTGTGATTTTTATTTTATTATCATCAGCATTTAAAAAAAAAATATTTCTAGTCCAAAACTCTGTTTTGGAACTAGAAATTTGTCATTATCATTTTGTAATAAATTGTAATTGTTCCGCCATGAAGACATTGTCAAAAGCAGACCCCTGGTCTCTTCTCTAGCCAAGATAGCCATATCCCTGCAAGAAGACAGCAAAATCATTAGTATCGACCTCAAAAAAAGCCAAAGGAAGTTTGTATTTGAAAAGCCAAAAGTGAAATTACAAAAACATTTGTAATATGGGTTTGAAATTAGATTTGAAATAAAATCTGATTGTGAAGATATTTGTGACATGTATAAAAGCCAAACAAGTTTCATTTGAACCAATTCATAGCTCCCAAATCGTGTTTGAAGATTGGAGGGCCGATTTCAGAGTTTTAAGTTGCTTGGGCAGTGTTGATTGGGCCGAGCGACCCACGTGGAGGCCGAGCGACCCACGGGGCTGCGCGGCCACGCGGAACCATCTCGGCGGTGTAAATTTGCCGGGCGCGACCACGGGCGGGCGACCCACGCAGACACAGGGTTTCGAAATTTAGTTTGAGCGCCCAGTTTTGCTTGGAATCGACTCAACTTGCCTTCAAACAGGTTTTTAACAATTGCTTGGTGTTTTTGAACGCACTTGTGGCATCATTGGTGGTTTCAAATGTTCAAACGGAGGAGTTAAAATCCCACAGTCATAGCATTATTGTTTTCAGGGTTTTAGGATGAAAATGAATGGTTGAAAGAATTTGTTTGCTATCTTATGGCAGTGATACATCCAGCTTTACATATGATATCAATTTGCCCTCATGCCCATTATGCCACTGCAACCATTGCTATTATTATACCATGTTTAAACCCTTTGTGCCATGGTAACTGTGTTTGTAATGAGTCTCACTGCCCAATGTAAAAATATGCTCATGAATTTGTTTCAAACTGCCCATTGAGACCTTTGTGGTTATTACTCATAAACAAACACATTCTATTGATGCCATGCCCTCCCTTTGACTAGATGTGTTCAAAATTTTGAAGGTTGCCTGCTCTTATTTGGTCAAAATTTCACTTGCATTCAAAACAGAGATTGTGCCTTTTCAATCCATTTAAAGCTGAGATTTTATCATGGTTTGTTTCCTTATGGTGTTTTGACGGTGGGATATTTATTGGGTGTTAAAACATACATCCTAATTTTGCTTTCACTGCATTCATATCAGTATACACATTGCCAAAAGCTTGATCAGAGATATGTCAGAGACAGAGTCAGAATATGAGCCAGGGTCAGGCAGTGATTCGGTGACTGAAGGTAATGTGCCACGGGGGTCCCGCAGAGAACATAGAAGCGGTGATCATCGCAGAGAGGAGCCTACTTCTTTGGCTCGGTTGCAGGCATGTCCATTAGCTATGGATTGTTTTCGATATTTGTCATGTTTCAGATTTTGTGAGATGGTTGCACAAACCCGGCCTCATCGTGAATTGGCTCGTTTGTTTGTTCTTCATTTACGGGATGGTCGGGTAAGCCTTGCTGGGGTTGATTTCATTGTGTCACCCTTGACTATTGCTCAAGCCACTGGTATACCGAACATGGGCGAGGAATGGAACAAGGGTCAACAGTTAGAGAAATTTCACTATGAGCCATACATTAAAACTGGATATAAAGCTTACTTGAGTAGAGTTTTTCCATTCAGATTCTTGAGAGATGAGTATGCAACGCTCATGAGGCTCATTATTCAGTATTTTAGTTGTGAGGGCAGGTATGCTCGTCTTTTCTCATACCATGTTCGTTTGCTGATGCACTTCACAAGGGTGCGTATGATGAATATTCTGTATTTCATACATCGCAACATAGAGAGGATGGTGACATTTGTGCAGAAGAAGACGAGCCCAGTGCAGCAGTACAGGAGTATATACCATTTCACTTTGATCAAAATCTTGGTATTACATCAGTTGGCGGAGCAGGGCATCACTTGGGAGGATTTCATTTCTAGAGACTTTTTCAGAGTGCCACAGCAGCCTCCCGAGGCAGTTCATGATGCAGGAGAGCCCTCACACCAGCCGGACATGCTTGAGGTTGAGCATATCATTACTCCTTTGGTTCAGACATATCAGCGAGGCCACAGGGCCTTATTTGCGGCGACACGGCGGGTACTATCTCCACGTGAGGTGGAAGGGGTCCTGCCGACTTCATCGACACGGCGAGTATTATCTCCACGTGATGTGGAAAGGGTCTCGCTTTCTTCTTCAGTGCAGGTACAGGTACAAGACAGGGGCAAGAGGCCCATGCACGATGAGGGCCCATCAGGAGGCCGGGACACCGATATGACAGTCATTGATGTTGATACGGGCTCTCCTAGCTCGAAGCTGAGGGAAGTCATCCAGGAGCAAAGGGCCGAGAATGACCAGCTGAAAGACCAATTGCAGAAGGCTCGGTGGGTGATTAACTATTTGGAGCAGCGCAACAAACAGCTCGAGGATGAGCTCACATTTTATGAGGTGCGCCAAATCCGTGAGGACAGACAGTGGAATCGAAAGAGGCCCGGTGACATGACACCAGCTGACAGAGATACTGTACTCACGCGGGTAAATATACATCTTGAGAAGCTGTTGGCGAAGGCCAATCGAGACAAAGACATGCTTCGCCACATGAAAGGCCATTACTGGGCTCGCATGCATGTTTGCAAAGCGAGGATGAGGATCATGAAGAGGAGGTTGCGCAAGGCACTTCGACGGCGGAAAAGGCCTAATCCACTTCGGATTTTGGCCGAGGCTTCATTGAATGGGCAAGAAACATGATGGAGGACCTCCGCTCCGAATTTGGGCAAATTCGGAGAAAATTTTGTCATTTTCAAATTTTTGGTCTTAAAAACAGGTTTTGCAGCTACGTGGGTCGCGCGCTCATGCGCTCGCATTTTTTTGGGGCACTTGCTGGAGGATATTTTTACATTTTTGGATTTTTCATGGTTAAATATGCATCCTCTGAAGTCAACTTATCATTTCAACAAAATCTGGATGGTCAAACAGCTCAAAAACACCATAAAAAACACCTTGCTGCCACCTTTTGCACCAGCAGGAAGTACCTCTGGAAGAATGAGGTTTTGAAGGGTCAAATCAACTCCAAATTCAGAAATTCCACTTGGGTTGGAAAGTAGACATCCAGGGCTTTCCAACGAGCTATCATGAGCTCAATTTGGATGTCGGGAACTACCTCAAAATCAGCCTGCAACATGAGCGACCCACGCAGTTCAGGAGCGACCCACCTAGAGATTTTTTTGAGTTTTCAGCTGCCAGCTCAGTATTTCGCCTATTTTGGACCAGTTTTTCCTATGGATAGAATTCTTGGGTTTTTATGATGTAAATTCATGTTTGATAGGTAACTTTGGCTTGTTTTTATCTCTTCTAGAAGATTCACTCTCAAATGAGTAAAAAATCATGTAATGGATCAGTTTCCACTCTTTTAGAGGCAAGTTGTTAGCTGCCTAGATTGTAGTTCCATGATTAGAATTGGTTGAAACTGATCCCTGAAGAGGGAATTCGACCCCTAGAGGTGGGGAAAGGGTTAGAGTGATCTATATATTGTAATTTCTGAGGCATTCTACAGGTTGGACTCTTGGGATACTTTTGATACTATTGTACATACTTTTCATATTTTGGCTAAGGAAAGATCAGGGGTTTTGCGGCACTTGTTGGGATCCTTGTGGTGTTTTGTTCTTGATGATGTTTCTCCTTTTTTTACTGTAAGTTTCTTCATGTTTAATGTTGCCATCCTTTCATAATGCTTCTGAACTAAATTGAATGAGTGAATAAGGTTGAATCCATTGTTTACGGTGCTTGGCCTTTGAATTCAGTTAGTTCTATATGTTTTCAGCTGTTTGGAGAGGATCCAAGTTCTTCTTTGCCCTCTTCAGCTCCTCGTCGGTCTAATCTATCCATCTATCCAATTTAAAGCATCAAGATCGTCACCTACCTCGCCCCAGCTTGAACTCTGCAAAGGTCTGACCTTATCCCCGGACCCAAAATTTGTTTTCCCATTACTCCAGCGAAAACCCAAAAAACCAAAAAACAAACATACCTATCTCTTTACTAGCCTAAAATCAGTTCTTATTGTAAGTCATCTCGCATCCTATTGCTCATTTTCTCGATATTGACGGAGAGAGCCCTCTCCTGTCCTCGTAGGGCTAGCTACGAGGCTGAGCGTGGTTTGATGTAGCCTTGAGTTTACTTCATTTCAGCCTGAGGTAGATTTGAGCGCTAACATAGTGGCGACCATACTGGGGAAAATCTCAATGGTTTGCTTGTTGATGTGTTTGTTCCACGAGTCTTAGACGGAGTCTGAAGTCACGCCAGGTAGCTTTCGAAACGCTTTTGTTATGCATAAGCGGAAGTAGATAAACGCTGCTTCAGTCGATCTCCGGTAAGCTTGTGTGTGCAGTACTTGATTTGTAAATCACCCCGGTATACTTATTCGTTCTAGACCTTTTGGATGATTGAGTCTAGAAGTCGAAAGGCTGAAAATAATTGACTGTGTTCCTTGAAATTTATCCCGAGAAGATCAATACACTGGCTTCAAGAAGGAATACTAGGGCGAATCCTGACCCTGATCCACCAACAATATTCGAAAATCCGAATCTGATCCCAAGGACCCTTAGAAAACAAGGGAGCCAAGAGAGTTCTGAAAGAGAAAGCCAATTGAGTTTTGAGAGTTCCAGAGTGCTTACCCGATCTGCATCCTGTCCTGTCAAAATCATATATGTTGATGAAATCCCCTTTGATGCACGGTTTGAAACATCCTTGTTTGTGAATTTTTCTGAAACTGAATTGTCAAGATTAGTCCCAGATCCATTGTTTACTAAAGATTTGCAATATAGATTTGTTTCACAGTACCTGGATAGACAGCTGCAAAGTTCTATTGAGGATACTAACACTTTTGAATTCACTGAATCTGCTTCACAAGTTCTTGACCCATCTGAAATTGCATCAAGCTCACGGATCCCTACTGAGCCTCCCTTTATCCCTACCATTCCGGTTCAGCCTGAGTTTTCTGATCAACAATCAATAGTAATTTCTCCGTTTCCATTGAATACATCTCGTAGACCTACTGCTCCTACTCCTCCTGTGTCTCCTCGACAACAGATTGTCTTCAATCCACCAAGAGATATGGCTTCTCGTTTTGCACCTCTTGTGTTACCCCAGCAGTTGAATGATATGCCCGCAGACTATCAGAGCAAGATCCCGACATTTGATGGCACTCCACAGAGTCTTCCTGCACAACAGCATGTAGACAATATGGCAGATTTCTTTGATCGTTTCGAGATTGATGAAGAAAATGTGACTATGAGGCTTTTTGTGCAAACCTTTGGAGGAGAGGTAAGGAAATGGTTCAGAGCCTTGCCACAAAGAAGCATCGATACGTTGGCAGAACTTCAGAGGCAGTTTTTAGACCGATGGGAGATGAAAAAGGATCCGCTGCAGATTACTTCAGAATATACAAACCTCAAACGTAATCCTGGTGAGTCTGTTCAGGATTATATCATTAGATTCAATACAGTGTATAATGCTATTCCAGATGATTTGAGACCGTCCAAAAAGTCTGCTCTCCTTAAATTCCCGGATGGCTTTGATCCGGAGATGGCCTATTCCCTTTGTGATAGAGATCCACCTACTTTAGAAGATATGCAGAAGGTCGCTGTTAGTGTTGAGGCAAATCTGAATGATAAAAGAGCACGGTTGAAAGCAGAGAAAAGAGTGACAATAAAGGAAGAGCCTTCTACATCTATATCAGAATAGCACTTAGCTCGTGAGTTGGAAAAGGCTTTAAGAAGAATAAATCTTGACAAGGCAGAAACACAGTTTCGAAATCCAAATTTCCGTGGCCAGCAGCAGCCACAATTCAGAATTAAGCAGCGTGAACAAAGAGCTCAAGAGCCAGCAGCCCAACAGCAGGTTAAGACTCCTCTTTTGCAGAATTTTGTGAGTCGTGATTCCGATGATGATGATGATGTGTCAGGTGAGCAAAATCATTTCTTCACTCCTGATGATTTGCCTATTTATATTACTGAGGAAGAGGAGTATGGTGAAAGTTCAGTTGTTCAAAAAGATGAGGATTTTATCCTAACAAATGATGTTGATTTAGAGGAAGAGTCAGATGAATACCAAAGAGGATATTTGAATGCATTGACTACCCAGCAGAAGCAGTATTCATTGAGAAATCGAGATGTGCCTATAAATCCCATTCAGAAAAGAAAGGAAGCTTCAGCACCGAAGACAGATTCACCAATACCAGAGAAAAGAGGAAAAGAGACAATTGACCCCGCAGCAAGTAAAGTATCATCAGCTGAGAAAGTAAATCAGTCAAACATAGTGAAAGACAAGGCTGAAAAGAAGGAAATTCCAGTTAAAGAGGTCGAGAAGGTTTCAGCATTTAGCTTGGAAAATGAAATTTCCAAACTGAAAATATCCATTCCTTTGACGGAGATTATGAAAAACAGCAGCTACCGTAGTCAAGTCACCAAAATTCTGAACTTTGATCCAATGATTGACACGGTAAATGTTGAGGATGATCAGCCGGAATTGATTTTTGGGCCTGCATTAAATGGTGAGTCTCCTGATAGTAATGTTCCTCCTTTTTACATCAGTTTGAGGTTGCATGAATATATATTGCACAATGCTATGCTCGATTCGGGTGCTTCGCACAATTTGATGCCAAAGGCAATCATGGAAAAGTTGGGATTAGACATTACAAGAGAGTATCATGATTTGTATTCATTCGATTCTAGCCGGGTAAAGTGTATAGGACTCATCAAAGATTTGGTGGTAAGCTTAGATCAAATTCCAGCGAAGAATGTTTTGATGGATGTGGTGGTTGCTGACATTCCTCCACGTTTCGGGATGCTCCTTGCAAGATCTTGGGGGGCAAAGTTGAAAGGTACACTTCAATTAGATTTCTCTTATGCTACAATTCCAGTCTTCGGTGAAATGAGAAAGTTGTATCGTGAGCAGAAGATGAAATACATGATAACTAGCAAAGAGAAGCCAGTCAATCATCCTGTGAATTATGTACATACTGATTTAGAGTCGTTTGTGTTGCTTGCTGATAGTTTTAATGATGTAGAGAGTCAACTAGTTCAGGCAGAAGACATACCAGAAATAAATGAGAATTTTAGAGAAGTTTTGCAAAAAGAAAGAAGAGAAAAACAAGCTGTTTTGGAGCAGTCAGCTGAAGACAATGGGCAGCAAACAGGAAAAACAGAGCCGGCACAGTTTCAGCATTTAGAGGACGATGAAGATGGTCTTTGGACCATGGATTTTGACGGTGCAGTGGGCAGCGATGGTGCTGGGATTGGTGTGTGGATTCGAAGTCCATTTTCCGCTCCTGATAAAGTTCCGAGCAATGTGAGAGTGTGTTCTTACAAGCTGGCATTCGATTGTTCTAACAATGAAGCGGAATACGAGGCTCTTATTGCTGGCCTTAAGATTCTCAAGAAGCTGAATGCGAAAAGGATTGCGGTATATGGTGATTAAGAATTAGTGATAAAGCAAGTTAAAGGTGAGTTTCAGGCTAAGCATCCTCGCATGAGGGCTTACCGAAATGCAGTTTTGGATATTCTGAAGTTATTTTCTGATCATACTTTGACATGTGTGCCCCGCATACAAAATGGTGTTGCTGATGGACTTGCTAAGGCAGCAAGAAATCTTAAGATTCCAATGAATTCCAGCAACAAGTTTGAGATACATGTGAAACACCGGCCCACCATTCCAGACAATCAGCGATGTTGGCAAGTTTTTGAGGATGATGAGGAGATTAGTGAATTTCTGCAGAATAAAGGTAAGTTTAAAGATACCTCCATAGATACAGAATTTGATGATGGTATTGATGACATACAGATAAATCAAATGGATGTGCTGCAACTGAAGGATAACATCATTCCTAAGGGATTGATTCCTTTGGAAGAGTTGTTTGATCAAGACGATGTAGCTCGTAAGCCTACATTGCGGCCAACAGAAAAGGGTGTCGAAGAGGTAAATATTGGGACAGCTGAGAAACCCAAGATGGTAAAATTGTCAAAGTCATTGTCACCAAAGGTAAGAGCAGAATATGTGAAATTGTTATCTTCATTTTCTGATGTGTTTGCGTGGGATTATTCAGATCTTAAAACATATGATACCAATATCATCCAGCATACTATTCCCATCAAACCAAATCAGAAGCCTTTTCGTCAAAATTTGAGGAGGATCAATCCAAAGCTGCTACCATCAATTGAAAAAGAGGTAAATAGGTTGTATAAGTCAGGAATCATTGTACCTATTCGTTTTTCAGATTGGATATCAAACTTGGTGCCCGTGAGAAAGAAGACAGGTGAGATCCGTTTATGTATTGACTTCAGAAATATGAATAAGGTATCATTAAAGGACAATTATCCGCTGCCAAAGATGGATCACATATTGCAGCGAGTAGTTGGAGCATCAAGGATGTCACTACTCGATGGATACTCAGGTTATAATCAGATTTTAGTGCAGGAAGATGATCGTGACAAGACTGCGTTCACCACTCCTTGGGGAACATTTCATTACGCAAAGATGCCGTTCGGTTTAAAGAATGCAGGCGCTACCTTTCAGCGTGCAATAAACATGGCTTTTGCCAATGAGAAAGATGTGTTTTTGGTTGTTTACCTTGATGATCTAACCGTGTTTTCCAATTCTGATGAGGAACATTTATATCATTTGAAAATTGTTTTCCAGAAGTGCAGAAAATATGGCATTTCGTTGAATCCGAAAAAGAGCCTTTTCGCCATGGATGAAGGAAAGCTCCTTGGCCACATCATATCGAAAGATGGCATTCGAGTTGATCCTGCACGTGTTGAAGCCATACAGCAGATTGAACAGCCCCGGAACAAGAAAGAGATACAGTCATTTAATGGTAAAATGAATTTTTTGCGTCGTTTCATTCCCAATCTTGCAGAACACCTTAGAGAAATCACGAACATGCTGAAAAAGGACAGTCAGGTAAGATGGACAGAAGAGGCAGTAAAGTCATTTAATTTGGTAAAGATAGCTCTTTCTTCAGCCCCTATTTTAATCAGCCCTGATTACACACAAGACTTCATTTTATTTTCTTTCGCTTCTGAGCATACATTGGCAGCTGTTTTGATGCAAAAAAGGGATGGAGTTGAGAAGCCCATCGCTTTTTTTAGTCGGATCATTAGAGATGGAGCATTGAAGTATAATATCATTGAGAAACAAGCACTTGCGCTTGTAAAGGCTTTGAAGGATTTCCGTGTGTACATATTGCATTCCCATATTACAGCATATGTTCCTAACGCAGCAGTTAAAGATGTTTTGGTACAGGCAGATCCAGAAGGAAGAAGAGGTAAGTGGATCGCTGCGTTGTTAGACTATGATGTGGAGATTAAACCGACCAAGCTGATCAAAGGACAAGGACTCGCCAAGCTCATGGCTGAAACAAATCTGCATGCTCTAGACATAAATTTGATTGCTGCCATGTCTGATGAAGATGGGGAAAGTACGTCAGTTCAGGTATCCGATATTTTTGTTTCTTCTGCTTGGTATGCTGACATTTTATATGTGCTTCAGAATTTGTCTACACCGCCTGGTATGCCTCGAAATAAGAGTAGAACATTGAAGTTAAGAGCTGCTAAATTCTGCATTTTGAATTCTGCATTGTATTGGAAAGACCCTGGAGGTATGTTGTTGAATTGTTTGGTAGAAGAGGAAGCTCAAAGAGTTTTGGAGGATTTTCACAAAGGTGACTGTGGAGGTCATTTGTTTTGGAAAACCACAGCGAATAAGATTCTAAGGGCGGGGTATTATTGGCCTTCTTTGTTTTCTGATGTGTTCAAGGCTGTTAAAAATTGTCATGAGTGTCAAATTTTCGAAGGGAAGCAGAAACTACAGCCTTTGCCTCTAAAACCAATCGAAGTTAGTGCACCATTCCAGCATTGGGGATTGGATTTTATCGGGGAAATCCACCCAGCATCTTCCGGACAGCATAGATGGATCTTGACAGCTACAGACTACTTCACGAAGTGGATTGAGGCGATTCCCACTCGACAGGCCACTGATGCGGTAATTATCTCTTTCCTTGAAAACAATATTATGTCATGCTTTGGGTGTCCTACTAAAATAATCACAGATAATGCAGCAGCTTTTAAGTCTAAGAGGATGGTTGATTTTTGTTTTAAGTACAATATTACCTTGGGACATTCGACCGCCTACCATCCGCAAGGGAATGGCTTGGCGGAATCTTCAAATAAATCCTTGGTGAATATCATTAAGAAATTGCTGGAAATCAACAAGAAGGCTTGGCACAAAAAGTTGGTAAATGCATTATGGGCTGATAGGGTAAGTCAGAAAAGGTCTATTGGTATGTCTCCTTTCGAGTTGGTGTATGGGACGGATACGGTTTTTCCTACTTCACTTGCTGTCCCGGTGGTCAGATTGCTTCAGGAAGCTGGAAGTGAAGAGGATCCTATGCATAGGAGGATTAATGAGATGATTCATTTACAGCAGACACGTGAGGAGGTATTTCAAAATACTTTCAAGTTGCAGGAGCGCATAAAGAAGATCTACGACAGAAAGGCAAAGTCAGATAAGTTTCAGTTGGATGAAGTAGTTTTGAAATGGGATGCCCAGAATGAAGACAAGGGAAAGCACGGCAAATTTGAGAATTTGTGGAAGGGACCGTTTAAGATTGCGGCGTATCGGGGGCAGAATGCATTTCTTCTCAAAGAAATGAATGGAGATGATTGTCCTGGTGGACCGATCAATGGTCGGTTGCTGAAGCGCTATTATTTCTGAGTATTTGCTGCTGATCTCATTGTCATTGTATATATCATTTTACTTTTGTTTCATTGCAAGTGTGCACTGATCTCTCATTTTCAGTCTGGGGCCCGGAGCGAAGGCTATAATTCTGGAAATAGAGGTTGGTTGGTTTGAGATTGTATAGTTAAGTTTTATCAGTCTTCTTGTTTAAGGTCATGTCAGTTTGAGTCTAGTCAGTTTTGGGTCAAATTGCAGTCTATCGTTAGTCAAATCTGCAGTCAATAAAATTGTCCAAAGTTTGTCTTGTCAGTTGAAATAATGATTCCATCGCCCAATGGATGAGAGGCACTGTCTGACTCCCCTAGAGATCTGCCGTTCTTGGCATCTCCATGGAGCCACCATCCCCATTGGAGCCAATGTTAGAGTCGGCCCTTGCAGCCCTCTGTCAGTGATCATTTCGTCTTTTGCATATTCATTATTAGGTGTCCCGCTTGTTCCACTTCGTTGCATTTCACTAGGATCATGCCATGAACTGACGAAGGGGTCTGTCGTCCTATGTTTCCTCATGTTTATACCTGCAGCGCTACTTTAAAATTTTTCCTCCAAAAAATTATTCATAGTCATTGTCATTACATATATGGTCGTTGAAAATGTCAATAAGTGTCCTAGGTCTTGGTTTCTAGGGTTTTTGAGTCATTTATATACTAGTCATAAAGCCTGCAAGGTGAGGAAAGTTCTGCATTTGTGATTTTTATTTTATTATCATCAACATTTAAAAAAAATATATTTCTAGTCCAAAACTCTGTTTTGGAACTAGAAATTTGTCATTATCATTTTGTAATAAATTGCAATTGTTCCGCCATGAAGACATTGACAAAAGCAGACCCCTGGTCTCTTCTCTAGCCAAGATAGCCATATCCCTGCAAGAAGACAGAAAAATCATTAGTATCGACCTCAAAAAAGCCAAAGGAAGTTTGTATTTGAAAAGCCAAAAGTGAAATTACAAAAAACATTTGTAATATGGGTTTGAAGTTTGATTTGAAATAAAAATCTGATTGTGAAGATATTTTTGACATGTATAAAAGCCAAACAAGTTTCATTTGAACCAATTCATAGCTCCCAAATCGTGTTTGCAAAGTGGAGGGCCGATTTCAGAGTTTTGAAGTGCGTGGACAGAGTTTTGGGGCTGCGCGACCCACGTGGAGGCCGAGCGACCCACCTGGGCAGAGCGACCCACGCAGGTCAGTTCAGCAGTGCAAGTTTGCAAGGTGCGCGACCCACCTGGGCCGAGCGACCCACGCAGGAGCAGTGCGACCCACGCAGACACAGGGTTTCGAAATTTAGTTTGAGCGCCCAGTTTTGCTTGGAATCGACTCAACTTGCCTTCAAACAGGTTTCTATCAATTGCTTGATGTTTTTGAACGCACTTGTGGCATCATTAGTGGTTTCAAATGTTCAAACGGAGGATTTAAACCCCACAGTCATAGCATTATTGTTTTCAGGGTTTTAGGATGAAAATGAATGGTTGAAAGAGTTTGTTTGCTATCTTATGGCAGTGATACATCCAGCTTTACATATAAATCAATTTGCTCTCATGCCCATTATGCCACTGCAACCATTGCTATTATTTTACCATGTTGAAAACCTTTGTGCCATAGTGACTGTGTTTGTAATGAATCTCACTGCCCAATGTAAAATATGCTCATGACTGTGTTTTAAACTGCCCATTGAGACCTTTGTGGTTATCACTCATAAACAAACACATTCTATTGATGCCATGCCCTCCCTTTGACTAGATGTGTCCAAACTTTTGAAGATTGCCTGCTCTTATTTGGTCAAAATTTCACTTGCATTCAAAACAGAGATTGTACCTTTTCCATTCCATTTAAAGCTGAGATTTTATCCATGATTTGATTCCTTGATGGTGCTTTGACGGTGGGAATATTGGTTGGGTGTTAAAACATACATCCTAATTTTGCTTTCACTGCGTTCATAACAGTATACATATTGCCAAAAGCTTGATCAGAGATATGTCAGAGACAGAGTCAGAATATGAACCAGGATCAGGCAATGATTCGGTGACTGAAGGTAATGTGCCACGGGGGTCCCGCAGAGAACATAGAAGCGGTGATCATCGCAGAGAGGAGCCTACTTCTTTGGCTCGGTTGCAGGCATGTCCATTAGCTATGGATTGTTTTCGATATTTGTCATGTTTCAGATTTTGTGAGATGGTTGCACAAACCCGGCCTCATCGTGAATTAGCACGTTTGTTTGTTCTTCATTTACGGGATGGTCAGGTAAGCCTTGCTGGGGTTGATTTCATTGTATCACCCTTGACTATTGCTCAAGCCACTGGTATACCGAACTTAGGCGAGGAATGGAGCAAGGGTAAGCAATTAGAGAAATTTCATTATGAGCCATATGTTAAAACTGGGTATAGGGCTTACTTGAGCAGAGTTTTTCCATTCAGATTCTTGAGAGATGAGTATGCACCGCTCATGAGGCTCATTATTCAGTATTTTAGTTGTGAGGGCAGGTATGCTCGTCTTTTCTCATACCATGTTCGTTTGCTGATGCACTTCACAAGGGTGCGTATGATGAATATTCTGTATTTCATACACCGCAACATAGAGAGGATGGTGACATTTGTACAGAAGAAGACGAGCCCAGTGCAGCAGTACAGGAGTATATACCATTTCACTTTGATCAAAATCTTGGTGTTACATCAGTTGGCGGAGCAGGGCATCACTTGGGAGGATTTCATTTCCAGAGACTTTTTCAGAGTGCCACAGCAGCCTCCCGAGGCAGTTCATGATGCAGGAGAGCACTCACACCAGCCGGACATGCTTGAGGTTGAGCATATCATTACTCCTTTGGTTCAGACATATCAGCGAGGCCACAGGGCCTTATTTGCAGCGACACGGCGGGTACTATCTCCACGTGAGGTGGAAGGGGTCCTGCCGACTTCATCGACACGGCGAGTATTATCTCCACGTGATGTGGAAAGGGTCTCTCTTTCTTCTTCAGTGCAGGTACAGGTACAAGACAGGGGCAAGAGGCCCATGCATGATGAGGGCCCATCAGGAGGCCGGGACACCGATATGACAGTCATTGATGTTGATACGGGCTCTCTTAGCTCGAAGCTGAGGGAAGTCATCCAGGAGCAAAGGGCCGAGAATGACCAGCTGAAAGACCAATTGCAGAAGGCTCAGTGGGTGATTAACTATTTGGAGCGGCGCAACAAACAGCTCGAGGATGAGCTCACATTTTATGAGGTGCGCCAAATCCGTGAGGACAGACAGTGGAATCGAAAGAGGCCCGGTGACATGACACCAGCTGACAGAGATACTGTACTCACGCGGGTAAATATACATCTTGAGAAGTTGTTGGCGAAGGCCAATCGAGACAAATACATGCTTCGCCACATGAAAGGCCATTACTGGGCTCGCATGCATGTTTGCAAAGCGAGGATGAAGATCATGAAGAGGAGGTTGCGCAAGGCACTTCGACGGCGGAAAAGGCCTAATCCACTTCGGATTTTGGCTGAGGCTTCATTGACTGGGCAAGACACATGATGGAGGACCTCCGCTCCGAATTTGGGCAAATTCGGAGAAAATTTTGTCATTTCCAAATTTTTGGTCTTAAAAAACAGGTTTTGCAGCTACGTGGGTCGCGCGCTCATGCGCTCGCATTTTTTTGAGACACTTGCTGGAGGAGATTTTTACATTTTTGGATTTTTCATGGTTAATTATTCATCCTCTGAAGTCAACTTATCATTTCAACAAAATCTGGATGGTCAAACAGCTCAAAAACACCATGAAAATCACCTTGCTGCCACCTTTTGCACCAGCAGGAAGTACCTCTGAAAGAATTAGGTTTTGGAGGGTCAAATCAACTCCAAATTCCGAAATTACACTTGGGTTGGAAGGTAGACATCCAGGGCTTTCCAACGAGCTATCATGCACTCAATTTGGATGTCGGGAGCTACCTCAAAATCAGCTTGGAACATGAGCGACCCACGCAGTTCAGGAGCGACCCACCTAGAGATTTTTCTGAGTTTTCAGCTGCCAGCTCAGTATTTCGCCTATTATGGACCAGTTTTGCTTATGGATAGAATTTTTGGGCTTTTATGATGTAAATTCATGTTTGATAGGTAACTTTGGCTTGTTTTTATCTCTTCTAGAAGATTCACTCTCAAATGAGTAAAAAATCATGTAATGGATCAGTTTCCACTCTTTTAGAGGCAAGTGGTTAGCTGCCTAGATTGTAGTTCCATGATTAGAATTGGTTAAAACTGATCCCTGAAGAGGGAATTCGACCCCTAGAGGTGGGGAAAGGTGTTAGAGTGATCTATATATTGTAATTTCTCAATCATTTTCAGAGGTTGGAGAGGTTGGACTCTTGGGATACTTTTGATACTATTGTACATACTTTTCATATTTTGGCTAAGGAAAGATCGGGGGTTTTGCGGCACTTGTTGGGATCCTTGTGGTGTTCTGTTCTTGATGGTGTTTCTTCTTTGTTTACTGTAAGTTTCTTCATGTTTAATGTTTCCATCCTTTCATTATGCTTCTTGAACTAAATTGAATGAGTGAAATAAGGTTGAATCCATTGTTTACAATGCTTAGCCTTTGAATTCAGTTAGTTCTATATGTTTTCAGCTGTTTGGAGAGGATCCAAGTTCTTCTTTGCCCTCTTCAGCTCCTCGTCGGTCTAATCTATCCATCTATCCAATTTAAAGCATCAAGATCATCACCTACCTCGCCCCAGCTTGAACTCTGCAAAGGTCTGACCTTATCCCCGGACCCAAAATTTGTTTTCCCATTACTCCAGCGAAAACCCAAAAAACCAAAAATCAAACATACCTATCTCTTTACTAGCCTAAAATCAGTTCCTATTGTAAGTCATCTCGCATCCTATTGCTTATTTTCTCGAGATTGACGGAGAGAGCCCTCTCTTGTCCTCGTAGGGCTAGCTACGAGGCTGAGCGTGGTTTGATGTAGCCTTGAGTTTTACTTCATTTCAGCCTGAGGTAGATTTGAGTGCTAACAGACTGGCGATCGAAAAAGGGCGATGAAATATGGACCGTTGATATCCAGATCAGATCGATGGCGAAGATTGATTGAATGACGCGCCGTAGACTGGTTAACTGTCGGGCAACTTCGGTGAGTGATAGTCGTCGGATGGGCGGTCTCAGATCGAACGGTGTACGGCGATATCGCGCGGCATCCTCATCTGAACGTTAATGCGTGATGGACAGTGGTTTTGTGAACAGTGGGCAGGCCACGTGTTAATCGATGAGTGGAATCACTGGCGATCGGGAAAAAACCGTCGTCGCCCAAAGGCGGTGCGATGAAAACCGCGCTGTTTTTGGGATGGGTTAATGGAATGTGGGGACCACCGGGAGACGGACTCCGCACCATCTGATCTTCAGATCAGATCGACGGTGCAGATCGATTTAAAACTTGTACCGACAGAAAATTTAATAAAATAATAAAATGTCGGAAAATTAATATAAATAGAGGTTTTATATATATAACCAAAGGTTTTAAACTTTGGCGGGAATAATTAAAAAAATAGCTTGGCGCCCGATTGCAGGGCCGTGGGGCATATGGGAAACAATGTGACGGGGGTTTTTTAAGAAGAGGGGCTAAAGACTTAGCCCGAGGGCTTAAGTCTATAATACATTAAAATATGATTTTTTATGAATTTTTCAATAGTTTTCAAGGGATTTCGAGGGTTTCGGTAAGGCAAAGAAGGAGTCTTTGAACCTTATAAAAATGGATTTTCATGAATGGAAGAAGAGAACTCATGAAAAATAGAGGAATTTTATGGAGAAAAAGGGGAGAAAATGAAGGTTAGTTTTTGGGTGAGAAGGGGAAAATGATGATTTTGCAGCAGTATTCTGGCTTGGAAATCAACAGGATTTCTGAGTATAAAATGGGAACAGTAGTGAAAACTTTGGACAGAGGCATGAGGCCTTCAAGATACTTCAAGAGCCAACAATTTTTAGTAATGAAATTTGTTCCTTGAAGGCTCAAACAGTCTTAGCAACCTTTTGCTATAACAAATATTATAGGTCGCTAACAGATGACACATCTAAATACCGAAGTGTTGTTGATGCTTGCTGCTAAGGTTTTCACACTAGTAGGTTTTTCACTGTTTCAAAGAGAAAACATGACAGAATGTCAGTCAAAGGAAAACATGTCAAAAAGTTCACAAGTTTACTGTTTACAAGTGTTAAAAATCATGAAAAGGGTTCATGTTTCCAAAAATGGATAAGAGGCACAGTTTAAGCTTCTTCAAGAGTTTTTCAGTCTGAGGGGAGACATCAAAATTCTCCAACAAGACAAAAACCATTTTTAAGGGCTCTACCACCTACAGGATAAAAGACTAAAAAGATAGTGAAAAAAGTGGGAAGAGAAATAAAATTTAGAAAAAGTGGGTTTTATCATGAATTATTTTTCAAAAAAGGAGTATAAAGCTCTCCTTTCCCTCTCTTCCACCTCATATTTGTCATTGAAAAAGAAGAGCAGAGCCATTGAAAGAAATGTTTTAGGGTTTCTGCAACTTTGGTTGAAAATTTCAGGCGCTACGCATCGACAGAGGTGCTACGCACTGGGTCGTCGGTGCTGCGCACAGAGGAGGCAGTCGTAGTGTTAAAATACATTGGGCTATGCATCGGAGGGAAGGTGCTACGCACCGGTGAAGGCACTATGCACAGACCCAGTCTAGCACCTGAATGCCCACCTTTCAACGACGTTGTGCACCTGTGAGGCCTGACAAGCACATTGACCCACCCGACTCACCCACAGAACCCTCTGGCACTGCGCATAGGCCTAGTCCGGCACCAGACTGCCCGCATTTCAACGGCGCTGCGCACCTTCGAGGCCCAAAAGGCATGTTGACCCACCCAACTTGCCCAAAGAACCCTCCAGCACTACGCATGGGCTTGCCCATAGCCCGACTAGACCCGACACTACGCACAAGAAGGCCCGACATGAATGGCCTATCGGGTGGCACTACGCACCGGGGATTTTTTGTCAAATTTGCTAAACAATTGCCAAAGTCAATTTTTTTTGCCTCTAAGTCCCTGCACAAACTTTGAAAAGGTTGGTGTTCTTTTTTCCTTGCCCTCCAGGTTGTATTTTTCATAATCAAAGAGATTATTAAAAACCTAATGTGCCCAAATCCTAATCTTCATAAAAATCAAATATTTTACCTTCTAAGGCAGGGTTTACAAATTGGAGAGTTTCCATTTGCGTAAAGACACTCAGTACCAACAAGCCTCATTCTAAACTTTGAAAGCATTCCTTGATTACTCCATTTTCCCCTCATTTTCTAAAATATTCCCTCACATCACTCATTTTCCCTCGCTAAATCTAAAGGCTCTCACCAAGCTAAAAATCATTTTGTTCTAGATCAGTCACCATGTCTGAGGAAGAAACCAATACCAGCAATGATGAAGGCCAAAGGCCTATCAAGCCAAAACACAAGGGAGGAAGGACTAATAGGTTTGAGCCTCTAGATACCATTCAAACCACCTCATCCCCAATGATCCTTACATGTTTTCAAGATGTTGGGTGCTATCAGTTTTGTGAGAGGGTTAAGCAAGTCCAAAACCACTCAGTTTTGACTAGGTTGTTTGTTCTCAGCATACAAAACCACCAAGTCAACCTAGCAGGAGTAAATTTTGAACCCTCATCTGAATCCATTGCTAAAGCCATAGGAATACTAGATATTGGTGAGAGATGATTCAAGCAGAAGAAATTGGCCTTAAGCTACAATGAGCCCTTCCTCAAACCTAGTTGTCAACAAGGCTGCAACATTGTTTTCCCCTTCTCCCACCTTCTAGAGAGATATGCCCTACTAATTAAGAAGATCATCAAGTACTTCACTTGTGAGGGGAGGTACTCCAGGGTTTATTTATATCACATAAGGCTTATAATTCAATTCACCAAGGTAAAATTGCTAAAGCTACCATACTATCTCTACTGGAGCATTAACAATATGGCTTTAGTGGTCAAGAAAAGGAGTTATGCCCACCAAATGCAAAGCCTTTTCCACCACTCCTTGATTAAGATGATTTTTTTGTACCAGCTAGAGCAGCAGGGAATCCCTTGGGAAGTTTTTATCTCACATGATGTATTTGCGAATCCCCAAGCCTTATTTCAACAAAATTTCCCTTCCACTTAACATTCACTTACCTCCACTCCTCCATCACCTCCACCTATGCCTTCTCCATAAGGAAACCTACCTCCTTCCTCTTCTTCTGATGCATCAATGGAATATGGTGACAATGGTAATAATGAACTTGGAGGTGGTAGTAGCAAGGAAGAACAAGCAGATGACAATGGGAATGATGGAAATAGTGAGGCAAATACAGAGTTTGATGAGGAACAAGGGGGTGGCAGTAGCAATAAGGAACAAGAGGATGATGATGGAAGTGATGAAAACAGTGGGGCAGACACATAGTATAATGAAGAAGAGAAAAAGGATGATGATGACAAGGAAGAGGGAGATGAACATGGCATCCATAAAGGTAAAGATAGTGAACACTTGGAGCAAGACAATGATGGTAGTGATAACAATGAAGCACTCCCAACTATAGAAAAAGGTATTTCTGATGAGAAATATGAAGACACAGAGGATACTGAAGCAAAAGATGAGGATGACAGTCAGCAAGAAAGTGCACATGACATCCAAGAGAAAAATGTGTTTGAGCATGACAATGAGCATAATAATAGTGAAAACAGTGACAAAATGAATGAAGATGATGAACTTGAAGAAATAGAGGGACATGAAGAGGAAATAGAAGACAAATAACAAGTAGATAATGAGGCTGAAACATATTTTGAAGAGGTAGGCAGTGACCAATACAATAGCACTGATAAGACAGTCAATGATGAGCAAGGAAACCTAGGAAATAGTCATGATAGTCATGACAGCTGTCATGAGTATCATGACACTAATCAGTCTCTAAATGACAAAGAGAATCAAAGTGACAGTGCAAGGGATGATAAAGAAGAGGACCTTAATGAAGGACAAAGCCAAAGTGAGGCAAGTGAAGAAGGAAATGATCAATTTGAAGACCAATGTGTCAGTATAGAAGACAGTGAAGAAAATGAAGATGATAGTGATGCTGAAGGTCAAGAAAGCAGTGACCCAATGGGGCATGAGGTGACTCATGGAAGTCATGAAAATAATGAAAAGGCTTGTGAAATCACCAAAGGTCAAGGCCATGATGGAAACACCTCCAAAACCATCATCACTCCTCTCACATGCACATACCACAAAGGAACGAGAGATGTATTTGTTGTCTCAAAAAGGAAAAGGGTCATCTCTTCTCCAGCTATCAAGCCCAAGGAAAAAGGCAAGGAAAATATGGAAAGGAGTGAGTAGCAGGTAAAGGTGAGGAGAAGTAATAGAATCAAGAAGACTTCTCAAGAGCCTCAGTTCATTGATCTAGACAGTGGCAATGAGGACAAAGAGATGAGCACCAGATTGCTACTTTTGACCAAGGATACACAGCTTAGGGAGTGGGAAAGAGAGTTTGAGATGGCACAACGTGTCATTCAGTATTACAAAGAGGAGCACAAGCACTTTAAGAAGGTAAAGAGAGGCCTTACTCTCCAAAATAAAATGACAGGGCACTATGCAAGGAAAAACATGCTTGCTTGTGCCAAACTGAAGGAGGCCCTCATGGAGCTAGAAAACCTAAAAAGGGAAAAGGAGAATGATAGCCTTGGATTTTTGGCTGAGGCTTCTCAACAGGTGTCCAAGACCTCTTGAAAGAGCTCTCCACCAATTTTGGGCCAAATTGAATAATTTTTTGTCTTTTTGAAATTTTGAGGCCTCTGTGCGCAACACCCTCGGCGCTACACAACAATTTGGTGCATCCTCAGCTTGAAATATTTTCATTTTTGGATTCCTCTCATCCCCAACAGTCTACTCACCAAATTTCAGATCATTTGGAACAGTTTTGACCCACCAAAAGGTCAAACAACATCAAAATTTTGACCTTTCTGCCTCATTTTCAGACCAGGTGCTGCACACAGCTAAGTGTTGGAAAATTTGATTTTAGAACAATAAAATGGCACCCAATCAATAGAAATCAAGCATTTCTAGAAACTAGATTCATCAGGCTTTCCAACGAGCCATCACAGAGTTAAATTTGGTATCGGGAAGGCATCCAAACCTCAGCCACAAGAGACCCTATTTTCTGCTGAAGTGGCATTACACACAGAGACTGCCTAGTGTGTTTTGGACCAAAAGTCAACAAAACACACCCATTTATTGCAAATTTATATTTTTGTTTTTTTTTCAAGGAAAATTACTCTAGAATTAGGTGCAAATAGTTATTTTGGCATTTATTTCTTAGGATATTATGTGCCTTGGGCCTTGCATAGTCTCTTGGCCATAAATGACATTTATGGTTGAATTTGACATTTTCCTACCATATTTAGGGTTTTATTCCTCCTTTTATCCATAAATAGAGCATGAGGACCCTATGTATTTTGTTGGAATTTGATGAGCTTTGAGAGCAATATACATGGTTTCATGAGCTTGGAGAAGAAATTGGAGTTGTGGAGTTGATGAATGGCTTGTTTGGCTTGATGATGGAGAAGCTTGTTTGCAGGATTCCTTAGCTTGGTAAATGGTGATGTCTTCCTAATTTGTCTGTTTTTTTCCTTGTTTTCATTATGTTTCGTTTCTCTTAGCTGCTATAAATCAGAAAAGTATAGGTTGATACATGCTCTTTGAGGCACCTCAATCCTCCTGTTTGTTATAGCCTTGATGTTTTCTTTTGTTTGGTCTGCTTAAGGAATTCTTGATTTCTCCTTAGGTTCACCTAAACTTGTTTTTGTTTCGTGAATGGTTAGTATGCTAGTTTAAAAATATGATTCACTGTATGCCCTGCTTTTTTGAAGCTTTCAAAACCCTATCTTGAAGCCTTTCTTTGAAATATTGTCTGCTAGGTTAAGTCAAAGAGGTCTCGTTCGATCTTGCCCTTTTTCCATGATTATCAACTTGTTTTAGAGTTCTTATAGCTTTATTTATGATTTTTAGTAGTTCCCTCTTCATTAATTGAGTTATTGTGCTATCTTATATGTTTTACCCAAATTCTGAAGGTGAATTTCTAAAGTTAGAAGCTCTTATGATTTTATGTTTCACTGAAATGTTTATCTAGGATGTTTATTGGTTTAATATATATTATCATAGAGTAAATTTTTTTCCCTAGCTCATGCTTAGTATCTTGTGTTGATCACATTCAAAACCTCCTTGTTCTTAGGTATTTCACAAAGGGTTCTTGATTTCCCTTTGCCCTATCTTATTCACAAACTTTATGTCCATTCCACTTCACTCATAAACATTAAGGATCCTTTCACCTTCCTAAATTGGCCCTGAACTACACTCTAATTCATTATTGAGACACCGTTGACTTTATTTGACTCCATAGCCCAATGGCTTTGACATACTCTCACTCCTCCTATTACACTTGACCATCTTTCCCATCCAAAAAAATAAAAATCCCTACACTTAACAAATAGCCTAAAATAAAAACCCTAGAGAAAAAATAAACAACCTTTGCACCCAATAGAGATATCCCTCTTTGAGTCCATTAAGGCTAGGTCATAGGACTCCAAAGACTGGTTCCATGTTAACTTGACATTTGGTATACCAATCTGCCAAATCACAGGAAACTAACATTCTGGCGATCATGGTGGGACCCTCTGAGTTAGTGACAATCTAAGTATCCCTTAGGATTCAAAAACCCTTGAATGATAGTATCTGGTGGATTATCTACCAACTCATCGCCACCCTAACATTTTGGAAATCGCGATGGGACCTTCTGAGTATATAGTTGCCTGAATACCTCTTAAAGACTCTTTAGACCCTGAGTTTGACTTATAAAATCCAGTGAATTTTCCACCTCATCGCCACACTAACATTTTGGCGATCGTGGTGGGACAGAGTACATAGTAGCCTAACACCCTCCTATGGACTCATTTAAACCTTCAGTTAAGCTTAGAAAATTGATTGATAGTATCTGGTGGTTTTTCTGCTACCTCATCACCACACTAACACAATGGTGATCATGATGGAAACTCTGAGTCAGTGACAAACTAAGTACCCCTTAGGACTTCAGATACCCATATTAAATCATAGAGAACTCACACTATCAGCCATATGTAGACTCTACTTGTTTCATCATCCTAGAAAAATAATGACTCAGCCATAGGACACTCTTACAAGTCTTAGGACTACATATAAAAACACAGAAAACCTCAAAAACAACCCTATATTGGTTTCTATTACTTATTAGTGGTGGACCATAATATATTTTACCTTCAAAAGAGCTAAAAATTTCCACCTGGAAACTCCACTAGCCTCCAGTAGGCCTATTACTTCATTAGCACTCATTTAACTTCCTAGATTTGTTTCACACCATCCATGAGAATTTTTGAGCCCACTTATATACTATAAGAGTTTACCAAGAATTAAGAGAGGCTAGCCTTCAAAAACATTACTAATAACTTACAGCCTCTATGAATTTTGAAATTTGAAATCTGGATTCACATAGGATTAGTACCATATCTCATCCAGACCCAAACCCTTCCAAGATAGTTGATGATCCAAAAAATATTTTGTGGAAAACTTCTAGATTTGGAAACTTAACCACTGTTAGGACCATCCATAGAACAATCTCTGTACCTAAACATCTCACAATTTTACAAGATCCCCAGTTTGACTTGCACCATACAAAGAACCTCTTCAGAAGCAGGTCTCAAACTGATATTGACCAAAATGACCTTGAACCCTTAGATTTGCAGTAGAGTTCTAGAATAGAAGCCTCTCCTTCCACACCACCTAAATTTTAGCTTCTCCATCACTTCAACTCTTTCCATACCAAATCTACTCAAAATCAGTTTGTTGGTCCAAGTACTTCCACCACACCCATCCATACCACCACTATGAAAACCACTCCACTTCATCATACACCTACTTTCACAAAACAACCTCTTGTAAATCCTCCATTAGCTCCCATCATGGAAGCTTGGTATGCACCCTTAGTTTTACCTCATCCTCTAGTGCCTTTGCCAAATGACTATCAGTCCAAAATCCCTCATTTCACAAGGGCTGAATCCATCACTGCCCAACAACATGTAGATAGGATCAATGATGTGTTTGATTACATGGAGATAGAAGAAAAAACTATTAAAATGACAATTTTTGCACAAATTTTAGGAGGAGAGGAAAAAAAATGGTTCAAAGCATTAACTCCTAATTCAATAAAAGATCTCCCTTCCCTCTACCAAAATTTTATAAACAAGTGGGAAATCAAGAAAAACCCCCTCCAAATCTTGTCTGAATATAAAAATCTTAAAAGGAATGTAGGGGAAAGTGTGCAAGACTATTGCACCAGGTTTAACAGTGTGTACAATGCCCTCCCACCTCACATGAAACCTCCACAAGGCCTAGCCCTAGTGAAATTCCTTGAAGGTTTTGATCCTGACATGACTTTCCAATTGAGAGAAAGAGACCCTTATACCTTAGAAGAAATGCAACAAGAAGAAATTAGTGCAGGGTTTAAATTGATTGAAAAGAGGGTCAGGTTGAAATCAGAAAAGAGAGTAACCTACAAGGATGAAACCATTCCCTCAACCTCTTCTTCTGATACCAAAATGGATAGCCTAATGAGAACTATGGAGAGAATGATAGAAAGGATAAATTTGAATGAAAGGACACCTCCTAGGGAAAACCAAGATAATACCCAAAACAAGAATAGAGCTCAAAACTTCAAAAGAGACACTCCTCAAATCAAACCAGGGAAAGTGATCAACAATTCAAACCTCCCTTATAACAAAACTGTGTAGATGAAGATGAAGGAGAAATTATAGAACTTGAAGAAAGCCATATTAATTTAATAGGTTTTGATAATGAAGAAGATGTTTTGCTCATTGAAGAAGAACAAGGTTTCTCTTCCTCAAATCAAACTGACACAAACTATGAGGATTCTGAAGACTACTTCTTGGGGTTTAAAAATGCCATCATGGAAATCCATAAGTAGTATGATCTTAGAAGAAAAAAGTACTTAGATTTTGATAAGAAAGACCATATAGATACTTCTGTTCGGAAATTACCTGAAAACAACCTTAAGCAAACAATAGAGAATTTCAACACCATGGCTAAGAAATCTGAAACAAACAAAGGAAAAATCAGTCAGCCAAACAATGACCTGAGCTATCCTAGTACCTCCACCATTCACCCTGAGAAAACCATTTTGTCTAAAGCTCCAAATCAGGATCAGTAGATTAAAAATTGGGAAATGTTCATGGCTGATAAAGCTGATGTGAATATATCCAAAACACATGTACCTTTCAACTTTGAGGGAGAGATTGCCAAAATCAAGATAAATATTCCCTTCACTGAACTGGTTACTCAACCAATGTATAGGTCTGAGGTTTTGAAGATACTAAACATAGGAAATGATGTTGACACCTTACACTTGGCTGATGACACACCTGAGTTGTTGTTTGGACCCAAAATAGAAGGAAAGTATCAGGAAGGAGCCATTCCCACTTTTTATGTCAGTTTGAATATACATGAAAAAATCTTACATAATTCCATGCTTGAATTCGGTGCCTCCCACAATCTTATGCCAAAAGTTGTGATGGATAAATTAGGCCTAGAAATAACTAAACCTTACAAAGACCTGTACTCCTTAGATTCGAGTAGGGTTAAGTGTTTGGGCCTAATCAAATATCTTTGTGTCAACCTGGCACAAGTGCTTACTAAGAATCTGATCATGGACATAGTAGAAGGAGATATTCCTCCCAAGTATGGCATGCTACTATCCAGATCTTGGGGAGCGAAGCTTCAAGGGAACCATCAACTATATATGTCTTATGCCACCATCCCTATTTTCAATCAGACTAGAAGATTATATAGAGAGTCACATATGAAATATATGGTTAGCTTTCAAGACAGACCAGACAATACTCCTCTTTATTCTATTCATTCAGATCTTGATTATTTCCTCTTATGCAATGAGGAAGACTTTAATGAGCAGGTGAGTAAAGTTGAGATAAGTCTAGACACACTACAATAGTCAAACCAGTCTCCACATGAAGATCTAAACATTCAAAATTATAGCATCCCTAAACAAGCATATAATAACAAAATTAAACTTGACTTTCTGCAAAATGAAGATGAAATCTCAAAATCAAGAGTTAGTTTGGAGTATGAATCAGGTTGCTCAAAGAGAGATCAAATCTCAAAAACACAAATATTCCCTTCTGGAAACCCCAAAGCACTAAAATTCCCTCACAGAACAAAAATCTTAGGAGATTTTAATCAAAGGAGTCTCATGTTTTTACCTTATCTAGACACCTCATTATTAGAAAGTCTTGTCCTTCCAGAAAAGCTGTTGACTCTCACTGATGTTTCCATCAATCCTAAAGGGAAGTTTGTTGAAACTGATATAGAGGGATACAATATAGGCAGCCTAAGAAGACCCAAAGTGATTAAGTTATCCAAAGCCTTTCCCTTACACACAAAACTGAAATACCTAAGGTTGTGAAAAAAGTTTCAAGATGCTCTTGTATAGAGTAAAATTTCAAAGCCTAATAACATAGACATTGTCCAAATGAGCTCTTTTTCCAAGAAGAACTATGAAACCTTTGGGAAAATTATATCACTAAAAAATAAACCCAAAGGATACAGACTATGTGTGGACTTTAGACACTTAGGCAAAGTCTCCATGGAATCCAAGTATCCTCTCCCCAATATGAACCATCCTATGCCAAGAATAGGAATTTCTAACAAGGTGACATTGATTGGTAGTGTTTCAGGTTTTCATGAGATGATACCACTACAAATCAATCAACACAAAGACATTTTCAAAGTTCCTTGGGATGACTACATGCTTGACCAAATTTTCCTAGAATAAGGGATGTTGAAGACACCTTCAAAGAGGCCATGGCACCTGTTATCAACATTTTCACTATGATATACATTGATGACATTGTCATTTTTTTTAGAGCTGATGAAAAATGTCTTCTTCACCTAGACAATTTCTTTCACAAAAACAAGGTTTGGAAACATAACTCATAAAGGAAATATAAAGGAAAACATGGCCTGTTTGAAATTTTTTGGCAGAAAACTTGTACCATGCCCTCAAAAATAGATAGCCATGCTCCTTATCTACAAGAGTTGAATGATAAAGGGTTGATAAATGATCCTATGGATGACATGGTAATCAAATACCGTGGTCATTTAGAGGATTAGTTTGAATTTCTCACTCATTGTACATACCATGGTTTAAAGAAAAGTTATAAAGAGAAAAACAAAACAAAACAAAAATGAAAAGAGGGAAGATTTGAAAAGAGGTAAATCCCCATACCCAAAAAAATAGAACTACTGAAAGTGTGAGCCTAAATACCACTACTACTGCATAAAGAAGTCTTGTTTCAGTCATCTAGCCTAATTATGGCTGAAACATGTTTTAAATTTTTTGTTGATAAGTTAGTGAAAGATAGTTGGTCAAAATATTCAAGCTTGACTTGTCAAAGGATAGATTAGGGAGAAAGATATTGGGTCCACATGCTTAAAATAGAACCAAAGAGAAAAATAGGGATGAATAGAAAACAATCTAACCTAGCCCTAATTTTTCTAGTCTTATTTTGTACAAAAATAACATTTGTGTGCACTTTTTTTAATTCCACTAAACCATGGTAAGTCAGATTGTCTAATCCTGATTTAACCATGCTTTCAATTTCATGTTTATATCTTAGTGAATGAATCCTATCAAATAGATTAATCTTGACAGTTGATCAGTTTAGTTAGGAAATAAGAGGAGTTCATTAGCCTAATCTAAAATCCTAGAAGAAATAAGATAGAAGTAGATAGTTTGTTTTGTTTTCAAAATAAAATATGTCAAGGTTGCTAGTCCAAATGCACCTAAGGAAGAAAAATTGTTAGGCAAGTAGGTTGGGTGGGTAGAGATGAAGTTGAGCTAATCATGTCTTTCAGATGTTGAGATCATATCTTCAAGCAAACATCAACAAATGAAAAGAGGTAAAAATATGCGCAATGGATTGGATGAGGCACTGGTCTCCATAAAGCCAGAGATCTGAAGTTCTGGACAACTCCTGAAGAGGAGCTTCCCTCCCCAAGTGGAGCCACTGTTAGTCATCAGTAATTTTTTCCTTGTTGATGACTAAATTATTATCCCAATATTTCTAGAAACAAGGTTCATAAACATTGTGAGTGCTAGAAATATCACTGCCTTCATTATCCTTAAGATAATTTTTCACTATGTCATCAATCCATCATGTCAAGATTTGCTTACCAGTCCCAGAAAACCCATTAGAGGCTCATGTCACTCATATTGTCTATATTTTGTCATATTTTAGCCATAATCATCTATTTTTTTGGCCTAAAACCCCACTGCTACCTAAGGCCACCAATTAAAAAGCTCTGTTGTGTCTCCCCAAAATACCCCAAGCATTGATGGTCTCAAATTATCTCTGTAGGCTCTTTAGATAAATCAAGTACATTGGATTTTGGATCTTCAATACATCAGTTTATCATAAAATCTATCTTACACTGTATGACCCCAAATTCTAAGTTTCAGTCCAAAAGCCAAGTCCAAGGAACCTTCCACTAGGTCACCTAGGGTTTCACAAAGTCATAGGGTAGATTTGGTATCCTAAAAACTCTGTTTTTCTTGTATGAAGCATTCAAAGAAGAAAGGGACAAGTGATTTTTTCCTCAACTGATCAAAGAGGTCATTCAAGGGAGGCCTTTTTTGGCCTAAAGCACAAATCTTACAAGGGGACAGCTACCCTTGCTCACATTTCTGCAAAAGGATCAAATGGCCATCAACCTAGAAAAAGGTAAGGTAATGGGAAAATCATCACAAGAAGACCCCCAATATCAAAGAGAAAGCAGCAAGCATATGTTTGAAGAGAATAACAGTTTATGACTACTTTGGAAAAACAAGGAATCAGTACTAGGTCTATAAGGAAAAAGGTCACCTCAATTCCATCAAGTGCACATTGAAGAATTTTAGAAATAATTAATGAGTTTTGAGAAGTCTCAAAGAACTTAGAAGACAACACTATTTACTTTTTTCTAAGTAGCCCTAAAACCTAGGAGTTTGGGAAGATTGACAAAAAATGGTCAAATGATGACAAAGAGCCTCCTTCATAATAGCAAATGGCATTCAAAGGGTTTCAAGCTGCCCTCTAGGGTTTGACAAAGAGGCACTGATTCCACCTCACTCAAAAAGACAAAAATACAAAGAGTATCATTACAAAGGCCAGAGTTGAACTCAAAAGGTACCATCAGAGGTCTTAAAAGGATCAAAGGAGGCAGACATAAGCATTACTTCACTGCACCAAGGGAAGAAAGTATTAAAAGGTATCAGTTCAAAGGCCTCTTAAAATAGTCAAAGGGGAGGCAAGCATGAGGTAAAAATGCCTAAAGAGGCAATTATGACAAGCATAGGTTCATTGTTGAGAAAAAGAGGCGTTCAACTCTAAAAAGGACAATTATCAAAGGCAGAAGTTGTGTAGGCACCTACGAAAACGGAAGTGGCCAAGGGAAAGACACAAAAATGGTTTAATTTTCTCACCTCCCCCACCAAAGATATATTACTGGCAAACTGATCAAAGGAACAAAAATGTAATTGGTCTAAGAGAAATAAAGCGTCCAACAAGGGTCTTCTTATCAAAAGTATATTCTACAAGAGATAGATTAGCCATAAATGACACTTCTGTAGAACTGCCAAGGATGGCTACCTACAGGAAGATTGGTAAGGACAAACAAACCTAATGTTTCTCACCATGATGACACATCTAAAGACCAAAGTGTTGTTGATGCTTGCTGCTAGGGTTTTCACACTAGTATGTTTTTCACTGTTTCTAAGAGAAAAAATGACACAATGTCAATGAAAGGAAAACATGTCAAAATGATCACAATTTTGTTGTTTACAAGTGTTAAAAATAATGAAAAGGGTTCATGTTTCCAAAAATGGATAAGAGGCACATTTTAAGCTTCTTCAAGAGTTTTTCACTCTAAGGGGAGACATCAAAACGCTCCAGCAAGACAAAAAACCATTTTTAAGAACTCTGCCACCTACAGGATAAAAGACTAAAAAGACAGTGAAAAAAGTGGGAAGAGAAATAAGCTTTAGAAAAGTGGGTTTTATCATGAATTATTTTTCAAAAAATAAGTATAAATCTCTCCTTTCGCTCTCTTCCACCTCATATTTGTCATTGCAAAAGAAGAGCAGAGTCGTTGAAAGTAATTTTTTAGGGTTTCTGCAACTTTGGTTGAAAATTTCAGGCACTACGCACTGACGGAGGTGCTACGCACTAGGCCATCAGCGTTGTGCATAGAGGAGGCAGCTGTAGTATTAAAATACACTGCGCTACACACCGAAGGGTAGGTGCTACGCACTGGTGAAGGCGTCACGCACAGGCCCAGTCCGACACCCGACTGCTCGCCTTTCAATGGCGTTGTGAACCTATGAGGTCCAAAAGGCATGTTGACCCGCCCAACTCACCCACATAACCCTCTGACATTGTGCACAGGCCCATTCTGGCACCCGACTGCTCACTTTTCAACGGCGTTGCGCACCTGCGAGGCTCGACAAGCACGTTGACCTGCCCAACTCGCCCACATAACCCTCCGGCGTTGCGCACAAGCTTGGCCATAGCCCGACCCGACCCGGTGCTACGCACAGGAAGGTTCGATAGAAACGACTTGTCGAGTGGCACTATGCACCGGGGATTTTTTGTCAAATTTGCTAAAAAATTGCCAAAGTCAATTTTTTTTGCCTCCAAGCCCCTGCACAAACTTTGAAAAGGTTGGTGTTCTTTTTTCCTTGCCCTCTAAGTGGTATTTTTCATAATCAAAGACAGTATTAAAAACCTAATGTGCCCAAATCCTAATCTTCATAAAAATAAAATATTTGACCTTCTAGGGCAAGGTTTACAAATTGGAGAGTTTCCATTTGTGTAAAGACACTCAGTACCAACAAGCCTCCTTCTAAACTTTGAAAGCATTCCTTGATTACTCCATTTTCCCCTCATTTGCTAAAATATGCCCTCACATCACTCATTTTCCCTCACTAGACCTAAAGGCTCTCACCAAGCTAAAAATCATTTTGTTCTAGATTAGTCACCATGTCTGAGGAAGAAATCAATACCAGCAGTGATGAAGGCCAAAGGCGTATCAAGACAAAACACAAGGGAGGAAGGACTAATAGGTTTGAGCCTCTAGATTCCATTCAAATCACCTCATCCCCAATGATCCTTACATGTTTTCAAGATGTTGGGTGCTATCAATTTTGTGAGAGGGTTAAGCAGGTCCAAAACCACTCAGTTTTAAATAGGTTGTTTGTTTTGAGCATACAAAAACACCAAGTCAACCTAGCAGGAGTAAATTTTGATCTCTCATTTGAATCCATTACTAAAGCCACAACAATACCAGATATTTTTGAGATATGGTTCAAGCAGAAGAAATTGGCCTTAAGCTACTATGAGCCCTTCCTCAAACCTAGTTGTCAACAAGGCTGCAAGGCTATTTTCCCCTTCTCCCACCTGCTAGAGAGATATTCCATAATAATGAAGCAGATCATCAAGTACTTCACTTGTGAGGGGAGGTACTCTAGGGTTTATTCATATCACATAAGGCTTTTGATGCACTTCACCAAGGTAAAATTTCTAAACCTACCATACTATCTGTACTGGAGAATTGACAAGATGGCTTCAGTGGTCAAGAAAAGAGTTGTGCCCACCAAACACAAAGCATTTTTCCACCACTCCTTGATTAAGATGATTGTTTTGCACCAGCTGGAGTAGCAGGGAATATCTTGGGAACTTTTTATCTCACATGATGTATTTTTAAATCCCCAAGCCTTCATTCAGCAAAATTTCCCTTCCACTTCACACTCACTTACCTCCACTCCTCCATCACCTCCACCTATGCCTTCTCCACAAGGAAACCTGCCTCTTTCCTCTTCTCCTGATACATCAAGTGAAGATGGTGACAGTGGTAATAATGAAAAAGGAGGTGGCATTAGCAATGAAGAAAAAGCAGATGACAGTGGGAATGATGGAAACAGTGAGGAAAATAAAGAGTTTGATGAGGAACAAGGGGGTGGCAGCAACAATAAGGAACAAGAGGATGATGATGGAAGTGATGAAAACAGTGGGGAAAACACAAATTCTAATGAAGAAGAGTAACAGGACAATGATGACAAGGAAGAGGGAGATGAACATGGGAACCATAAAGGTACAGATAGTGAACACTTGGAGCAAGATAATGATGGTAGTGATACCAATGAATCACTCCCAAGTACAGAAAAAGGTATTGCTGATGAGAAATATGAAGACACAGAGGATACTGAAGGAAACGATGAGGATGACAATTATCAAGAAAGTGCACATGACAGAGAAGATAAAAATGTGTTTGAGCATCACAGTGAGCATAATAATAGTGCAAACAATGACAAAATAAATGAAGATGATGAACTTGAATAAACAGAGGGAGATGATAAGGAAATAGAAGACCAAGAACAGGCAGATAATGAGGCTGAAACATATTTTGAAGAGGCAGTAAGTGACCAATGCAATAGCACTGATAAGACAGTCAATGATGAGAAAGGTAGCCCAGGAAATAGTCATGACAGTCATGACACTAATTAGTCTCTAAATGACAAAGAGAATCAAAGTGACAGTGCAGCGGATGATAAAGAAGAGGACCTTAATGAAGGACAGAGCCAAAGTGAGGCAAGTGAAGAAGGTAATGATCAATTTGAAGACCAATGTGGCAGTGTAGAAGACAGTGAAGAAAATGAAGATGATAGTGATGATGAAGGTCAAGAAAGCAGTGACCCGATGGGGCATGAGGTGACTCATGGAAGTCATGAAAAAAATTAAAAGACTTGTGACATCACCAAAGGTCAAGGCCATGATGGAAACACCTCCAAACCCATCATCACTCCTCTCACATGCACATACCATAGAGGAAAGAGAGATGTGTTTGCGGCCTCAAAAAGGAAAGGAGCCATCTCTTCTCCAGCTATCAAGCCCAAGGAAAAAGGCAAGGAAAATATGGAAAGGAGTGAGCATTAGGTAAAGGTGAGGAGATATAAGAGAATCAAGAAGACTTCTCATGAGCCTCAATTCATTGATCTAGACAGTGACAATGAGGACAAAGAGATGAGCACCAGATTGCTACTTTTGACCAAGGATGCACAACTTATGGAGTGGGAAAGAGAGTTTGAGATGGCACAATGTGTCATTCAGTATTACAAAGAGGAGAAAAAGCACTTCAAGAAGGTAAAGAGAGGCCTTGCTCTCCAAAAGAAAATGACCAAGCACTATGTAAGGAAAAACATGCTTGCTTGTGCCAAACTGAAGGAGGCCCTCATGGAGCTAGAAAACCTAAAAAGGGAAAGGATCATGATAGCCTTGGAGTTTTGGCCGAGGCTTCTCAACATGTGTCCAAGATCTCTTGAGGGACCTCTCCACCAATTTTGGGCCAAATTGAATAATTTTTTGTCTTTTTGAAATTTTGAGGCCTTTGTGCGCATCACCCTAGGCACTACGCACAAATTTGGTGCATCCTCAACTTCAAAAATTTGCATTTTTGGATTCCTCTCATCACCAGTAGTCTTCTCACATAATTTCAGATCATTTGGAGCTGTTTTTACCCCCCAAAGGTCAAAAAACATCAAAAATTTGACCTTTCTGCCTCATTTTCAGACCAGGTGCTACTCACAGAGCAGTGTTGGGAAAATTGGTTTTTGAATAGGAAAATGGCACCCACGTATGCCAACTCAATAATTTCTGGAAATTACACTCATCTGGCTTTCCAAAAATCCATCACAGAGCCAAATCTGGTATCGAGAAGGGGTCCAAAACTCAGCCACAAGAAACCCTATTTTCTGCTGAAGTGGTGCTGTGCCTAGAGACTGCCTAGTGTGTTTTGGACCAAAAGTCAACAAAACACACTCATTTATTGCAAATTGATATTTTTGAAATTTTTGAGGAAAATTGCTCTAGAATTAGGTGCAAATAGTTATTTTGGCATTTATTTCTTAAGATATTATGTGCCTTGGGCCTTGCATGGTCTCTTGGCCATAAATGACATTTATGGTTGAATTTGACATTTTCCTACCATATTTAGGGTTTTAGTCCTCCTTTGCTCCATAAATAGAGCATGAGGCCCCTATGTATTTTGTTAGCATTTGATGAGCTTTGAGAACAATATACATCATTTCATGAGCTTGGAGAAGATATTGGAGTTGTGGAGTTGATGAATGGTTTGTTTAGCTTGATGATGGAGAAGCTTGTTTGCAGGATTCCTTAGCTTGGTGAATGGTGATGTCTTCCTAATTTGTCTGTTGTTTTCCTTGTTGTCATTATGTTTCATTTCTCTTAGCTGCTATAGATCAGAAAAGTATAGGTTGAGACATGCTCTTTGAGGCACCTCAATCCTCCTGTTTGTTATAGCCTTGATGTTTTCTTTTGTTTGGTCTGCATAAGGAATTCTTGATTGCTCCTTAGGTTCAACTAAAATTGTTTTTGTTTCATGGATGGTTAGTATGCTAGTTTAAAAATATGATTCACGGTATGCCCTGCTTGTTTGAAGCTTTCAAAACCCTATCTTGAAGCCTTTCTTTGAAATATTGTCTACTAGGTTAAGTCAAAGAGGTCTCGTTCGATCTTGCCCTTTATCCATGCTTATCAGCTTGTTTTAGAGATATTATAGCTTTATTTATGATGTTTAGGAGGTCCCTCTTCATTAATTGAGTTGTTGTGCTATCTTATATGTTTTCCCAAAATTCTGAAGGTGAATTTCTGAAGTTAGAAGCTCTTACGCTTTTATGTTTCACTGAAATGTTTATCTTGGATGTTTATTGGTTTAATATATTATCATAGAGTAAATGGTTTTCCCTAGCTCATTCTTAGTATCTTGTGCTGATCACATTCAAGACCCCCTTGTTCTTAGGTATTTCACAGATGATTCTTGATTTCCCTTTTCCCTATCTTATTCACAAACTTGATGTTCATTCCACTTCACTCATAAACCTTAAGGATCATTTCACCTTGCTAAATTGGCCTTGAACTGCACTCTAATTCATTATTTAAACACCCTTGAATTTATTTGACTCCATAGCCCAATGGCTTTAACATACTCTCACTCCTCCTATTACACTTGACCATCTTACCCATCAAAAACAATAAAAACCCTACACTTAACAACTAGCCTAAAATCAAAACCTTAGAGAAAAAAGAAACATCCTTTGCACCCAATAAAGAGATCCCTCTCTGAGTCCAGGAAGGCTAGGTCCTAGGATTCCAAAGACTGGTTCCATGTTACCCTGTCATTTGGTATACCAATCTGTAATATTCCAAATCTAGAACAGCTAGCAAGGCATGACTGGAAAATGCATTTTCCAGTAATGGCTGCTATAGAAATGAAAACCAACACTTGGATCCCTCAGATCTGAGTATCTGAGTCCTAAATCCAAGAGGGAATAAAACAAAAATCCTCCTAGGTGGGTTAAACAGTTCTCCCACACCTAGTTGTCTTTAGAAATTACTCAAAGAGAGATTGTAGTAATAAAAAATAATTCTTCTCAGGAAATAACACAGTTTCTGCAGAGCAGTGAAAGGAGGCTCATGAAATATTCTTCAAATTTATTTACAGTAGCAAGTAAGTCATACAATTGAGTTTATTAACTACATGGCTGAAAATACAAGGCAAAGACAGAAGAAATCTCCTCAAAAGAGGGTTGTAACCATATGTTTTACAGAAAGCTGCCTTGACAACATTATTTTTATTAAGATGCAATGTTGTATGTTACATGTTAGATCTAGAGCAGATCTATGCATAAAAAGTCAGATATATATCAGATCCATGCACTAAAAGAGCTCCTCTTTCAGATCCCCTTGGAATTTTGGGGTTTGCACCAAGCATAAGCAGTAGATATAAGATCTAAGAAAGAAAATCTACATAAATATTCTGGATTACTGAAGCATTTAGATTATGCAGATCAGATCTAAAAAGCACAAGTATAGATCTCCTCCACAGGACCTCAAAATGAAGATTGGATCCTCAACACTCCAAAACCAACACTCCAATTGATGCACCCAAACTCCCCGCAACACCTTCTACATAACACATATATGGAGTAGAAAATAAGCTGTAGGGGATAGACAGCTGATGGCTACATGCCAAGATCAGAAACTGAGGCTCATGCACTCCAATACACTTCCTCCAATAGAGTAGAGGCCTCCTCCACTGGAAAAGAGCACTGAAAAGACTTAGATCTAAAGAGATCTGATCTCCATGAAAATAACGTAGTACCTCAAGGGAGACTGTGTTGCAGCTTGATTAACTGTGTTGGCCTAATGCCAAGATGAAAACCAAAGCTCAACAATGGATGCACACTTCCAGGAGGTTAAAATACACACTCATTGAGAAGAGGCTCCAATACAAGATAGATCTGAATATATCTAGTTCTCCACTTGCTGCAGCTTACAAAAGCAAGCAAACCCTCACTGGATCTGCATTGCAGTTGGAAGTAGAAGCTTGGTCTTCAACCTGATAGTGGACAAGAAATACAAGCTCTCCCAAGAGCTCCTCAATGGGAAGATATGGAACTCCTAAATAGGAAATTCCAATGCAATCTAGTCTAAGTAGCCAAGAAATCTGTTTGTCTAAACAGAAAAAAAATTAGAAATCAAATCATTCAACAACCTCAATATGTTGCCTTCCTCTTCCTTTTATAAGATGAGAGCTTGCCAAAACCCTAAGCCACCTTTATCAACTTATCCCTTTCACACAAGAGACCTCCTTCTAGAATTTTTTTGTGCCTTATTGATGAGCATTCCTCCAATACTGTGTTTTTGACATGATCAAGATTGACCCAGTCAAGTGGAATTGTTCTTTTCACACTCAAGTGTGTTTATTAAAGTGGCCCAGATTTACCCTTGTTCACATTGGGCATGTCTTTATTCTTTTTATTAGGAGTTTTTTTGTAGAAATTATATAATTTATATGTTATATATCCAATATTCTCCTGATCACACACCATTTTAACTTCATGCACAATACAAAATCTATTCCACTATTGATCATCACATGTGGAAATTAAATCAATTGCATGCACACATTGAAACCATAAAAATTCACACATATGAACACAGTGTTTTAACGATAAAGCTTAAATCTGAAAACCCCAACTATCTGTATAATATATATATCATAGATATCATGTAACAATCCTCATAAAAAGCTTCTCACAAGCTCTCAGTACAATACAATCGCTACACACTAATCAGGCCCTGATCTAGCAAATCCATGCATTGATCTCTGCCACCTCCTAGCTTGCCTCTACTGTGCAATCCCTGCTAAAGAATGACTTTGAATGAACTCAAATTGTTCCAGCCTTGCTCACGCAATCCTCATTGGCATCTCCACTGAGTGTTGGATGCAATCAATGCATCACTATAGTCACAACTGATAGTCAACCTACTCTTTCACCTACCTCTCCACTAGTCTCCACTGAAACTGTCCATGCACTATATTTAATTGATGTATTATTCAGTTGATTAATGAGTTAATATTTAGTGAATTAATTAATAATTCATTCACACCACTCTCACTAGTGTATCAATTAGTTAGACTAGATACAACTAGCTCAACTGTGTCTAACTGAGTTAAACTGAACAAAACTCCACCAAACTCTATCACATGAGTTCTAACTGAAGTCTCCATGTTATAGCATCATTTCTCACCTTCATATGATTCATGATTTCTTTTATGGCTTTGGGCAACCATTCCTACAGACTTGGACAACATTCACTAAAAAACAGTGTTAAATTCCCCATACGCGGTTATGCCTAGACTTTTCTGCGTGTATACGCAAGTCCACATGTACTTTCCCGCGTATGCCATTAAAATCATTAAAAAATATATAAAAAATCCCTATTTTCGGGCTGGGTTGATGGTTACTCTGGTAGTTCAACCACCCCAGCACGTGGCCAACTGTTTCCAACTGTTGAAACTACTTTGAAGGAGTATAAAAGCCCCTCATGTGCATGGCCTAAGAGAGAGAGAGAGTTTATTGATACTATACTCTGTTGGTATTCCCTATCCAAGTCTGAATTCCCGTGCCTCCTGCACTTCCCAGTTCATTACAGGAAACCCTTGTTTCCTGGAGATGCTCATCTCTTTATATGTCATCTCGTATGCACCAGTTTGGAAGGAATCTTAGCGAGGCAAGGGTGGGACGGATCCGGATGACGGTCTGCTCGAAGATCGTGGAAGGATTCAGGTGATCTCTCCACTCGTTATTTCTGTACATGCTATTTATAATACAGAAGTACCATCTTGTTCCCGAAATATACGTGTTAGTGTTTGCTTACATATATGAGAATATTGTTATTTAAGCATTCATTATGGTTTATCTAATGTTTCATATGGATTTCACTAACATGTAGAGTAGATATATGCTGTACAACCAGTTCTTCATACTTGTTTCTTCTTTTCTTTCAGGTTAAGAAGGAAGGAGGGTTGCTGGGGGTTTGGACCCCGCAGGATCTACTTCAACCGTAGGACCTACGGGTAACTTCCTCGATCTACTCTATTTAGTTTTTCATGAACATGTATGGTTGTGTGAGTCCTTCTTAAGTAGCATGCCCTGCTCTGTGGAGGTTTAAACCCAACAAACCTCTAGGGTGATTTTCCCCGAAACACTCCATGAAATAGCTCCATTAAACCCTCAGGAATAGCATAATTCCTTCTGTCAGCTCCTATTCCACATCTGTGCACTTAACTGAAGTGCTCCAAGAGAATAAGATAATGTTTATAGTCCAAATATTATAAAAAGCTAATAATATTTGACATATCTATTTTTAGACTGGCAATCTAAAAACAGATTCCGCCCAATATGTCTAAAAATAGAAGTCCATCTATTTTTCCAACTTGACCAACCATCCACAAATAGCATCCTGCAACTCATAGAATATGATCGACATGTCTAAAAATATACTTTGCGCCAAAAATAGCCTGCGGGCCCACTTAGTGAAGGCGACTCTTTTCACTAAACTCATCATCTTGTTGCAATCTCAACACTCCCTCTCAACAAGATAGGGATTATCTGCCACCCCGATCCTACCTCTATGGTATTCGAATTTGCTCCTGGTGAGCGCCTTCGTCAAGATATCTGCATCTTGATCCTTCGTAGGAATGTAAGAAAGTAATATGATCTTCCGCTGCACACAATCTCTGATATGACGATACTGGATGTCAATGTGTTTAGATTTATCATGAAATACTGGATTAAATGAGAGTTTAATGCAACTCTGATTATCACAATATATCATAGTAGGATCTAAGTGTGAACCGAACAATCCAACCAAGATCTTCCTCATCCATATAGCCTTGCATGCAGCCAAACTTGCTGCCATGTACTCGGCCTCCGCTGAACTGAGTGCCACGGATCTTTTTTTCCTATTGTACCAAGAAAATGTTGTAGATCTGATACTGAATATCCCTCCAGATGTGATCTTTCTTTTTCCTGTTGTACCAAGAAACTGCTGTAGATCTGATACTGAATATCCCTCCAGATGTGATCTTTCTATCTGTTGGGCTCCCTGCCCAATCTGCATCCGTGAAGCCATGCAGCTTTGCCTCATCCGACTATCTATACCATAATCCATATCTCGATGTGCCTCTGAGATATCTCAATACATGCTTCCCCACCTTCTAAAAGAGCTTGGTAGGCTTAACCATAGCTTGTGAAAGCTGGTTAACTTCATAGCATATGTCCGATCATGTATTGACTAGATACATGAGTGAACCAACTAACTGTCGATAAACAGTGGCATCCACTACCTCTGCCGATGTAGCATCCTATTTTCTCCAACCACCAAGAAGAGGAGTGTCGATAGGCTTGCAGCCATGCATGTTGAACTTCTCCAGTATCTCCCGGGCATACTTGCCTTGAGACACAAACAGTCGATCACTGCGCTGCCAAATTTCCAATCCCTGGAAATAATGAAGGAGGCCCAAGTCCTTCATCTCAAACTCCTTTGCAAGATCAGCCTTGCATGATTGTATCAACAGTTCATCACCCGTCAAAATCAAATCATATACATAAAGTACAATGATCAACAAATTACCCTCCACCACAATCTGGTATAGGTTCGAATCCACCTCACTCTTGGAGAATCCAAGTCCGGTGAAATAACTATCTATCCATGTGTACCTAGCATGAGGTGTTTGTTTCAACCCATACAACGCTCTCTTGAGCCTGCACACATGCGACTCACTACTAAAGATATTGAAACCTTCAGGCTGCTCTATGTACACCTCCTCCTCAATGAATCCGTTGAGGAACGCAGTCTTCACATCCATCTGATAAATGTGCCAACCCATCTGCACTGAGAGAGATAGGATGCTCCATATGGAAGAATACCTTACGACAGGTGCAAAGGTTTCTTCATAGTCGATCCCCTCAATCTGTGAGAAGCCCCGGGCAAAAAATCTTGCCTTGTACTTCTCGACGCTCCCATCAGCAGCTTGCTTCACATTGTAGATCCATCTGGAACCTACCACTGATTTCCCTTCCGTCCTTGGGACAATCTCCCATGCATTGTTTCTGACAATCGAATCATATTCTTCCACCATGGCATCTACCCATGTAGGGTCCTCCACAGCTTCCTTGAAAGAGGATGGTTCTGTCATGATACACTTGCTCATCAAAGCCATGTATCCAGTATATCGGTCACGTGACTGTCTCTGTCTGCGCTATGATGTAGGTGCAACTACAATCTTCTCTGCATCAATATTCAATCGCTCAGCTTCTGTAGTGCGCTTCCGCCCTCTAATTTTTGGCGCTGCATGAGTGGTTTCTTACACTCCATGAACCTCCTCTTGTGGCTGATCCACATCCTGAGGCTCATCCTTATGAACTAATATCTCCTCATCTGCATGCAAGTGTGGCTCCCTCTCAAGCGAACACTTCATGGCTTTCTTCTCATGAAATTTGATATCCTGTCACACAACAGTCTTCTGACTATCTGGCAAATACAAACGATAGTTATGGGGTGTTTCTGTCTACCCCATAAATATCCCAACCTCTTCGGTCGGCTCCAGCTTCTTCCTGGCATCCTTCATCACATGAATGTAAACAGGTGAGCCAAAAATCTTCAAATGAGAAATATCAAACTTCTTACCAGAAAACACCTCTTCAGGTGTACTCATGCCAAGTACTCTATGAGGACAATGGTTTTGCACATAAATCGCAGTGTTGCAGGCTTCTGCCCACAAGTGTATGGGAATGCCCTGATCATGCAACATTGCCCGTGCAGCACCCACGATCGTTCTGTTATTTCACTCCGCAACCCCATTCTGTTGTGGGTTATGAGGCTCTATGAGCTCTCTTCGAATTCCTTCTACGCTGCAAAATTCTTTGAATTCAACAGAGATGAATTCACCACCATTATCACTCCTAAGAGCCTTCACCTGCTTCCCCGATTATTTCTCAACCAGTGCCTTGAACTCACAGAACTTTGAGTATGTCTCACTCTTCATACATGAAGATCTGCTTGCTACGAGAAAAATCATCAGCAAAGATCACATAATACCTGTGCTTTGCTATCAAAGCTACTGAGAAAGGTCCACACACGTCTGTGTGAATTCTCTCAAGGATCGTCGTGGCGTGACTATCCTTCTCATGAAAGGTGGCTTTCACAAATTTTCCCAAAGTACATCCATTGCACTGATTTGACTGTGCAAGTGTACCTTTGGGAAGCCCGGTAGAAATCTGCTGCAAAATTTTCAAAGCTCCATGGTGAAGATGGCCCAATCTCCTATGCCATAGGTCGCCCTCATCCTGGCTCGCCACTCCTTCTACCTTGCCTGCCATTGCTACATAGCCATCTACCTACAATTGATAAAATTTCTTAACTCGAACCCCTATCCTCCGGGTTTCACCAGTTTCCTTACTGCGCAGGAAAGCCTTTCCCTCGCTAAAGACAACATCATTTCCCTTGTCTTTCAACATCGCCACAGAGATCAGATTCTTCTTCAATCTTGGAACATGCATGAGCTCCTTTAATATGAAGGGTTTACCAGACTCCCTCTCAAAGGAAATGGTCCCAATACCGGTCGCACTGTATCTACCATCATCACCCATCTCGATGTGCACTCCTGCAAGATCCTTCTCATCCAGATCAGTAAAAAAATATTTGTCTTCGGTCATATGGAAACACGCACCACTATCAAGAAACCACACTGATCCCATCACACTTGAAACCAAGCATGCGATTAATGAAAAATATATCTCAAACTATGAGGCTAAGGCCTCTCCAGCTGCAGATCTAGCAGCCTGCTTATTTTTCTTCTTCTGTGGACAATTAGTAGCGTATTGTCTGTGTTGGTGACAGTGAAAGCACTTCACCTTGGACATGTCCTACTTCTTGCCTTTCGCACTGTATTGAGAAGGATTTTTCTTTCCCTTCCCCTTCCTTGCTTTGGCAGCCAAAGCACAATTTTCTTCATCTTCATTATTTGATGAAGATCCATCCCTGGTACTTCGCCTTATCTCCTCCTGCACAAGATCCAACCAAAGTTTCTCCCATCCTGGCAGTTTCTCCTGACCATTGACAGAGTCCTCATAGGAATTCCAACTCTTCGAAAGCCCAAGGAGAGCCAAGCTCACCAAGTCCTCTTCATCTACAGTAACCCGCACACTTCCTAGCTCATCCCTGCACTGGAAAAACTTTGTGAGATACTTGGGTATACTGTCGCCTTTCTCCATTTTTATTTTCTTGAGTTTATCCTTGAGCGCCAACTTCCTCTGGTCGCTCTTGCTTTGGAACAAGTTTGTCAAAGCTTTCCACATCAAGAATGGGGAAGCTTTATCATGAAGGCTAGAAAATATGTGATCCTTCACACCTTCGAACAAAATCCTTCGACATTTTGATGTCTTCTTTTTCCATGCATCAAGTGCGGCAGCATCGCTAGAAGCAGGTTTTGGAATTTTTGCATCTATGAACTCCTTCAACCCATTATAATACAACATTTCCTCCATCCTATCCTTCCATGAAATATAATTCAAGCTGCCCTTAAGGTCATACTCTAATCGCAATCCGTTGAAAGACATCTCAACTTCGACACCAAGAAAACATTGCTGCAAATTCGAATTCCACCAGCACAAAACTCAACTACTTCAATGATTTGCAATTGATCCAATGATCAATATACCTCTTATACAATGTATAAATTATATAACTGATATGTTATATATCTAATATTCTCCTGATCACACACTATTTTAACTTCATGCACAATACATAATCTATTCCACTATTGATCATCACATGCAGAAATTAAATCAATTGCATGCACACATTGAAACCATAAAAATTCACACATATGAACACATTGTTTTAACGGGAAAGATTAAATCTGAAAACCCCAACTATTTGTATAATATATATTTCATAGAGATCATGTAAAAATCCTCATACAAAGCTTCTCAAAAGCTCTCAGTACAATATAATCACTACACACTAATCAGGCCCTGATCTAGCAAATCCATGCACCGATCTCTGCCACCTGCTAGCCTGCCTCTACTGCGAAATCCCTACTAAAGAATGGATTTGAATGAACTCTAATTGGTCCAGCCTTGCTCACGCAATTCTCATTGGCAACTCCACTGAGTGTTGGATGCAATCAATGTATCACTATAGTCACAACTGATCGTCAACCTGCTCTTTCACCTACCTCTCCACTGGTCTCCACTGAAACTGTCCATGCACTATAGTTAACTAATGTATTCTTCAGTTGATTAATGAGTTAATATTTAGTGAATTAATTAATAATTAATTCACACTACTCTCACTAGTGTATCAATCAGTTAGACTAGATACAACTAGCTCAACTGTGTCTAACTGAGTTTAACTAAATACAACTCCACCAACTACTTCTACAGCTCCACCAAACTCTATCACATGAGTTCTAATTGAAGTCTCCATGCAATAGCTCCAATAAACCCTCAGGAATAGCATAATTCCTTCTGTCAGCTCCTGTTCCACATTTGTGCACTTAAATGAAGTGCTCCAAGAGAATAAGATAATGTTTAGAGTCCAAATATTATTAAGAGCTAATAATATTCGACATATCTATTTTTAGACTGGCAATCTAAAAATAGATTCTGCCCAATATGTCTAAAAAAAGAATTCCATCTATTTTTCCAACTTGACCAACCATCCACAAAAAACATCCTGCAACTCATAGAATATGATCGACATGTCTAAAAATAGACATAGTCTACAAATAGACTTTGCGCCAAAAATAGCCTGCGGGCTCACTTAGTGAAGGCGAATCTTTTCACTAAGCTCATCATCTTGTTGCAATCTCAACATTTTTTACCCTCCTTTACATAATTATTCTTTGAGAAAATAAAATAAACTGAAATTGAATATTCCTATTAAAATAGGAATATTACAGTCCTCCCCTCCAAAATGTTGCTTGTCCTCAAGCAACTCACAAGGACTTTACAAAATCTCCACTGGAGATGTCTCCTCCCAAGAATGCAAGTCTGCTTTTGGTGGATGAACCAAATAGATTTCATCATGAAGTAGTGGGAGATACAAAGAAGAATCATATGCTGTCCATTGGTCTCTTCAAGTGTGAGAGAGGGTAAATATTGGGCAATTTCAACCCCCATGAGAAGCTTCAATCTCCATGCTATCAACCAAACAAAGTGAGCCATCCTTGATAGCTCAAAGAAATAGTCTCCAATCCCTACCATATGAAATGTGTAGGGGCTCCATGGCTGGAAATGAGAGATAATAATTCTCAATTCACGCATTCTCTCCCTCCATTTATGATAAATATGGAGCTGATGATCTTGGGTTGCAGTAATATAGTCCTCATGAAGCCAAAAGAGACTTGGAACTTCATGATTCCCTTCATGGATTCTAGTGAGCCTCCTTGCCCAATCTTCCATGCAAATAGTGAATAGAGGATATTCACCATATGTGCTCCAAAATAAACATGGACTAAGTGTCATATGACATATTGGATGGTGAAAATAGTCCCTCCCTTGAGGCCAGCGTTGTCCTTCATCTTGCTGCCTCAAATCATAGTACAATAAGTGACCATCCCACCACCTTCTTGCTGCAAAAATCTTCTTCAAAGCTTGGAAATAGTAGGGGATAATAGGTGTTGGCTGAATATGATTCAAACAACACATGTCTTGCTGCAAATTCTCCCAAGTGAGAGACTTCTTCCAATGACATAAGCCCAACATATGGCTTCTAGCATAGGAAAACAAATGATATAATGTAGAAGCCACACAATGTTCTATCCTCCTCTTGAAGTACAAGTAAATATGGGAGATTGCATTCCCAATGGAAACATCCACACAATGTGTTATTCCTCCTCTAATGTTCATAACAAATATTGGAGCATTATTAACATCATGATATAAACAAGCTCCCTCATGCCACCTCATGAGAAGGTCACAATTTCTCCCAACCTAAAGTACATACGTGATTATGATATTCAATCTAAACAAAATTACATGTACATACATCACATACATAAGTAAATGTATGGACATGGAATTCATCATGGGGTTTCCATACGTGTTTGTTGTAAACCCAAGAAACCATGCCTCCTTCTTATGCATTCTTTCCTTGAGATACAAGGCATTAGACAAGAAAATCAAAAACCTTGGGTGGTACCCATACTCACCCAATAGAAACCAGCGCAGGTCATCTCCTCCCTGTTTTAGATCTGGATGTGGTAAGTGGTTTACATGCCACTTACTTGCTGCCCTCATCATTCCACCAAGGCTGAAGGTGAAATGTATATTTGGTTCTTTAGGGAAGTACCCATCATGCTATAGAACCTCCCTTAGCCTGTCAAGGGAGTGTCCAAGTTTGAAAATAGTCCTAGCCCACAGTTGGCCATGAAGTTTATATGGTAAGACACTCCTCTTAGGAGTCATGGTCTGCACATGCAAAGTAAAATAATGCATGCAATCATAAAATAGAATGTGATTGACATAAGCATGCTTCTTACCCAAAGTCTCCAGTTTTTTAATAGTCTCTCCCTTGGCTAAATGTATCATCACTTTGCAAGGTTGAGAGAACACTTTGCTCTTTCCATCAAGGAGTTTCCCTAGAGGGCTTCTCCCAAGTAAGGAGACATCAAGGCATATATCACAATAGAAGGATGTATGGACTAATGTATCCTGGCTTGTCTTGCATAGATCTTCATGCCTTCTTAGTACATCAATATTTTGAAATAAAGAGGGGTAAATGGTTATGTCTGAATGAAGCTTTCCCTGCTCTTCATTTTCTGCAGTATTCAAGATCTCACCATCTGATAATGATGGCACATGCTGCTCATGGATGGTGCCATAATATCTATATGTGAGACTCTTTGAAACTCCTTGCAAGAATTCAAGAGCTTCTCTTCTTGGAGCAGTCGCTCCTCCTTCTTCTACATGAAATGCTAGAGATGCTCTGTCATAACTGCGCTGTCACCACTAGCATTTTCTTCAAAGGTAGAAAATGCATCATCCTCAAAAGGAGACCTTAGACCTTGGTATACCTATGAAAGAGGACTCTTCATGTTTTATTTTTGAGAAGAAGACTCTTCATCAATGATCCTCTTGGATCCAAAAGAATCCAAATGTGTTGAAGGCCACACACCAATAGAAAGTGGCACAACACTCACCATGCCTCCCATCATCTTGCACCCTAACTCCTCATGCCTCATGCAACTCAAATAAGGTGCAAAGGAATGAATTGGCTGCCCATCCATGAATGTGACAACACTGGTACAAGGCTCCTCAAATGGAGAAGAGGACTCCTCCTCCTCCTCTAATCTTTTACTGCCAAATATCCTGACTATCTGATGAGTGAAATCAGAAAAAGTGGGTACTCTTGCATGACTTCCATGTCTGAACCACCAAGAGCTTGCCTTGCCCTCCAAGTGTAGCACTGAGATATCCACAGCCTCTTTTTCCATTACTGGATGTAGTAAGAAAAATGCTTCTAGTTTCATCACCCAAGTCTTTGCTGCACACTTGAGTGATCCATCAAATGTAGACAACAAGAATATGTTTCCCCTTATCATTCTCTTACTGCATGGTCTTCTTTCTTCTCTCAGTTGAATAAACTGAGGAAAATATAGGGTCTCTTTGAAAGCCCTAGGTTGGCACTTTTATTCTGCCAAATACCCACTCAGGATCTCATGCCCTAAGTGGTCTTCTTGTTTCTCTTGAAACCTTTTAAAGGTCTCACTGCAGCTTTCTTCTTCTTGAAACCCTTTAGGAGTTTCATTGCATTCTTCTTAGATATGAAAATTTATGAGAGAAATATCATCCTCTCCATCATTTTGTTCTATGTTATTTCTCTTTATAGCACTTTGGCTTGGAGCCCACAGGCTGAGCCAAAGATCTTCCTCCCATACCACTATAATATTCCAAATCTGGAACAACTAGCAAGGCATGAATGGAAAACACATTTTCCAGTAATGACTGCTACAAAAATGAAAACCAGCACTTGGATCCCTCGTATCTGAGTATTTGAGTCCTAAATACAAGAGGGCATCAAAAATAAATCCTCCTAGATGGGTCAAACAGATCTCCCACACCTAGTTGTCTTCAGAAATGCCTCAAAGAGAGACTGCAACAATAACAAATAATTATGCTCAGGAAATAACGCATTTTCTACAGAGTAGTGAAAGGAGGCTCATGAAATATTCTTCAAATTTATTTACAGCAGCAAGTAAGTCATACAATTGAGTTTATTAAGTACATGGCTAAAAATACAACGCAAAGACAGAAGAAATATCCTCAAAAGAGGGATATAACCATATGTTTTATAGAAAGCTTCCTTGACAACGTTATTTTTCTTAAGTTGCACTGTTGTATGTTACATGTCAGATATAGAGCATATCTGTGCATAAAAATTCAGATCTATATCAGATCCATGCACTAGAAGAGCTCCTCTTTCAGATCCCCTTGGAATTTCGGGGTTTGCACCAAGCATAAGCAGTAGATCTGAGATCTAAGAAAGTAGATCTGCAGAAATATTCAGGATTATTGAAGCATTCAGATTATGTAGATAAGATCTAAAAAGTACAAGTATATATATCCTCCATAGGACCTCAAAATGAAGAGTGGATCCTCAACACTCCAAAACTAGCTCTCCAATTGATGCACCCAAACTCCCTAAAACACCTTCTACAGGAATAACGCAGATCTGGAGTAGAAAATACATTGTAGGGGATAGACAGCTAATGGCCACATGCCAAGATCAGAAACTAAGGCTCATGCACTCCAATACACTTCCACCAATGGATTAGAGGCCTACTCCACTGGAAAAGAGCACTGAAAAGACTTAGATCTGAAGAGATCTGATCTCCATGAAAATAACGCAGTCCCTCAAGGGAGACTATGCTGCAGCTTGATTAACTATGTTGGCCTGATGCCAAGATGAAAACTGAAGCTCAAAAATGGATGCACTCTTCCGGGAGGTTAAAAGACACATTCACTGAGAAGAGGATCCAATACAAGCTAGATCTGAACAGATCTAGTTCTCCACTTGCTGCAGCTTACGAAAGCAAGAAAACTCTCACTGGATCTGTGTTGCAGTTGGAAGTAGAAGCTTGGTCTTCAACCTGATAGTGGACAATAAATACAAGCTCTCCCAACAGCTCCTTAATGGGAAGAGATGGAACTCCTTAACAGAAAATTCCAATGCAATCTAAGCTAAGCAGCCAAGAAAGCTGTTTGTCTAAATAGACAACAATTTAGAAATTAAATCATTGAACAACCTCAATATGTTGCTTTCCTCTTCCTTTTATAAGATGAGAGCTTGCCAAAACCCTAAACCACATTTATCAACTTATCCCTTTCACACAAGAGACCTCCTTTGAGAATTGTGTTGTGCCTTATTGATGAGCACTCCTCCAATACTGTGTTGTTGATATGGTCAAGATTGACCCAATCAAGTGGATTTGTTCTTTTCAAACTCAAGTGTGTTTATTAAAGTGGCCAGATTTACCCTTATTCACATTGGGCATGTATTTATTCTTTTTATTAGGATTTTTTGACCCTCCTTTACATAATTAATATTTGAGCAAAGAAAACAAAATGAAATTGAATATTCCTATAAAAATAGGAATATTACACAATCTACCAAATCACGAGACACTAACAAGATGAGAATAGTGTTGTTTAGCACTGGGTGTTCCTGATCGGGAATTCCACCTCTTTCCTTGAGAGGCCTCTTGGAAGAGTTTGAATTTTTGGTCCACTATCTTTCTAAAGGCCAAACTTCTTCTTCCAACTACAACGAAGATCCTGTTGAGGGTTTGGATTTCTTTGAAAGCTGCAGCAAGTGGAGGCTAGTTCTACTCAGATCTAGACCATTCTAGTGCTCCTTTTCAGTGGGGAAGGATTCTATCCCATTGGAAAGAGAGTATTGGATTAGTGGAGCATCAATTTCAAATCTTGGCATGTGGCCAAAAATTATCTAAACCCTACAGTGTAGTTTTTAATTCCAGATCTGCGTTTTTTTGTAGTTGTTGTTGCAGGTCTTTTGGCACATCTTTTTGGAGTGATTTTCATGTGTTGGGGATATGCCCTTCACCTTTGAGATCCATTGAAGAGGATCATTATATTTCATATATCAGATCAGATCTGAATATTCATGAATATCTGAAGATTTCTATAGATTTGAAACTTTAGATCTCAGATATACTCCTTGTACTTCATGTATTGTTGAAAACCCCAAGGGGATTTTGAAGAAGAGTCTTTATAGTGTATGGATCTGTCATAGATATGAATTTTCATACATTATTTTTCTCTAGATCTAAGATGTAATCAAAAGCTGCTGTAGCTCAATAAAATAATGATGTTAAGGTAGTTTTAGTCTTAATACATGGTTGCAACACCTCTTTTGAGGATTTTCTTTCATTGGATACTTCTATTTCCTCTTGTATATCTTATGGGCTTCATTATACATCTAATTTTTTGTTGTAAATGTTAAATAAGAGTCTCCTTATTAGCCATCTACTATGTTTTTTGATGATCAATGTTATTTCTCTGCATAACTGTCTTATATTGCTTCATTTCCCATTTGAGAATATTACAAAGAGGATGGCAGCATGAGATGGTTGTTGATGGTATTGGATTTTCTGAATATATTGTCTATTTATACATATCGCATTCTCTTGCTATTTATTTGAGAATAATTTTGTTTAGCATTGGGTGTTCCTCATTGGGAATCCCACCTCTTCCAATTGAGTAGCTCTTGGGAGAGTTTTGTATTGCATAGTACACTATCTGGCTGAAGTCTAAGCTTCTTCTTTCAACTACAACATAGATCCTATTGAGGGTTTGGTTTTATTTGCAAGCTGCAGAAAGTGGAGGCTAGATCTACTCATATTTAGGACATTTCAGTGGAGGAGACTTCTACTCCATTGGGAGGAGAGTATTGGAGTGCTTGGGCTTCAATTTATGATCTTGGCATGTGTCCGACAATGTTATAAACCATACATTGGAGTTTTGCTTCCAGATCTGTGTTATTCCTGTAGGTGTTGTTGCGGGGTGTTTTGGTACACCTTTTGGAGAGTTGGTTTCCAAGTGTTGGGGATCTGCCCTTCGCTTTGGAGATCCATTGAAGGAGATCTATAGATTTTTCATTTCATATCTGATTTGCATATTTTTGAATACTTCTGAATATCTGAATATTTCTACAGATCTACAAACTTAGATCTCAGATCTACTTCATGTACATGGTGTAAATCTGAAAACCCCAAGAGGAAATTGAAGAGGAGCCTTTATAATGTATGGATCTGTTATAGATATGACATTTCATGCACTTATTTTCTCTATATATAATGTGTAATGTACAGTATGTTGCAGTCAATAAAATAATGCTATAAAGCAATTTCCAGTCTATACATATGGTTGCATCACCTTTTTTTTTAAATTTCTTCCATTGGAGTCTTGAATTTCCAGTTATGCATCTTATGGGCCATATTTTATATCTGATTTTCTATTTTAAATACGTTTTAAAGGTCTCCTTATTTTCCTCCTATTTTATCTTAGATTAATTGCATTATTTTCCTACATAACTGTCTTGTATTGTTGCATTCCCCGTTTGGGAATATTACAGTGGTATCAGAGCATTATCTTGGCACAACCTGTGCTTTTTAAGAAGCCAATATGTCTTCTGAAGAAGAAGAACCTCTTACTAATAGAGATAAGAGGTATCTAAAGATAATACAGAAGAAATTTTATTACACCAATGACAATGAAGACAAGGGTAAGGCCATTGTATCTGGAAGTGAAGAAGAAGAAAAGGATTTTCCTAAGATCCCTTTGAGATCCATGCAAGATCTTGCTAGAGAGATCAAAGAGATGAGAATGGATAGAATCAATAATCCCCTAAAGGATTCCATCTTGGAGAAGGCTTTGGCATATCTCATCACTGGAATGATCTCCCAGTGCATCAGCCACAAGTTTCCCAACGCTCTACCATGCCTACATTTTTGGCTATGGGAAATGAAGGGTTTCAAGAACATGAATCCCTTGAAAGATTTTTTGAAGAATATGAGTCTCAAAATCAAATATTCAAAGATCACTTGATTTTTCAGGAGTTTTGTCACATTAAGGACAAAAGAAGACCAGGGCGTCATCATAGAGGTGGTGGATTCATTCAGAATCATGATCAACACCACACTATGGGTAGATTATTTGTACCCAAATTTGATGGGTCATCCAAGTGTTCTTCCAAATATTGGGTAGAAAAAATTGACATCTACTTTCAGTTGAACAAGGTTCCAGAGATGGAGGCTATCAAGAGCAGCACTGCACCTTGAAGGTGAAGCACATGATTGGTGGTTCCATGGCTTGTCTACAGTGGGTCATGCCAATGTGATTACTTATTCAGGGTTCACTAGAAGGCTGGTGGAAAGGTTTGACAGAAGAGATCCAGAGGCACCATTCATGAGCCTTGCAAAGTTAAAACAATCAGGTAACACAGAAACTTACATTTCTGAATTTTTAAGATTATTTGTTATGGTTCCTAATTTGTCTGTAGCAAGAAGGGTGTACATGTTCATCGATGGTCTAGATGAACCTCTTCATGGGTTGGTTAAATCCACCTAGCCCAATACCCTGCATGATGTTATTGGAAGGGCTAGATACCTTCAATATGCCTTGCCAAAAGAAAAGGAAACTTTTCAACATAAGCCCTCTTTTCCTTCAAAGGGAAAGGAAGAAAAAGTTGCTCCTTCAAAGGAGATCTCATACAAGAAGCCTCTTGATAATGAAGTCCAAAGAGATCTAAGAAGAAGGAAGCTATGCTTCACTTGCCAAGAATCATGGGCACCTAGACATAAATGTGTTGCTATAAAAGCACATTACAAGGAGATCTTCTCAGAACATGAGGAGGAAGAAGAATATGAACCAAGAAGAAGTCACAGCGTTGACACTGCAGGAGGAGAGCCAACACCATTCGGGGATGGGAATGGAGCTTTTTCTCTTATTGGATGGGATCTTGCATATTTGAGAGGAGTACCTAAGTAATTGACCTTAAGATTTCAAGGTTTCATCTTGAATCAGAGGGTTTATATGTTGATTGATAGTGGGGCTACCCACAATTTCATTGATGCCCATCTAGTGCGAAGAAGGGAAATACCCACTGATACTTTTGAGGGATTCTCTGTTTTGGTCCCAAGAGATAGAAAAATTCAATTCATGCATTATGCCCCATCACTTTCAGACACCATGGGAACATATACATTGGTTGATCAATTCTTTGTGGTTGACATACCTGACACCGATGTGATTTTGGGTGTTCAATGGTTGATTACATTGGGGAAAGTCACCACTGATTGGGAGGCTTTGAAAATGGAATGGGTCAAAAAGAAGAGTGGTGAAACTCAAATGATCAAGGGCATGCATACCTATTACTCACATACCACTTCCACACAAAAAAAGAGATGGATTTGCGTAGTGGAAGAAAGGACCTTAAAGTCCCAACTATCATGCTCATGATATTTCTGCATGGGGCACTATTATCTAGTGGAAAACCACCTGGGAGGCCATCTGATTCAGATTTTGTGGGAGATATATCAAAAAATTATGTTCCAAGCTTAGATACAGGAGGGATGGGAGCATTGAAGGACAATGATACAACACTGGGAGTCTTGGGTAGGCTCAAGGAGGAGGGAGATCTTCTCCCAACATCATCATTACCCACTCTCATTTCTGATTCTGCGCTGTGGGAGGATAAGAAAGGAAGGAATTACCTTCCAACGTATATATCTGGCATGGGATATGTCAATGAGGAGTTTAGCCACATGACAGACATTTTAGTTGATGGATCATCAACACTGTCATTGTTGGGGAGTTTAGATCCATACTGGAAATCCCAACTGTTGGTGGATTATTCCAAGGCTCTTCACACTTGTATGATACTTGATGAACAACTACATGAAGATGGCTATTTGGTCCAAGGAGGAGTCATCTATCATCATGGTAGGATCTTCTTGTCTAGAGCCTCCAAGCTCAAGGAGAAGTTACTGCAAATATCCTATAAAGAGATCTGTTTTAGCCACACATATTCCATGAGGATCTACAACATCATCATGAGAAGCTTTGATTGGGAAGGCTTTGGAGGAGAACTACATCAGCATTTTCAAGAATGCTTGAACCATGTGGAGTTGGGGTAGCAAAATGACTCTATGAAAGAGTTATTTCAACCATATCTTCCTTATTTCGAAAGAGGAGAAATATCTATGCACCACTCCATTTGTACAAGGAGGATTGTTGGTGAAAAACATATTCATGTAAACCATGTTTTATTTTAGATTGTATGTATTATTTTACCATGTATATGCATGCCATGACTCCAAGGAGGAGTGTTGTACCTTACAAACTTCATGGCCAACTTTGGGCCACAAAAATTTCTAAACTTGGCCACTCCTTTGAAGAAAAAAGGGAGATTTTGTTTCATGATGGGTGCATTCCTAAGGCACCAAATATATCTCACACTTTCAGCCATTGGTGATATCACATGGGAAGCAAGTAAGTGGTGGGGGAAACACTTACCACATCTTGATTTAATGCAGGTAGGAGATGCATTCCGCTAGTTCCACATGTGGGACTCTCTAAAATCTAAAACCCCTTAAATTTCGCCTTTGGGCTAAAATTCGCCCCTAAAATTATCCCTGGTGGGACTATGACCCACCTCTATATGCACAAATTTATGTTTGTATGTATGTTTTTTTTATCCCATACATTGATGACATACTTGTACTTTTTATGGGAATGTATGGAGGGAGGATGGGAGGTATGTATGTACCTTATGGGATGGAGACTCTATATGTGTCTTATGCTACATGTTTTGAAATGAGAGAATTGGGTCAACCATGTTTGTTTCATTTGAGCTATTGTCTCCTTATGGGATGAACTATTTACATCTCATGAGAAATTTGGAAGAGGAATTCATGGAGGGATCGATTGGTGAACACTTAGCTTATGGAGGAATATTATCACATGTTGGTGTCACCAATGGAGGAGGAGAAGAGTTGCAGCACTCACCTTGTCAGTTGCTTGAGGACAAGCAACGTTTGGGAGGGGAGGACTGTAATATTCCCAATTATTCCTAATCTAATGGGAATATTCATTTCTATTTTACTTTTTTGTTTCAAGAATAAAAATGTAAAGGAGGCCCATAATACTCCTAAACAGTGAATAAATCAATGCCAAATTTGAAAAAGGCTAAATCTTGGCTATGTAAGCAAGCACCCTTAGGAGTGGAAGGGGCTGGATATTTTGAATGGGTCAACCATGACTAAATCTACAATGATGTCTTGGAGGAGTGGCCATCAATGAGGCACAACATAGTTTTAGATGGAGATGGCTAGTGTGAAAGAAGTGATTTCATTGAAGGTGGTTTAGGGTTTACAAGCTCTTAACTTATAAAAGGAAGAGGATGGTAGCATGAGATGGTTGTTGATGATATTGGATTTTCTGAGTAAATTGTTTGTTTAGACATATATCATTCTCTTGTTGTTCAGATGAGAATAATGTTGTTTAGCATTGGGTGTTCCTGATTGGGAATCCCACCTCTTCCCATTGAGTAGCTCTTGGGAGATTCTTGTATTGCATAGTCCACTATCTGGCTAAAGGCCAAGCTTCTTCTTTCAACTACAATGCAGATCTTGTTGAGGGTTTGGTTGTATTTGCAAGCTGCAACAATTGGAGGCTAGATCTACTTATATCTAGGACATTTTAGTGCCCTTTGTCAGTGGAGGAGACTTCTACTCCATTGGGAGGAGATTATTGGAGTGCTTGGGCTTCAATTTCTAATCTTGGCATGTGGCCAACCATGTTCTAAACCCTACAGTGTAGTTTTTCTTCTGAATCTATGTTATTCCTGTAGGTGTTGTAGCAGGGTGTTTTGGCACACCATTTGGAAAGTTGGTTTTCAAGTGTTAGGGATATTCCATTCACTTTGGAGATCCATTGAAGGAGATATTTACATTGTTAATTTTAGATCTGATCTGCATATTTCTGAATACTTCTGAATGTCTGAATATTTTTGTAGATCTTCAAACTTAGATCTCAGATCTACTTCATGTACACGGTGTAAAGCTGAAAACCCCAAGGGGAAATTGAAGAGGAGCCTTTATAGTGTATGGATCTATTATAGATCTGAAATTTCATGCACTTATTTTCTCTAGATCTAATGTGTAATATAAAGTATGTTGTAGTCAATAAAATATTGTTGTAAAGCAATTTTCAGTCTATACATATCGTTCCAACACCTCTTTTTGAGGATTTTCTTCCATTGGAGTCTTGTATTTCCAGTTATGCATCTTATGGTCCATCTTTTATATCTGATTTTATGTTGTAAATACATTTGAAAGGTCTCCTTATTGGCCTCCTGTTGTATCTTAGATGAATTGCATTATTTTCCTTCATAACTGTCTTGTATTGCTGCATTCCCCATTTGGGAATATTACACTCTAGAACATAAATATAAGTTCTTCATTTTAATATCCATAAACCACAACCACTTTAAGGAAAACCTTGTACATGTTTCATTTCTCCCTTCTCCCATAAACATTTAGGCAAACTTTAAGGCATGTGTCATTTCTATTTTATTTCTCCCATAAACTATAAGCAATTTTTCATTTCTCCCACAAACTCATAAAGGTGCACGACTTTTGACATAACTTCATCAACCACTACCACTATTTGTTTTAGTAAGTGCACAAAATAATTTTGCAAACCATGTAAATTTCATTTCTCCCACAAACTAAAGGCTTTCTCTCTTTAATTCAAGGCAAAATTTAAGGCCTAAAAATTGAACCTAAAGTGGTTGAACTCTCATAGGATTTTGAACTTCCATAGGATTTTAGTCTGCCTAGTGAGTGTTAAATTCTAAAATTTCTAAAGGAAGAGTCTGTAAAGGGCTAGGTAGCCTCTGGATCTCATCTTTTCTCAAAGGTGACATATCCAGTAAATGCCCCTACAGTCAATCTTTGGAACAAAAATAGAAGTTCTTCATTTTAATATCCATAAACCACTACCAATTTAAGGCAAACCTTGTACATGTGTCATTTCTCCCTTCTCCCATAAAATTTTAGGAAAAATTTAAGGCATGTGTCATTTCTATTTCATTTCTCCCACAAACTCATAAAGGTGCGACTTTTGACATAACTTCATCAACCACCACAACTAGTTGTTTTGGTAAGTGCATAAAATAATTTTGCAAACCATGTAAATGTCATTTCTCCCACAAACTAAAGTCTTTCTCCCATTAATTGAAGCCAAACTTTAAGGCCTAAAAACTGAAACTAAAGTGGTTGAACTCTCATAGGATAGGATCCCCCAAACTCAAGGCTTTCCCCCATTAATTCAAGGCAAACTTTATGGCATAATAATTGAACCTAAAGTGGCTGAACTTCCATAGGATTTTAGTTTGTTTGTTGAGTCTTAACTTCTATAATTTATAAAGAAGCCTGTAAAGGGCTAGGTAGCCTCTAGATCTCATCCTTTCTTAAGGCATGTAAAGGACTAGGTAGCCTCTGGATCTCATCCATTAGGGGAATTTTGAGGTCTAAAATGGGCCTCCTAAGAAAAAGGTACAACAAGAATAAATTTTTTAGGAACCAATAGGATTCAAGATAATGATGTCAAATATGGGGGATGATTCACAATTTTTTAAGTAAAAGAGTAAAAAGATTAAAAAATAATAAAATAATAGAACTACTTTTTCAACTCGTATTTTCAACTTATCTCCCAAATTTTTTACTCAAATTTCGAGTGGGAGTACTCGTTGGATGAAAAATTTAATTCCTCATCCAAGGAGTACCCATGTTTCATACTTTCAATGGACCTTGCTACACAAAAAATGAGAAATACATTAAAAAAAATTAAAAAAAAATAAAAAAAATAAAAAAAAAAACGTGATTACAATCACGTTTTTCATGTATTTATCATTTTTCATGTAGTAGGACCCATCGAAAGTATGAAACACGGATACTCCTTGGATGAGGAATTAAATTTTACATCCAACGAGTACTTCTGCTCAAAATTTGAGTAAACACTTTGGGACATAAGATGAAAATATGAGTTGAAAAAGTAGTTTTTTCATTTTTCCCTCTAAAACTTGATGATGTCATCAAATCTTATTTTATTATTTCCACTATTATTTTATAATTTTTTTAGGAGGCCAATTTTAGACCTCAAAATTATCCTAATTCTTTCTTAGGCATGTCATTTCTAGATGTGATTTCTGCCATAAATTTTAATGCAAAATTTCATGCAAACCATGCATGAACCATGTATATGTGTGATAAATCTCCCTTCAACTCTAGGCAATGCAATATTTAACGCATCTAATTTCTAGATGTGAATTCTACCATAAAATTTAAGTCAAACTTTAAGATAAACCATGCACATGTCATTTATCTCATGCACATGTGTCATTTCTCCCATGCATTTGCAATAAATGTTAATTTAATATATTTTTATTGAATTTGTTTTTTTCAGGGATAAAATAACCCACTAAATATGGTTGAAAAATGGACATTATGCATAGATGTTTCTTGCTATCCCAATCCAGGGAAAACAATTATTACATATGTTCCTTCCAATATTGCGACTAGCAAGGACGTCCAAAGAAAAATGAATATACTGGGAAGAACAACAAACAATGAGGCATATTATATTGCATTGATAGAAGGCTTGGGAACATCTAGGGAGTATGGATCAAATGGAATTGTAGTTTTCACAAATTATGAACTTGTGTGCAATCAGATGAAAGGCATGTACCAAGTTAAGAAGGAGAGGCTAAAACAAATGCATGGAAAAGAAAACAATATTGTTAGCCAATTTCAACTTTTTAGTATAAGACATTGTACAAATGTGAATAAGATTTATGCTGATCTATTGCGTGGGGCAATGCCAATTCAGGATTCATCTATCAAAGATGAATTAATAGATGAATTAGAATTATACGGGGCAATGCCAATGCAAGATTCATCTCTCAAAGATGAATTAGTTTTGAGATGCTCTTCTTCAAAAAATCAAGATTCATCTCTTAAAGTTGAATTAGTGTTGGGACGCTCTCCTTCAAAATTTATTGATGGAAATTGTAACATATCTTGGATATGTGTGTGTTTTGTACTTATAAATGCGCATTTTTTAATGACCATGTGCTTTTTTCAATTATATACCAAGTGCGTTCCCACCACACCATGTAAAGTGCAACTTGTTGAACTTCACATTTGCAACAAGTGGTGAACTTCATATTTGAAAAAAGTGGTGAACTTCACATTTTTATAAAATTAAAATGCGAGGACTTCAACAATTTTTTTTTCAATGGAGTTTCACCCTTCTTTTTTAATGACTATGTTTTTTTTTCAATTTTATACCAAGTGTGCTCCCACCATGTAAAGTGCAATTTGGTGAACTTAACATTTTTATAAAAAAAATTGCTTAAATTGAGTTTCACACATCAATTAGTGATTTGAAAGTTGTGTTTTACATAATTTGTGTACTCTAAATTACATGAATTTTCTGCAATTTATTTTGAATTTATTTTAAATAGTATTTTTTAAAAATAATTGTAAATGTACACTGTATGTATATATATCATGGAGGATGAACGACGAAGATCAATAGAATCCCATATCTCTATGAGAGAGGGGGATCAGGGATCGAGGGATGTTCATGCTATTTAAATATAATCTTAAATATCCATACATATACATACATGTGTGTACATATGGAATTGATTTTTATCAATTTTGTGAGTTAAATTACTTGTTAATAAGTTTTATTTTTTATTTTTTAGGAGTTAAGAGGACAAGGGTGTCTACTCCATCAATGGAGCATGCCCATGGTTCACACAATCGTGGTATGGTTCACACAATTTAATAAATGAATATGTACATGTATTTATATGTATGAATGTATTTTTGAATTGATTATAAATTCATATTTTTTTATAAAGCTTCTCTTTGGTCTCGTGAGGTTGGTGGTGGTTCACATTCCCTTGGAGGGCCATCAATAAGTGTTGGCGGATTGTGTGAAGGTGTTGATATGAATTCCCCTAGAGGCCAATCAACAGATGGTCGCGTTGGTTCTCAACCAATCGGTGGTTGTTCTGGTTCTTATCAGGGTCATTCTGGTTCTCAACAGTCTCAGGGTGGGCAAGATGCTAGCCAACCACATCGAGGTGGCCTTAAATTTGAACATTATTTTCATTCAATTTGTACAAATTTGTTTATATGTGTTTTTTTAATATACAAAATTTTAAATATTGATGTAGAGGCTGAAAATGTTGCTCCAAATCTTGCTAAAAAAAGACACAGGGTAGAACGCGTCATTCAAGAATAAGGTTTTCCACCAACCATGACTTATCCGTTCAACATTTCCAATATACCTTGGGAAACAAACATGTAGCAATGCACCTTAGAATGGTGTCAACATCTTCATGCAAAATTGAAGAGATATCTCGTGGCTTTGACTCTACTTGCTGAGAGTCGACAAAGCTTGGAAATATTTACACACTCTTTAAGCGAACTAGTAGATGTGTACCTAAAGTTGGGCCAACCACTGATAATTTTGTAGAAGTGATGAGAAAAAAAATTGAAATAGTTATGGGTCTCGATAAATGGGAGGTCGTTAAATAAAGATTTACAACAAAAATGGCCAAGTCTATGTTTAATTTCAAATAAGGGCCAAAAAGAAAGATGTTGAAGGTGAAATATTTCAAGCACCCTCATGTAGCTCACTATTTGTATGATAGATACCTTGCAGCCTATGGAAGAATCCCATGGAACAATGAGGTTCCACTTTATTTTGCAAAATTATTTTATGCAGAATTGTTTTTGAAAATGAAACCCAATTACAATTACCTTCCCTCTGAATTTTTTGGTCCTGGGAAAGGTTGATTGTGTGATCGTAGAGGTGCTAGGCATGATGTTGAGTTTCCTCGCCCTGAGCCACCATTGGTTAGTTGACCTCTTTGTGTTGAAGCTTTGCAGTCATAAATGGATGCCACTTCTCAAATTAGTCGAGAAGAAAGGGATGTCATCATTGACAATGTTCACAGTGGATTGGGTGGAGTCAATGTTTGTCTGAATCGACAAAGAGAACGTGAGAATGCACACCATAATTTTGTGTATTATACATATGAAGAGATTGACAATATGAGTGTTGAAGATCTCAAAACATATGCAAATAATTTTCGTAATTGTTGGTAGGACCTAATTTTTCATGAGCAAAAGGGCATGGGAACGGTATGTGTTAATGGTTAAGGTTCAATTATTTTAACAAATATACAACCTGTAATAAATACATATATACATATATTTATTTTTATACATTAATATTACAAAAATGTATCATTATATGTTAACACCATTTGCAGTTGTCACGCTTGATGAATGAAGAAAATGTTAATATCACTATCAGAGCATCCGATTCAAACATTCAAAATGTATCTTACCATCAATCATACAATCAAGATGGTTCTCACCATCAAGATATGTTGGAAAATGTTAGTGTTTTTTAAGTGAACACATGATGATGTACAATTATTTTTTATCTATTATTATATATATCGAAACATGATGAGATATTTTTAAAATAAATAATTGTGCTCACATGTACATGTACATATATATTAATAGATTCCAATTCCGTCCAATGTTTTTGGGATGGAGGTACCTTCTTATTCCTTGGGAGATGTGCCAAATCCACCATCACAAGTATGAAAAAAATTTCACTTTTAAAATTTATGTTTTTAATTTATATATTCAACCTCAAAAAGTTCCATTAAAAAATGAGATATATCTAGATCTTGAGTTATTTTAAATTTTTTGAATTTTAGGTTTTTGGAGATTTTCTTTCTAAGCCACTCTTAGAAGATGTTCCAAATCCACCAGCACAAGCATTCAATTTTTCACTTAAATATATATATATATAAATTGAGATCTAGAGATCTTGAGTTATTTTAAATTTTTTGAATTTTAGGTTTTTGGAGATTTTCTTTTGGAGCCTCTCTTAGGAGATGTGCCAAATCCACTAGCAGAAGTATTCAATTTTTCACTCAAATATATTTTTTTAAGTTATAACTTATAAATTGAAGTTTAAAAGTTTTATTATAAATTGAGATCTTGATCTTGAGTTATTTTATACTTATAATTTTTTTGAATTTTAGGTTCCTATAGAGGATTTCTTTTCTCCACGGACTCTAGCGATGGAGATAGGAACATCCACACCATTTCAACCATTTGAACAAGTTGTCTAACTTTTTTTTAATATTATTGAAAATAAGTTTATATATGTACACGTGCATTTTCATCTGAATTTTTTTAATATATATATATATATATATATATATATATATATATATATATATATATATATATATATATATATATATATATATATATATATATATATATATATATGCATGTTAAGAAATCAAGGGTAGCGGAGGTGGATGTTGTGGAGGCCTATGGAAAAGGGTGGAGTAGTGACGGAATGGTGGAATCGGCAAAAAAAATGGTGAAAAATGTGAAAGAATGGTGAAACACAGAGCTGATGGTGGTCTGGTGAAGAAATGGTTCTGGAACGTTAGATTAGATTGGGAGATGGTGATCGATGGTCAGGGTTCATCGGTGGAGCTGTTGTAGATGTTTTAGGCGAAATAAATTAACTTTAGTGCAAAACACCAAAGTTAATCCTTTGGGCGAATACAAAGAAAAATGATTAAAATCAATGAAAGCGGAGGCTTAGGTGGTGGGACTGGAATGGCGGAGGGCAATTTGAACGTGTACCATTGGATCGCAGGAGGAGATCAACGATGGAGATAGCCCAAATAAATCCTTTGGGAGGTCCAATGAAAGAGTATGGATGAAAGACACGATGGAATGAGGGTCGTAGATCTAGATTAGATCAATGGTCGAGATCTTTGGAAAGAGCTTTCGGAGGCAGAAAAGGGGAAGTGGTTTATAGGAGAAAACAACTGTTTTTGTGTTGCAATAGAGTGGTTTTGAAATTTTCCCAAAAAAACATGATATGCCCCGCCGCCTGACACGTGTCCTCTTCAAAACTGCCCATTTCACGTTTTTTTGGAGTGTTAACCTTCGAGCGGAGAAAAAATGTGAAACACGATGGTGGCCATTGGATGAAATGCGGAGTGATCCAACGACACAGGATGGAGCATGATATGGAGAGATGCATGGTTGGTATGGTGGGGAATATTCAAAGGTGGGTTAAATGTGGGCCGTCAGATCTGATAATGGACGGTCAGGATTAAAAGGGGAAACGCCTGTGTGGGTCATGGAATGGGCGGGTGGAGTAGATCCTGGCTGTTGCATCTATGTGAATGAATGGTTGAGATATAATCGCATTGGATCAGGGATAATTTTAGGGAAGAATTTTAGCCCAAAGGCGAAATTTAAGGGGTTTTAGATTTTAGAGGGGCGAATTTTTTATATAGAACCTATTTTGTATAGTTTTGTATAAATAGCCCCAAAATTATTTTAAAAATAAATAATTATTGTGGTTTAGCCATGAAAAATAAAAGGGCGGATGAACCTGAAATGTTGCATTCGCCTTCCATTCACTGATCTGTGATTTTATGGGGTTGTATTCGCCCCCGATTTACTAACTTGCAGGGTTTTGGATCTGCATTCGCCCTTTGATGATGCTGGGGTTGCGTACGCCTGCGGCCTGCCGCCTCAGATTTACGATTTAGACCGGGCAGTGGTGTTGGAGAGGGTTCAGCAAAGGTCTGTTGCATTCGTTGGTGGAGATTCCTCTACATAGTTGAAAGGAGAGGGGACTTGGTCTGCTGACTACCTACAGCTTGCAAGTTACCACTTTGCTCATCTACCTTACATTCTCCTGCAAGTTCTGAAATCCTGGTTTCACCTACATTTTTATTGGCACGAGTAGATCTTCTCGTTGATTCCGAATTAATATTCACCAGATTTTTAGCAGAAAGGGTACCTTCAGCTTGCAAGTTACCACATTGCTCATATGCCTTGCATTCTCCTGAAAGTTTGAAACCCTAGTTTCACTTCCATTTTTCTTGGCACGAGTAGATCCTGTAGCTGATTTCTCCTGTAGCTGAAAATTCCTAGGTAGATTCCAGAGCATGCGTGGTACATACAACCAGTTTTCTCAGTACACATTTGAGGCATATTACCCTTTGGTGTAGTTTTCATTGAAGTATTCTTCATCTTAACATCTATTTGGATGCATCTATTTTATTACATTTTTGGGTTTCTGGTCATTGTCTTATTTATCCTTATTGTTACTTGTGCAGAGATCACTATTGTCCTCTGCTACTTTCATTTGTGTAGTGAGGAGTCAGGACTACCACTGGTGGTGGAGAGCTTATCTAACTTCGGGCTCATCTGCACTTTACCTATTCCTGTATCATTGTATGCTACATTCCACTTCTTCACCAAGATGGATATTACGAACCTTGTCTTTGGCATTCTGTACTTCGGCTACATGACAATTATCTCATATGCTTTCTTTGTATTGATGGGTATAGTTGATTTATACACATGCTTCTGGTTTGTACAGACCATTTACGATTTTGTGAAGATTGACTGAAGTTACATGCTGTAGCCAAATTTTCCTCAAGGTTCAAATTTGCATCCTCAAGGTTCAAATTTGCAGAAGAGCGAAATCGAGTGGTAGAAATAGAATGCTAGATGTGTGTTCTTTGAACTAGTGTTGAAATAGAGTAGGAATTTTGTTGGGCTAGCGAGGAGATATCGAGTGGATATATTGAATATCACGTATTAATTTATTAGCTGGGTATCATGAGTTCATCATGTCAGATATGCATATCGAGGTATTTGCAAACCTATAAAGATGAACAACCAATGAAATTTGAAAAACTATGAGATTGATAAATTGAAGGCATGGAGCTATTTTGATGGAGTTTGTCAAGGTATTCCTGGAAAATATGGAGGAGGAGGCAATATAATTATTGGAGACAACCATGTTGTTGCTTTAAAGGCAGTAGTCGAGGTTGATACTAATAACATAGTAGAGATATTTGCACTTTGTTGATGCTAATAATTGTTATTGAAAGAGGTATAAACTTTCTTCGGATAAAGGATGATTCCAAGTGAATTGTAGAATGGGAAAATGGTAATTATAGGGTTTCTTCTAGGGCTATGAGTAGATGTATTCAGGAGCTCAAAATGAAGGGCATAAGATTTGATGTGTCCAGAGAGCCTCAGACTACTAAGAAGATGAAAAGCTCCAGTGTGGAAGACCAAATTCATCCCTCTTAGATGGTGCTTGCAGTTCTTCCTTCCATTTACACTAGCAATCACCTCAGGCTTCATACTCTACTCATGCAAGTCCATTTCCTATTGCTAGCTAGGCATTACAATGCTCCAATAAGTACTTTCATGGCCTGCTCTGTTTCCAACACATCACTGGGCATGCGGTTTGTGCCTATTCTCAATATCAGATTCGGAACACACCACGGATGCGAGTTATGAAACAACATGAATTTACGATAAGCGGGAGTAGTTTCTGATTGCTAGGCACTTGTGATGATTTCAAAGGCTAAGAAAAAAAAGATGCAACTAGAGGATTATTCACTAGCAAATCTACTAATGAATCTTGCATATGGTGAACTTCGGCCTCCAAAAGTACCAGATAATGAAATGGATAATCCAACTCCAAATCATCCTCTTGTATCTTAATGCCAGTTGGTTGTTTCTTGATCTTAAGGGTATTTTGGGCCTCTTGAATCTTTAATTTTTGGAATCTCTGTAAGTTTTGACATTTTGTATTAGTTTTTATGGTATCTTCTGGTTAAAAAATCGATAGGAGTGAGGCTACGAACGGTAAAATCTAGACAGTTATGTTGTAATCTTTGCATGAAAGGCAACCATGTTGTTGCTTTAAAGGCAGTAGTCGAGGTTGATACTAATAACAGAGTAGAGATATTTGCACTTTGTTGATGCTAATAATTGTTATTGAAAGAGGTATAAACTTTCTTCGGATAAAGGATGATTCCAAGTGAATTGTAGAATGGGAAAATGGTAATTACAGGGTTGCTTCTAGGGCTATGAGTAGATGTATTCAGGAGCTCAAAATGAAGCGCATAAGATTTGATGTGTCCAGAGAGCCTCAGACTACTAATAAGATGAAAAGCTCCAGTGTGGAAGACCAAATTCATCCCTCTTAGATGGTGCTTGCAGTTCTTCCTTCCATTTACACTGGCAATCACCTCAGGCTTCATACTCTACTCACGCAAGTCCATTTCCTATTGCTAGCTAGGCATTACAATGCTCCAATAAGTACTTTCATGGCCTACTCTGTTTCCAACACATCACTGGGCATCTGTTTGTGCTATTCTCAATATCAGATTCAGAACACACCACAGATCTGAGTTCATGAAACAACATGAATTTACGATAACTGGGGTAGTTTCTAGGTTGCTAGGCACTTGTGATGATTTCAAAGGCTAAGAAAAAAAAGATGCAACTAGAGGATTATTCACTAGCAAATCTACTAATGAATCTTGCATATGGTGAACTTCGGCCTCCAAAATTACCAGATAATGAAATGGATAATCCAACTCCAAATCATCCTCTTGTATCTTAATGCCAGTTTGTTGTTTCTTGATCTTAAGGGTATTTTGGGCCTCTTGGTCTTTCTATTTTTGGGTCCTCTGTAAGTTTTGACATTTTGTAATCAGTTTTTATGTTTATCTTCTGGTTAAAAAATCTGATAGGAGTGAGGCTACAAGAACAGTAAAATCTAGACAGTTATGTTGTAATCTTTGCATGAAAGGCAACCATGTTGTTGCTTTAAAGGCAGTAGGTGAGGTTGATACTAATAACAGAGTAGAGATATTTGCACTTTGTTGATGCTAATAATTGTTATTGAAAGAGGTATAAACTTTCTTCGGATAAAGGATGATTCCAAGTGAATTGTAGAATGGGGAAAATGGTAATTAGGTTGCTTCTAGGCTAATGAGTAGATGTATTCAGAGCTCAAAATGAAGGGCATACATTTGATGTGTCCAGAGAGCCTCAGACTAAAGAAGATGAAAAGCTCCGGTGGAAGACCAAATTCATCCTCTTAGATGGTGCTTGCTTCTTCCTTCCATTTACATCGGCAATCACCTCAGGCTTCATACCTACTCATGCAAGTCCATTTCCTATTGCTAGCTGGCATTACAATGTCTACTGGTACCTGGCTCGTCGTTCCAACACATCACCGGGCATCTGTTTGTGCTATTCTCAATATCAGATTCGTAACACACCACGGATCCGAGTTCATGAAACAACATGAATTTACGATGTCGTGTTTCTAGGTTGCAGGCACTTGTGATGATTTCAAAGGCTAAGAAAAAAAGATGCAACTAGAGGATTATTCACTAGAAAATCTACTAATGAATCTTTGCATATGGTGAACTTCGGCCTCCAAAATTACCAGATAATGAACTGGATAATCCAACTCCAAATCATCCTCTTGTATCTTAATGCCAGTTGGTTGTTTCTTGATCTTAAGGGTATTTTGGGCCTCTTGGTCTTTCTATTTTTGGGTCCTCTGTAAGTTTTGACATTTTGTAATCATTTTTTATGTTTATCTTCTGGTTAAAAAATCTGATAGGAGTGAGGCTACAAGAACAGTAAAATCTAGACAGTTATGTTGTAATCTTTGCATGAAAGGCAACCATGTTGTTGCTTTAAAGGCAGTAGTTGAGGTTGATACTAATAACAGAGTAGAGATATTTGCACTTTGTTGATGCTAATAATTGTTATTGAAAGAGGTATAAACTTTCTTCGGATAAAGGATGATTCCAAGTGAATTGTAGAATGGGAAAATGGTAATTACAGGGTTGCTTCTAGGGCTATGAGTAGATGTATTCAGGAGCTCAAAATGAAGGGCATAAGATTTGATGTGTCCAGAGAGCCTCAGACTACTAAGAAGATGAAAAGCTCCAGTGTGGAAGACCAAATTCATCCCTCTTAGATGGTGCTTGCAGTTCTTCCTTCCATTTACACTGGCAATCACCTCAGGCTTCATACTCTACTCATGCAAGTCCATTTCCTATTGCTAGCTAGGCATTACAATGCTCCAATAAGTACTTTCATGGCCTGCTCTGTTTCCAACACATCAATGGGCATCTGTTTGTGTTATTCTCAATATCAGATTCAGAACACACCACATATCTGAGTTCATGAAACAACATGAATTTACGATAAATGGGGTAGTTTCTAGGTTGCTAGGCACTTGTGATGATTTCAAAGGCTAAGAAAAAAAAGATGCAACTAGAGGATTATTCACTAGCAAATCTACTAATGAATCTTGCATATGGAGTAGTTGTTGTTTGTTTACAATGGATGTAACCACTTCCATTGCATTGACTTAGTCCTATATCCCTACTTAAAATAATGCCAACACCCCTTTCCTCTGTGGTCATAAATACAACAAACAAATTGCAGTTAATATATATTTACTTTTCCAATCTTTGCAAGTGTTCAACAACAAAGTTATCTGTAACTAGTTCACTGGGAAGCTCTGTAATATAATAGCTCTAAATAGGTCTGCACTAGGCAATTTTTGATGCATATTAGTGCCAACCTGTACCAGAATATTCTAATATGATACTCAGTCCACAGATCTGAAAGGACATGTGACAATCTGTAAGAACGAGCTGTGTGCTAACACTGCATTCCGTCTAAGATCAAACCTTCAATAACACTTGATTTTGTCATCATCGTGACGTAATAAATGTTGGTACATATCAAGGACCCTCCTTCCTACTGAATATGATAGCATGATTATGAGAGAAATCTTGGATTTCCCTTTGAACCAATAAGATAGGCTACAAAAGATGAGTGGCATTGTCTTGCCAAGGCCATTTTAACCGTAAAAAGCAAAATGTTGTAGTTAATACCTTTTTTCCTAGGAAAACATCACATTGGATCCTGCAGGAGCTTCTCATGTGTGATGACATATCAATAAAACTGTAATCCTGAGGTCATGCATATTTATCATCAAAGGCTTCCTTCCATAGGACTCCCCTTGTATTCCAGATTCTAGAATATATATGCCAATCCATGTGCAAACTGTTAGATAGGATATGGCTTTAACTTGGGGCAAGTGCTCCATAAAGGAGTTTTTGAGAACCCTCAAATATGAACATATCAACATAGATTTGTTAAGGCAAAATCAATGATCCAATGAATCCACTTGATCATCTCAAGATTGCAGTGTCCCTTTCCCGTGTTTAGTCATCATGAAAAAAAGTGACATGTTAAAATAAGAGTACTTACAAGCCACAAGTGTTGTTTCTGGTGGATTAGTGTCCTCATTCCCTTCCTTTGATACCATGGGATCATGAATTCTCAACATTCTAGGCAAAAATCGACCTATAAGTCCTTGATCACAGCAAAAATAGCATATTATGGGAGAGAAACCTTCCTTATCACTGATAACTTCATTAAATCCACCCTCTAAAGCTCTCTTTGGTTCATGAAAAATATATTTTCATTCTAGCAGAGGAAAGGTTGACTCCAGGGCCAAGAACACTCTTGTTTGTATCATGGTTTGGGCTCGAAGAATGATGCTCTTTCTGATAAGGAAAACCTTATCATGACGTCCCTGGTGTTGATTTTGAATCAAACCTTTATTCAAACTTACAGAATCTGATTCACAGAGAAACCCTTCAGAAGGTTGATTTGAGGATCCTTTTACTGGTCTTGAAATCTCGTTTCTAACACACTTAACCTCAGCCCTCTACACAAACTCCTTTCCTGGGTCCTCATTAGATGGTATGCATGAAGACTTTAAGTTAAATCCCTCCAAATGTACGGCTATAAAAGTGTAATTATTTTGCTCAATTTCTGAGTCCAAAACAGCAATACTCTCATCAATATCATGAGCATGGTTTGGTGTCATGAGGTCTGCATTTTACAATAGGAAATGATGTCTTTCAGCCCCATTCATGAGCACCATTCCTTTCATATGCCTTTGATGAAGATTAGGTTCCTTTGAGATTGAGTCTTAATTTCTTCTTAGGTTGTTGAGAGAGGAATCTGAGAGGAAGTCTCAACTACTACAACCTATTCAATTTCACCAAATTTAATTTTTTTCTAACTTCTACCCATGATGTGGTTGTTTATATCCTACAGCCAAGCTAAGAATCCATGAATTATGGTAATGTGAAAACAACTTGTTCTCTAGGTGGATGGGGAGAAGATAATGGGGAGTTGGCATCTGAAGGTTTAGACTTTCAAGACTAGGCATGAATATAGATGTAGATGCAACAAATACTTGAATCTTGTGTAACAGGAATCAGCCTAGATGTGTACAATGTAATGGTTGAAGCAGAATTTAAAGAAATAAGTGTTAACCCTTCAAACCAACCTTCGAAATTTCAACCACTAAAACCTGTTTAGTTTCAACAACTTTAATTTGTGCTATAAAATAATAACGACTATTAAAAGTCATTAAAGTCAAAATTTTCAGCACCAAGGGAATCCACAGCATATTCTTCAATGTTAAGCACAGAACTTGCTGCAACAACAACCACAACAACATATCTTACACCATGTTCAAAATAAGTAATGGAAACAATCACAGAATAATCTTCTCCCATATAATCTCTTGGCTACCAGAGAAAAAGAAGAAAATAAAAGCATTATCTTTAGTTCTTGCTTCCTACATTATGAAAAATTGTATTGAAATGTGAAGGTTGCAATGCTCTCAGCATATGTAAAGGCCATAAACAAGTGTTGGAACACCTTTTGCAATTACTAGAAGGTGTTTTCCAAGTAATTGTTGATACAATTTAACTGACATGTATCATAAAAAAATTGTTGAAGAGTGATGAGATGAAAATTCAAGTGACAACAATTAATTTCTTCTAGTTTTGCTAGCATTGGAAACTTGGCCAACCAATTACTACTGCATTTCCATTGATTTAGACAAACTGGTTTCTCTTGCACTAATTGGAGCCTTTGTCAACAAAGTGGAAATTTTAACAATGAAAGTAATCAATTCATAGTGGTTCTTGGTCCAAGTGATAAGGATATGCTGCCTTAATAGTGTCCTACCACAACAATAAAAATATGGACAGATTATCATACCTATCTAAATAACTGGTTTCCTAGCTTATCCATCAATCATTACAACTGCACTGGGGAACAACAATTCAAGGAGAGGGAACTATTAAGTACAAAAAAATAACTATATTCCAACAAGCATATACTAAGTCACTAACTACCATTTAATAATTCCTACATCTTTTCACAAGAACAAAATGTTAATAACATTATCTAAAGTGTTTCCCTGGAAAATGGTTGATTCAAGGTTCAATACCTTAAGTGTTTCCCCAAAAAATAGTTGCCTCGGGGTTTAATTTTGATAAGTTGGGTTTCTTGAAAAATATGTAAATAAGGAAGACGGTCAACAATAATGAAAAGTCAGTGAATTCCCACAATGTCCAATTAGGATGAAATTATCCAACTTGTTCTTTGAAGAAGATTAATACAAATCAAAGTAGATCCCCTAGATCCAATAATGGACAACAAAGTTGATTGATGATAAAAGCTAGAGGTGAAACTCTAAAAGATTTTTTAGTTTTCCCAGTTTGGGTTACTAGGAGAAGAGTGGAAAGTCTCAACTACTACAACCTACTCAATTTCACCAAAATTAATTTGGGATACCCATTATGTGGTTGTTTATATTTTACAGCCAAGGTAAGAAACCATGAATTATAGCAATGTGAATACAACTTCTAGGTGGATGGGAGTGTTAGCCCAGGTATGTCAGTGATCAAATGACTCTTTCAGTTGTTTCCCTTTAAGTCATAGGTCATAAATTTTACTTTTTCGAACCAGTTCTCAAAAATAATTTTAGTCACTGAAGAAGGCTAAACCATGTATGCTGCTGCTTCATTTCATTTATCATCACCATTGTCGAGGTCATCGCCATCATCAACTTCAAGGTCACCATCTCCATCATCATCATTCAAAAGGTCTAGGGTTATGTCATTTCATTTCATTTAGGTCAAGTCTAGGTTCAGCCTTGCCTTTGGAAAAATCTTCAAATTTTCACTGAACATAAGGCAGTAATCCTCCATTTCATCCATGAAACCCTAATGAAGGAGCAATCAAGTTTATGTAATTAAAATAAAGCCATCTTTCTTGTTTCATATGGCTCAAATTTCAAGAAAAAATTTCAAACATCTCATCTCTGTCTCACTATTTGAGGAAAATTGAAGAACTCTGTCTCACTGTCTCTTTTAAAGGATCCACTGTCAGAGCTCCAAGGGAGGTCATTTTGACCTACTGTCCTAGTCAAATGCAAAAGAGTGTCATTTCAAGCTTCAAAGACATCTTTTCTGGTTTGAAGAATCAATATCAAATGCAAAATTCCAAAGGTGAAAGATTTCAAAGTTTTTAATAACAGTCTTGTTGTCTCATGAAAATGAGAAAATTTGTCTCAAGAGTCAATGTCTCATTTTAAATGCCTAAGAAGGTCATCTCAAGCGTCGGGGAGTGCAAAAGAGGTTAACTCTATCCTCTCATCTTACTCAAAGAGCCAAAGAGTCACCTTTCATGTCAAAGGGTTCAAAGAGTGTTATTTTGTCTTCTTACCTCATTTGAAAGAGAAACATGTCACTTTCCAAGTTGCACAAAGGGTCAAAAAGGTTATTTGCAAATGTCAAAGGGTAAGGAGTATTTCACAAATTTGAAACGGAGAAGTTTATTTCGTATCTCATTTAAAACATGCCAAATAAAAGGTCACTTCAAGAGTCAAAGAGTGAAAAGAGGTTCATTCTATCTTTATCTCTCATTTGAAGGTGCAAAAGTCCATTTTCAAGTGCAAAGGTTCAAAGGTCATTTACAAGTGTCAAAAGGGAAAAGGTAAGGGTTGTCAAAGCTTATAAAGGGAAAGGAAACTTCATTCTTCTTTTATTGATCAGTACAAAGTTTAACTCCATTCCTCTAACTGAAATAGTTAAGAATGATCAGTACAAAGTTTAACTCCATTCCTCTAACTGAAATAGTTAAGAATAATCAGTACAAAGTTTAAGGTGCTAAGTTCCTTCTAGTTGATCAAATGTCAGACATGGTTAATGTGAGTGATGATCACCCTGAGCTTCTTTTTCGTCTTGTTGTTGATGGCGATTTAGAAGATAGTGAAGTCCCTCTATTTTATATAAGCCTCAAAATCCATGACTTTATCCTCCATAATTCCATGCTTGATTCCGGAGCCTCTCACAACCTCATGCCCGTGGCCATTATGGATAGATTAGGACTGGACATTACAATACCTTATCATGATCTTTACTCATTTGATTCAAGGAGGGTGAAATGTCTTGGCCTCATCAAGGACCTAGTGGTGTCATTAGAGCAAATCCTAGCCAAGAATGTCCTCATGGATGTTGTGGATGATATCCTGCCCAGATATGGAATGCTACCTTCTCGGTCATGGGGATAGAAGCTTAGAGATACCTTACAACTTGATTTTTCTTATGCTACCATTATCATCTTTGGACAACTTAGGAAACTATACCGGGAAAGTAAGATGAAGTACATGATCAACAGTTGAGAAAAGCCAAATGACCATCCTATACATGTTGTTTATAAAAATTTAGAGTCATTTATCTTGTACAATGATGAATTCTCAACGTCTTCCAAAGTTTTGATTGAAGAAATTGTAGAAAATTCTGAATTTTCAAATTCTGTTTTAGTATTGGCAAATGTAGAAATTTGTAAAAAGGTGCCAAATGATGTGGAACCAAGTGTATCACCTCAATAAAGTGATGGAACAATGGAAGAATTAGAAGTTTTTGGTACAACAGAGGTCTCTCAAACAACAAGCAAATTTCAACCATCATCCCCTTTCCTCTTTACATTAGTGATATTGTTCTTACGGACATGACTCCACCTCATTTTGAGAAGCGAGGATTATTAAGGATTTTTGTTCTAGCATAGCTATGCGAGTAAATGCTAATAAAAAAAGGTTGTAATAATCAATCGAGCAGTCTTTAGTGCGACTTTTTGAAGGCTTTTACGATGACTTTTTACGGTGTAATTTCTCTAAATTCAGGCAGGAATTTATTGAAAAGAGAAGTTTGATTGCTAACTTTGCACAATCGAAGTGCCTTACAGGTTTTTGAGGGCGCTGAATCCATATATAGAGTCAAAAAACCAGTTTGAATAACAAAAACCAAGATTTTACCTCAAAATTTTTCACCAGATTTCGGCACCTGAAACTTCAAAAAGTCGCACTAAAGACAGCTCCATAATCAATTACAAAAAGGTAATTTATGTTAATTGTGAGCGATAATAACAAATCAAAGAAATTTATACAATAAGGTCTTGAAGTCAACCTTCATCACAATCTTAACTAGAAATACAATGTTGGGAAAATGATTAATAGAAAGTGGAAAACCAATTTTTGTCTTAGGTGCAATTGTAGGTCAACAAATTTTTGGTTTTGGGAAAAAGAAGAAGAAGCTCATATTTTAGACACCTCTTCATCTTTTTATCTTATATGGAGATGAATTTTGCTGTTGCATCATCTCTATAGAATCATAGAGGGAAATTGAGAAAATCCAAAAGTTTTTTATAGTTTATGATCTTATTAAATGCAATATACCCTATCCTATCTTATAGAAGCTAGTCTTTCACCCATTGAGAGTTTTCCTATGAATACGTACCTAATATAGAAGGACAAGACAAGTAACATGAAAACAAGTGGCTCCCTAAGATTGCTTCAAAATTAAGTCAAAATTTGGTGTGGCATAAAACTGGTTGGCATAAAGATTCTCAATCTTAGTCAAACTAGTGGAGAATAGAGGAGGCCACTCTAAAACGTGAACACCAATAAAATTGCTATCGCATATAAATTAAAGTTGAAATCATGGTGTGATAATGCAGTAGAGAATAAGAGAAAAACAAAATATTAAAAATTGGTCATTAACCATAATCCAAAGGATGAAGTGTCATATTCTTGTAGCTAGTTTTAAGAAGAAAAACATCATTACCAGAATAAAAATGAACTTTGAGGAGCTTAGGAATTGAGCAAGACCTAGAATTTCATAGGATGCAAGTAAATGTCATTGCGATGTTAGAAATGTGAAGGATGAAAAACACTTCCTTTTACAATGTCTTGCTTATTCTTATTTGTGACAGGAAATGAAGCTGGATTTGATGATTTTGGGACCTATTTTCACATAGATAGCGTTTGACTAGTATTAAATGATAAATAACTAATTTAACAAGACAAATGCAAAGCATCAATGGGCTCATTCAAGTACATGAAACTACCTTGATGTCTAGCTTTGACATCTTAGAAAATTTTAATGGTATATATGTTGCTTGTGTTTGGGGAATTTTGCTGAGTTTCGAGTTTTATATTTTCTTGGAAAATAATTATTGATATTGGGAAAATGTGTGATTTTATATTGGTATTGGAAACGAAGCTAGTTTTGATCTTTGATTGGAAATGAAATCAGATTTGATGAAGTTGGGACCTATTTCTTTTCACATAGATAGTGTCATAGTATTAAATGATAAAGAACTAATTTAAGAAGTCTAACGCTAAGCAATAATGGGCTTATTCAAGTACATGAAATTGTGTTAATGTCTAGCCTTGATATCTTTGAAAATTTTAGTGGTTTGTTTGTTGCTTGTTTAGAGGATTTTGTTGAGTTTGAAATTAGTCTCTTGAATGCTTATGGTTCTCATATCATGCATATATCGATAGATCGATAGATCTAGTTCTATTATTATAATCATTATTATTTTCTTTATATATTTGGTGGTTTGAGGAAAGATATTTTATTTCCTTTCACTTTGTGGCATGATTTCGACATCTTCACCTTTTAGAATATAGTAAAATATTTTTCTTATTATAGATTTTTCTTGGAAAAGAATTATTGAGAGTTAGGTGCAAATGCACAATGTTGTGTAGCATTAGTATGATAAATATGGGATAGTTCAAAGCATAGTTTTGAAGATTAGTCTAAGTTGACTCGTACCTAATCAACTTAGTCAAGTTGATTGTTGGTTGAACGGCTAATTGTTGGTTCAATGGACAGAAGGTCTTGCAGGCACAAATACCAAAGGGAAAAATGGAGCCCATCATGGGGTACTCTTTGTAATTCTCCACCACTGCTACATTTCCTCAAACTCCTCTCCAACCTCAATATCAGTGCTAGTAGTAGCATGACAAACAACACTACGCTTAGCAAAACTAGAAGAACGTGTTTTCCAAACTACACGAGAACTACTTCCCTCACGAGTCACCATGTGCCATGCTTGGTCTCGGTGGTTCTCTTCCTTCTACTCCTGGTTCAACTACCATATCTTCATTGGAACCAACACCCCGAACTCCACTAGACAACGATTCACCATTTTGTAGTAGTGATTCGCTATTTGTACTGGTGATTTGCCATGATTTTACAAGATAATATAATCTCGTGAGAGATTCGCCAAAAAATTATATATACATATTATATTATTAATAAAATCGCCTTCCATTTTTCCTATGTATCATGGGGATTCGCCTATTTTTTATATATATAAATTTAGGGGGGTTCTTAAAATTATCCCTGCATTGGATAAGGCAGGGGCCGAAACTCTGAAAGTTGATTTTGTGATTTAGCGGACCATTGGATCATCGGGGACATCAACGGTGGAGATCTGATTGGAGGGAGAACGATGGAGGGCACAAGGGCAGAGTGCGATTAAATCTTGGTCGTTGGTTCTTGTGGATTCAACAGTCCAGATTAAAACTGGTGATACTATGATGGGCTCTATGAATGAAGGTGCGATTGAATCCTGACCTTTGGTTCTTACGGATTCAACGGTCAGGATTGGATCACATCGGCGGTGAAATGGGAAAGGGACTTTGCCATTGTGATTTGCGATCAAGCGCTGACAGCAGGATCTAACTCTATCAATGGTGTGGATTGAAGTGGAGATGTAATGAAGAAGGGTGACAGGCGCTGTGAGATTTAGCACTGGCCATTAGATCTATACAGATCAATGGCTAAGATCACAATGGAGATCTGCAGAACAAAATACAATCGCATCGGAAAATTTCAATTTACAAAGGGAATGCGCTCATAATCAAACTCCGATTGCGATAAGTGCCCGAAGGCTTTGCGCTTGGTCTCGTCGCTCGGTTATATGCGGAGAAAGGGTTAGGGGCTTAGGCCTGATATATGTAAAAAATGGGTTTTAGGCCTAAAAACAGAGTTTTTTTAGGCTAAACAGTGGTCCCGGTAAAGGGAATGAGGGGTTTTTAAACCAAATGAAGGGGTTCACAATGGTTTTAAAAGGGGAGTTTTATGATTTAGAGGACTTAGGAAGGGATTTTGAGGGTTTTTATGGAAATTTTGAGAAGGGAAAAAAGGGGTGAAAATGGGGAAATTGCAGGGATAAAAGGGAGCATATGGAGGCTTTTTCTAAGCTAATTTATTTTATAAACAGTGAGGCTTTTTTATGGAAACAGCAGTGAATATATTTTCAAAGGAAAAATACACATAGAGACTTCAAGAATGAGATAATTTTAGCGGAAATGTATCTCTTGAAGGCTCAAAAACAAATTTAGCCACCAGTTTGCTTGTCAAAATTTATAGGTGGCTAACAGTTCCCATAGCAGACACCTTGAGAGGATGGTGGGAAGAACCGAAGAAGTTCAAAGTCAAGAAGGACCAAGAGTATAAAGTAGTAGGCCTCAGGAAGGTCTATAAGCTCGTAGCAGCTAAGCTTTGTAGAATGTATGGTCGTCCCGATGCCACCACTTTCAGCGGTTCTTGGGTATCCCTTATGTACTTTGTTATCGTACATGGCACCCATTTCAATTGCGCCAGCTTACTTATAGCAGCCCTCAAAACAAACATATCTGCAGCACTAGCACCCGAGGAGGGATACTCGTCTGAATTTTACATGGCCTCCTATCTATTGGATGCAGTTTGTGCCAGGTGCCACTTTTAGGGATGGGCTCACAACTTGGATCAGGAGCACACACGCCCAATCCACAAGGAGTTGTAGGTATTCTGGGACTCCAAATATAAGCAAGATATAGAGCCAATTGCACACAGTTTCATCCCTACACTTTACGGGAAATTGTTTGGTCAGGATACCCCATGCATGTCCTGGCGAGCCATGGAAATGATAATCAAGGTGGCACATTGGTTTCCATTTGCAGAAGGCACCTTCATCTGAGTCTTCAGTTCATTCAAGACTCCCCATGCTCTGCCCCGATTCGTCACTGACATGATGCTACTTAAGGAAACATGTTATCAGATGACTTTCGGCTTCTCGAAGGTCCTTGCTAAAGGTAAGAAGAAGCCATGGCCCACACTACCGCTCACCATCGGTGCTTATATAGTCAAGGATTTCAGAGAATTGGAGGCAGAAGCTGAGAAAATCAGAGGATTCTTCCTGGCACCTTTGGATAACCAGACATACGATCCTGAGAGGATAGTCCCTACGCATTGCAAATAGGCCAAGTTTAAATAGATCTACCAACATACTGAACGCCCAGCTGAAGATGGGGTAAGAAACTGGTACAATAAGGATAGGGAACTCGCCCTGGAGTCATTGAATGATTGGGAGGACCAATATGATCAAACTCTGGAAGAGAGAATCCACAAATTAGGAGGAGCCTCGTCTTCCTAGGCCAAGAAGCCCCGAACTAACACAGGCCATAGCTCTTCCACCCAAAAGAAAGAAAAGGAAGCAAAAGCTCAACGAGAAACTGAAAAGAAAGCAAAAGAGGATGAGGATAAATGTAAAAAACACCTAAAGGTAGAACAGAGGAAGAAACAGACGGAAGACACCCGCAAAAGAAAGGAAGAGCAGGAGGCGAAAGAAGAAGCCAAGCATCAACTCAAGATAGAATTAGATAAGGTGGAAGCTGAATGCAAAAAGAAAGAAGAGGAGGCAACGAAAGCAGAGGCTGAGCATCAGGTCAAGATAGAACTAGATAAGGCATAAGCTGAGCGCAAACAAAAGGAAGAATAGTTTAAGGTAGAGGCAGAGCGACTATTGGAAGAAGAAGCAGAACAAAAGAGAAAAGAGGAAGAGGATAAAATATCAAAAGACAATTCTTCCAAAGACACCGAGACACCTCCTCCAATAATAGGGTTAGAGACAGAGCTACTGGCCATCAAAGTTCCTACAATCAACACATGTTTTGTGCTCTCAGAATTGGGTACATCTAAAGGATAGGAGGAGGAACTGTTCAAACTGACGAGACTCACTTATGACTAGTTGACATTCAAAATTAGGCAGGAAAAGAGGAGATGCCTAGCACGGAACCCTATCGCGCCATTCATAGCCAAAACAAAAAAGGATATAGTCCTTGACACTAGGACCAATCCAGTAATGATAGCATCAACTGGCACTACTTTCTCCGCAGCCACAGAAGAAAACATGAGCTGGATGAGTAGGGAAATCCTCTCCCTACAAAATAGATTACAGGACTCCAAACAAAGGGAAGCTAGGTCAGAGCAAGAAAATAGAGCACTAAGGGAAGAATTCCAACAACTCCAAGATAAGAACACCCTTATTAACGAACCACCACTCACTCTCCAAATAGATTTGGTGACACTGGAAGCCACCATGAGGCAGGTATATGAGGAAATGTTCACCATAAAGAAAATAGTTGCACCTCTACTGAGAGCTCAAGAAAAAACTAAGAAGAGGAATGAGAAACTGAAATAAGCTTCCACCGCCTTGGATAGAATTTTAGAATGGACAAACAGATATCTGCAGGCTCCAAAAAAATTTCCCAGGAAAGATTGCATTCGCACTCAAAATGACAAGGTCCAAATTCACATGAAGGTGCAATCCAAGGAGAAATTAGTCAAAGACCTAGAGAAGGTGATGACCACCTATGAAAATTTGATTAGTGGAATTGAATTGATGGTTAAACTACACCATATTCCTTCTCTAGGTACACTGGGAAAATAAAAGACATGGGAACAGGTAAATCAGAAAATTCAGGCATTTATGCAACCTATTAGACAAGGCGTCGCTACACCTGATCTTCCAGCATCGCAGGAGAACTTGGTTAAGTTCGTCGTGACGCCAGTTTGGATTTACACCAAACTAGCTTCCTTATCCAACCAGGTCACAATCAAGAGAGAAAATATGATCCTGAACACCTTAGAATGCCTGCACAGGTTAAGGCAAGATACTCCTCTGATCTCCCCAGTTGCTGCAGATTATCATGCATGGAAAAATTTCCTTAAAGAGCAACAAGTAGATGTTCCTGACCTCGCAATCACACACATTCCCCCATGATCATATTGCAAGGCACAGCCTAAAGGAGGAGTCACAGGTCGCATCTTCCACGGTCAGGGCGCAGGTCTCACTTTCCATTCAGGTTGCAAAGCATACCAACAGGCAGGAAGGTGAAAAGTCAAGACACCCAAGGGTCAATTTTATCTTATATATACTCCCTTCAGGGACTTGTAAAGGATATTTTTTTTTGGACTCCAAAGGAGAGAAGAGAGTTGTAAAGCATTGAACAACCCCTTATGAATGAATATAAGCATTTGTCTTAATTCCATTATTGGATCTGATAAGAATCAATGTGTTAATACTATGAGTATTTTTCTGTATATGTCTGATATCTTATGATTAATTGATCTACATTTTCTTCTTATACTCTTCATGCATTTCAGCTCACTGAATGTGTTAATGATGGTATGTTGTTTACCTATGAGATGTTTGTAACTTCATTATTGACATCTATATTATTCACGAAAATGCCCAAGTAATCATAAGTTGTTCTTGCCAGGGAGAATTGTTTCTTCTATGGTTCGAAAAACTTTTACAAACATGACCTTAATGATATGCTGCTAACAGCATCTCCTTCAGCTGCGTGTTTCCTTTTCTATCTTGCTATTTGTAGTGTTTTATGCTCATTGACAATCATCGATATTTTGTCTTGTATCATCTGATAATTGTATGCCTATAACTTTGCAGGGCTCATTTCTTTCCAAGAGAAGGAGTATTCAGTGGTAGTCGGACCCACACCCCGGATGGGATCCCTATCACAAACAGTTCAGAGTCTAATCAGGACTTTTTACCGTGGAGATCCCCTACTGTTGGTCGGAAAAAATTTCCCGTCAACTGATTTAGAACTAGAAGGAGGGCCTGAATGGCAGGCTCCCAGAACACAAGTAACATCCCATTACAAACTCCCCAAGGGGAGACCATGCATGAAAATACCGTTCCTCCCCCTTTGGAAAAATCCTAGGAGGAGGAACCCCCTTTCTATGAGGTTACTTTAGCCCAACTAAGGGCCCCTCGCCCTATCGCCCGCGACCTTGTCAGGGGTTTACGGCGAGCCCCGGTCACCAGTTCCTTGGAAAATCCTATAACTCTCGTAGCTAACCATACATGCCAAGGAACCCTTGTCAACTCCCTTCCTCAGCTTGTGGGTCTTATGATTGAAGATTACGTAAATGCAGTTGAGCAAAATTATGAAGCACCCCCAAACAGCCCTAGGGGGGAGAAAGGAGACGGTCCTAGAATAACTGAACCTCAACTCACCACCGGCCCCCAGCCCAACCAGACTTTGCGTGATAACACTCAAGCCAACGATCCACTTGGGGGGGGAACCAGGAGAGTCCATGGTAACAGAGGTAGGGGGGACAGAGGCCATGGGTGAGGCCGAAATTTTGACCACCAGCCCCACCGAAACCAGAACAGGTTTATTTTTCTTTACAACTGGAGAAACCTCATAGATACAAGAAACAGTGGAGAAATTCAAGACATGCAATCCCACCATGAGGGCGAGGCCTCTAGATCTGGCATGGGTAGCGAATCTGAAAATGAGAGAGGTCGTGCTCACATACCACACCATCAATGGGCCAAATGTGTACAACCTTTGGCTTGGATGGCTCAGTCTCCCTTAGGTATCCATGGTCCCCTCCATGACATGCCTCGCCATCCTGAAAATCATCTCCCCAAGTTCAACCCCGAGAAAGTTACTTTGGCCGAAGACCACATTAGCAACTTTTACCTGTCTTTACAGATGATGAGAGTGTAGTATGATGACGTAGAATGTCGGTTTTTTCCTCATACTCTGGAAAATAAAGCCACAAAATGGTATCGTTCTCTCCCTGTTGCTTCCATTCCCTCGTGGGAACACTTCCATCGTACCTTCCTACAAAAATTTTTAGAAGATAAAACCCCCTCGATGCTCCTCACAGAGCTCAGCATGCTAAAATGTAAGAAGAAGGAGAAGGTCAAGGACTTCAATCAACGTTTCGCCACTATATTAAATAAATTTCCCCAAAACATGGCCTTAGATGATTCGATTACCATTGACTACTACACTAGATCCCTCCCATGAGATATCGCCGTGTTTGTGAAATTCAAGGCCAGACCTACCCTGGCAGAAAATTACACCACCGCCCTTGCTGTCGAAAAGGACATGTTGTCCATAGGTTCCATTGACCATGAAGGGCGGGATGATCAAAAAACAACCGCAAAGAGAACCCAATCCTCAGGCCATAAATCTGGAGACAAAGATAAGAACCCCTTTGATTTTGAAAGCATTACAAAATCCCTCAAGTTGCTGACCAATGAAGTCTCCGACCTGAAAAGGAAAAATAATGATTCTGCCCGAGCTGCAAAAATACAGAAACCTTTCTTTAAAAAGAGTAACTCTGTTGTGAATCGACCCCTGTCCAGCTCAAGTGCTGGTCTCAATGTTGAGGAAATCAGCAAGGAAAAATTTTGTTCTTTTAATCAAGCCTCTCTTGCAGAGAATACTTGTCCCCAGTGGATTAATAGCATGACCGCAGTGGTGAACCAACTTCTAGAAGATCAAACCCCCAGGGATATGGAGGAGGAGGCTATTTCAGACAACGAAGAAATTTCCCCCCCAGATGACGATATGGGCTTCGTTTTCTCGCTTTCGAGGTCATATGTGGAGAGTCTTCCCTTCCCACCTCCAGGATAAACCTAGCTGATGAACCTAAATCTAAACCCCCTCGAAACTATGGCTTGAGGAGCAGAGTCCCGATGCCTAAGCATTCTTTCGAAGAAAAAAGAAAAACATTCTTAAGGAAAATCTTGCCACAAAACGTATAAATCCAAGACAAAACTCCTGAAAAATTTAGTCCAACTACTCCCCGAGAAGGCCCCAAGGCTAAAGCTTCATTAGTTTCCCCTAAGAACACCACCGAGCCCGCCTCACACACAAATTCTAGGTATAACATTATCGAGGATATGAAGAATACCCGAGCCAATATCTCTCTCTATGAGCTCGCTCGCATTGCTAACCAACGAGATCTCATTCTCAAAACCTTTTCCAATCTACCGGCGACAAAACTCGTAAGCATCACGTCTTCCAAAAATGTGCTAGTGCCCAATCCATCATGAATGTCGTGAACGCCAACTCCGGGAGAACCACGCCACCTTTCCTCCTCTCCTTCGAGATCTTTAACTTCAATTTCCACAACTGCCTCGTCGATTCTGCTGCATCCATGAATTTTATGCCCTTATCCGTGTGCAAGAAGTTAAACATCCGCCCTGAGAAAAATGATGCCAGAATCATCCAACTCGACAGATCTCAAGTCCCCGCAGTGGGTGAACTAAACAACATCATTATCTGCTTATCCTCCGACTCCAGAGTGCATCAGTGCATCGACATAGTAATCGTGGATATCCCCGAGGCCTATGGCCTTCTGTTGAGCAGAGATTAGTCCAGTAAGCTCCAGGGGTACTTCACCACTAATTGGTCCCACCTTTGGCTCCCATAAAAGGCAGGAATAACAAAATACAGATCAAGAGTGAACCATACATGAAACATATTGTGACCGACCTAGATGCAACTAATGAACCAGTCAGTTTCGTGCAAGAAGAGCTTGGTATGTGTTTTTTAGAATCCATCCTTGGATGCTATCAAACCCCCCAATCCCCGATCACTCAAGACGTCCTGTCTGAGCTGTTATTGACCACTGAAAACCTCTCCACCCCAACGAAGGACCTATTAGCGACTATTACTCCAAGTAGTTCCTCAAAGCGTTCGGACAGCCTCACCCAATCAAAAGATGAAACCTGGACCTTGTACTACGACGATTCCAAAACCCAAGATGGGGCTAGTGCTGGCTGCATCTTGCTAGACCCTGAGAAGAATAAATTTCTAATTTCCTGCCAGTTAGAGTTCCAATGCACGAACAATACAGCCAAATATGAGGCATTGCTACTCAGACTCAAAAAGTCCATAGACCTAAAGGTCCATTGTTTAAAGGTAATTGGCGATTCTGAGATTATCACTCGACAGGTACGTAATACCATCCATTTCTTGTCTCTGCACCTTAAAGGTTATCAACAAGAGGTATGGCGTTTAATTTTTTCTTTTGACGCTTTCGGTATTAAATTTGTACTTAGAATGGATAATGTAGTAGCTGATACACTCACTAATGTTGTCGCTAGGTTCACCCCACTTAGGGATGGGTTTTCTATTGAAGTTATTTACAGGCCATCCGTGCCAGACAACATCACTAATTTACGTGTTTTCAATGATGACCAACAGGTACTGGATTTCCTGCTCAATACGGACGTCTTCAAAGATGCAGTCATTGAAGAAGAGGATCATGATCAGGTTTTGCATGAATAACTACATCATCGGAAAGGAAATCCCATACCCAAAGTAATTGTGTCACTTGAAAAGTTGTTCGACCTACAGAACTGCTTCCGGGGGCCTCCAAACATGAAAGTGTGAAGTTCAACGTTAGCACACAGAAAAATTAACCTTGGGACAGACAAAGATCCCAAGCTCATCAACCTAGGTAACAAGTGCACCCCCCAGGAGGAACAAGCATTCACCGAGTTATTCAAGAAGTACCGAGATATATTTTCCTGGACATATGATGAGCTTCAGACGTATGCTACATGGATCATCCAGCACGTCATACCCATGAAAGAAGGAGTGAATCCTTTTCAACAGAAACTGAGAAAATTACACCCTGCCCTAGAACCAATGATCCAAAAGGAACTAAAGAAGCTCTTGGATGCGCAGATAATTTTCAAAGTTAGACATTCGACCTGGGTGTCAAACTTGGTCCTTGTACGCAAGAAATCCAGTGAAATCCATCTATGCGTGGATTTCCAGAATTTAGACAAAACCTCCGACAAGGAAAACTACCCAATCCCTCCTATGGAGCAAATCCTTCAAACTGTATCGGGGTTAGAAATGTTCTCTCTATTGGACGGGTTTTCAAGGTATAATCAAGTACTGGTGGCTAAGCCCAATAGGCTCAAAACCACATTCAAAACTAAATGGGGAACTTTCGCATTCAAACGCATGCCCTTTGGCCTGATTAATGTCGGTGCCACCTTCCAAAGAGCTATGGACATCGCCTTCAAAGGACTCATCGGGAAAAGCGTGGTAGTATACTCGACAACATTACCATTTTCTCCAAGCGCAGATCTAACCACCTACACCACCTCGGGCAGATTTTTGAAAGGTGTCGGAAGTACAGGATCTCCCTGAACCCAAAGAAAATAATTTTCGTCGTTACTGAGGGAAACATGTTATGACACATAATAACTCGAGATAGCATAGTAGTGGACCCAGAACATGCAAAATTCATTGCTCAGATACCACCCCCAAGTGGTAAAAAATCTATGCAATCCTTCCTCGGAAAATTCAACTTCGTCCGAAGGTTTATATCAGATTTTTCCCAAATTGTGAAACCATTGCAAGGCATGATTAAGAATAACGCAAGTTTTAAGTGGCATCCTCCTGAGAAAGAAGCATTCAACAACATCAAACAAGCCATCGAAGAAGCACCTGCCCTGCACAGTCTGGATTTCAAAAAAGACTTTATCTTATATACCTCTGCCTCAGATTCATCTTTGGTAGCCGTCCTCACTTAGAAATATGACAACAACAATGAGTGACCTATATCATTTATGAGTACTGGGTAGTAGGGTGTCGAACTAAACTACCTAGATATTGAAAAACAAGCTTACATAGTATGCAAGGCGGTTAAACACTTCAGGCCATACATCTTGAAGAATCATGTCACAGTCTTCGTACCTCACCCAGTAGTGCGCTCATTGTTTGTACAACAAGAGCTGGGTGAGAGATGAGGCAATTGGATGACATGCCTCCAAGAGTGTGACGTGGAGTTCAAGCCAGCACACACTGTAAAGGGCCAAGGATTGTCTTGCATGGCTGCAGAGGAAGTAGACTCATGGGGCAGTGAGGAAGAAAGTTGGGAACATGAGATCGATATGTATCAAACTGATAGCACAGCCCTACAGGATACCTCCTCTTGGTACGAATATCTCCTGCAATATCTAAAACACGGCAGCATGGGCCCCACTTTAACTACTAAGAAAAAGCGTACATTGAGATTGAAATTTGTATCCTACCAGCTAGTGTAGGGTAAGTTGTTTCGCAAACATCATAGTGGTGTCTTGCTGCACTGTTTGGAATGGGATAAGGCACAGAAAGTATTGGCAGAACTTCACGATGGCCCTGCAGGGGGGCATAATGCAGGAGACACCAATACTCACAAGATCATGCGTGCCAGTTTCTATTGGCCTACTTTTTTAAAGATACACATCCATATGTCCGGAAATGCCAGCAGTGCCAAAATTTCGCAAATAGATATATACGACCTTCGGCCCCATTACAGTCTGTCGTAGTGGAAGAACCGTTTCAAAAACGGGGGCTAGATGTGATTGGGGAAATCCTACCACACTCTTCCAAGAAAAATAGGTACATCCTCACTGCCACGGACTACTTCACAAGGTGGGTTGAAGCAGTACCATTACGTCAAGTCAATGATCAAGAGGTAATATCCTTCATCACCCAATGTATCACGTTCAGGTTTGGCGTAACAACCTCCCTTGTTTTTGATAATGCAACATATTTCTCATCGTTGAAATTATATGATTTTTCTCTAGAAAATGGTATCGTACTTAAACATTCTGCCAAATATTACCCTCAAGGAAATGGGTTAGCCGAGTCAACCAAAAAGAACCTAATCTGCATCATCAAAAATAATATGTTGTCCCAACAACGAAATTGGCATAGGGCACTCCACAACGCCCTCTAGGTAGATCGAGTCACCCCCAACCCTTCCCTAGGAACCTCCCCATTCATCCTCGTGTATGGAAAAGAAGCTATCCTTCCTCCCAACTTGTCTCTCCCGGCCCTCTAATTATCTCAGGAAACTCATGGAACTCCTTGCCCTACTTTACAAGCCCGAATAGACACATTGTTGAAACTTGAGGAGGAAAGGCAAAAAACTCAGGAAAAATTCGCCATCCACCAAGGTTGGATAAAACAATGGTTTGACAAGAATTCAACCGGGAACAAGGTTTTTGAAGTAGGTGACCTTGTCCTAAAATGGGATAAAGCTCATGAAGATAAAGGGAAACACTCCAAGTTCCATGTAATGTTCCAAATTTTGCAATAAAGTATTTGGAACATTAATTTTTCTTTTATTTTAATAAAAGGAATAAAATGGGTGAGGGGACCCATTGCAACAACTTAATAAACACTCCTAAGGTGAAAAAGTCACTTAAGTGGCTTAATATAGCAGTACCAAGTGTGAAAAGGGCCAAATGCAAGTGAGCTAGACTATGGTTGACCAAAGTCAACAACGTACCCTAAAAGGGGAAGCTTGCACAAGAAGATTGCCTAGTTTGAGTGGAGGTTAAATTCAAAATGTGAGAAACCCTAATGTGAGATTGGTCCATCCACGCTTTGCATAAAATATGAAGGAGAGCCATTGTGGAGATTATTCTTGGAGATGGAATTTGAAGTTGAAGCTCTCTTCAACTTGTTGTTGTTTAGCACAAGAGGGATTCATGTTTAGGAATGACCTTCTCTTCCATGGGAGGCCATGGAGAGATTGTTATTCATCTTCCTCACATCATGGCTTGAGGCCAAAGAAGTCATCTACAACTACTGCGTTATTCTTGCAGCAAGAGAATGCTGGAGTTGCTGGTGTTGCAGTGAGGGACCTTCACCATCTCACTTCAGAAGTTGTTCTGTAGAGGAGAGGCCATGTCTTTCTCTAGGAGATCAGAAAAGGAAATTTTGGAGCTCATATTGTAGATTTGGCATCAGGCCATATGTATTTCTCTCATGCTTAGCATAGTCCCTTCTTCTTACAGCGTTATTCTCAAAGAGGGTTTGCAGGTGGAGTTCATTTTTGTGCACTAGTGAGTGCAATCTTCAGGAAGGAGATCAGCAACTTCATTTTGGAGATCATTGGAGGAGGTATCATTGTCTATTGTAGCATCTACTTCCTTCTCCATGATGTATTATATTTGAGCTATAGTAGCTACCCAGCTACTCCAGCATTTTTGTATTTTATGTATTCTAGCCAATCCCTTAGAGGATTGATGAAATAATGTTTTATGGGGTTTAGATCTTACTCCCCCTTATTTATTTGAGCTCATCATGTCATATTATCTCATGTATCTCAGTTTGCAGTCATTTTCTCCTATAGACTGCACAGTTATAGAATAGCTGGATTATATGCCGCAATGAGTTCTATGGTTTATGTACATTTTCCTTAGAGGCTAATTTGCACTCACCTTGAGAGGTCTTTTCCTCAAGGATCTTGTATAATGATTGTTGCTATGCATTATGTATCATATTTTTACTCTTCTTACATGATATGATGTATTATTTCAATGTTGTTCATATTGGAGTTTTTATGCTACTGAAGATTCTTGTGGGAGATCTGAATAACCTACTTATGGTTATTTCTTTGAGCTTATATTCTGCAGGGATTTTGTATCAGATGAATTCTAAGGCATCCCAATGCTGGATGATCTTATATTCACATAGACTTCCTTATACAGCATCCTTAGGGATAGCTGGAGCAGAAATTCCTTGAAGGGAATTATTAGCTCTTGACAAGTACTATTGGCAGAGTCTACTAGAGGACCAGGTAGCCTCTGGATCTCATTCTTCCTTGTGAAGATGAAATATCCAGTAAATTCCCTTGTAGTCAATCTATGAAATAGTTCAATGTTGATTGTTAATACTCCCAGAGATGGAAAATAGGAATATCTCAAGATATTCTCGGCATTCTAGAAATTTCCCCATTTGGGACATTACAGTGGTATCAGAGCTTCGAACTTGGCTCATCCTATGAAGTTCAAATTTTATAGAAGAAGAGGCCAGATGATGCAGAAGATGAGATCAATTTCATCAGTTTTGGGTCCAGCAACAACCTCTCCAAGGAGGTTGAGGAGATAGAAGAAGGAGAAGAGGAAGGACCATGCACTTCCTATTCTCACAGAGGAGCAGAGCAGAAGCATGGAGACACTTGGAATTCGAATTCTAAGTGAGTATCTTGCTGAATATGGAGAAAACCCTGGAATCTTCCAAGAGACTCTATATTTTCACACTTGTTCAGCAGGAAGAGGAAAAGACTTGGTGGTTCAGTTGTGGGAGGCATGCAAAGGTTTCTACTCTTGTTGATTTTTCTCAGATCTTGATCAAAATATTTGGCCAAAGGAGGGTGGAGCCCTCACCACCATAGGCACATGCTAGCACTGTACATTCATGGAGGAGCAACCTCCACCTTCAGCTATTGAGGCAGCCAGCACATTTGAGGAGGAGACTCTTGCAGCAAAACAAGATTCTTCCAAATCTCTCCAAGGTATGCATGAGTTTGTATCTATCATGGAGGATTGCACATTATTGCATGTTGATTGTCTTGAGGAAGGAACTTTCCTTGCATTGTGCCATTTTGAGGAAAGAAACCCTCATCATCCTCATGCACTATTGATGAGCCATGCATCACATGTGAGGGTGGGTTTTTGAAATTTTTTCATGAAGAAGATTGCATTTCAATGTCCCATGAAATGCAAAGGGAGAAATCTATTTTGGGAAAATGGTAGCTCTTGTGAGAGAGGTACCAAGTGGCAGGATACTTACACCAAAGAGCAGAACTTTTTAGATCTTATGTGCCCAGCGGAAATGTGGAGGATCCATAACCCATGGGTCCCAGGATCATTTCACACTCATTACACTTGATGGACAAAGGGGGAGAGTATGGGTGCATCATGATGGGGTGGCATTTCTCTTACCACTCATTATGTCTCATTTCAGATTGGGTATGGTGGAAGTATAGGGGAGCATCAAACATTTTTGTTGCTCAGATTTTGTTTGCATGTTGTGGGAGCAAGAGGAGGCACTAGCATAGTGCAAGAGGATTTCTCTTTGATCTTGGATGCCAAGAAGCACCTTCTTCATGGGAGGAGCACTATAATTGCAGCAACATGATGGGAGGAGTCTTTGACAAGATTCATGTCAAATATGGGAGCTTTGAGACAACGGTGGCCCTACTCCAAAGGCCAGCAGCGCTGTCACTTGAGAGCTTGAGTTACCTTTGGGTGTGTAATCCAAGCCACTTCACAAGTGATGTATTTTGGAGCCATGTAGGTGATGAGCATGAAGGAGTAAAGGAGGATATCACTCCTACTACACTTTGACTCTCTTGGCTTGGGTTCACAAGCACAAGAGGAGGAATCTACATGCAATGTTTATGGGTTCTTCTTTCATGAATTTTCATGCATATTTTTTAAATTGATGGGGGAGTCCACTTGGGAGGGAAACTTAATGGTTGCATATCAACATATGGATAGATGCATAGCCCAAGGATGATGAGATGGTTGGCACAACCACTCCCCTACTATGTTGCAGTAAGGGGGACTTTTCACTTGAGCCATTTCAGCTCAAAGGCCAAAGTACATGATGAGGGAGGTAACTATTGGTGAAATGGTTTGCACTCTCTTATATTTATGAGTAGCATATCAGATCAAGAGGGATACTTCCTTCTTGCACATTATGTTCAGCTATACTTATGGTCTATTGCAGCAAGAATAATGGCCATCTTATGGGTGGTTTGTGGGGGAAAGCCACATGGATTTTGGTGTGCCCCTTTGGTACCAAAATGTGTTTTCATGATCACACCTTGCAGGATGGATGTGGTAGCAAACAAGTGGCTGCAAAGACACTTTTTTCATCATATGTTGAAGTAGGCTAATAATGACATGTGTTGGTTCCATGCATGGGACCAAATTTCACCTCCTTGCTCTCATAAATTTATGCTTCCACATGTTGTTGATGGAACGCTGTCTAAAGGAAGCATCATTTTGAATGAGGAAGATGAATTGAAGAAACCCATTGGGAGTGTGACTCTCCCTACTTTTCATGTTGTATGTTTCAGGAGAAGCAATGGGAAACCCATGATTGCCAAGCTTCATCTCTTTCCTTCATAGGGGAGGAGTTATTTGGAGAGTTCAAAATTTTGGAGGAGGCATTTCATGGTTCGAAATATTGATGGGGTGGCTTGGGTCTCTCATGAAGACCATTTCATTTCAGCCATATATTAGCAGCAACCCCATATATATCATGTGGAGGGAGAGACTCATTGGGTGGATGTGCCCCTTGAGAGAGAAGACCTCCATTATTTTTGCAGCACATGCTCCAAGAGGAGTATGGAAGATGATATGGTCACCATGTTTCAGTCATGTGTTTTTCCATGAGGTGAACCATATTATTTTTTGGATACCATATTTTAATGAATTCCAACTCATCACATATGAGATGATTTGGGCCAGCTTGTTTTGCAGCGTTGGAGGAGAGTTCCTTGGGGATCTAGACTTCATTTTTCCTCTTGAAGGAAACTCTATTGCAGCCCAAGTTCAGCTTTCACTCCACATTCATCATGAGTGGAGAAGAGGACAGCGTGGGGTAGGCTATGAAGCTTACCAAGTTTAGAAATTCAGCCCACCTATTTCTTATGATCACAAGGTGGAGGAGTACTTTCAGGAGTTGCCTAGTTGGAGGGTAACTCATTTTGCTGGTTGATTGCTTGAGGATGGAGGATCTACATGAGATATTTCAGACTCCATTCCTTGAGTGGAGGACTTTTTGCAGTTCATCCTTGCTCTTGCTTGAGGACAAGCAATTTTTGGGAGGGGAGGACTGTAATGTTCCAAATTTTGCAATAAAGTATTTGGAACATTAATTTTTCTTTTATTTTAATAAAAGGAATAAAATGGGTGAGGGGACCCATTGTAGCAACTTAATAAACACTCCTAAGGTGCAAAAGTCACTTAAGAGGCTTAATATATCAGCCCCAAGTGTGAAAAGGGCCAAATGCAAGAGAGCTAGACCATGGTTGACCAAAGTCAACAACATACCCTACGAGGGGAAGCTTGCACAAGAAGATTTCCTAGTTGGAGTGGAGGGAAAATTCAAAATGGGAGAAACCCTAATGTGAGTGGGGTCCATGCATGCTTTGTATAAAAGATGAAGGAGAGCCATTGTGGAGATTATTCTTGGAGATAGAATTCAAAGTTGAAGCTCTCTTCAACTTGTTGTTGTTTAGCACAGGAGGGATTCCTATTCAGGAATGCCCTTCTCTTCCATGGGATGTCATGGAGAGATTTTTCTTCATCTTACTCACATCATGGCTTGAGGCCAAAGCATTCATCTATAACTATTGTGTTATTCTTGCAGCAAGAGAACGCTAGAGATGCTGGTGTTGTAGTGAGGGACCTTCACCATCTGACTTCCAGAGTTTTTCTGTAAAGGAGAGGCCATCTCTTTCTCTAGGAGATCAGCAAAGGAAACTCCGAAGCTCATATTGTAGATTTGGCATCAGGCCATATGTATTTCTCTCATGCCCAACGCAGTCCCTTCTTCTTACAGCGTTATTCTCAGAGAGGGTTTGTAGGTGGAGCTCATTTTTGTGCACTAGTGAGTGTAATCTTCAGGAAGGAGATCAGCTCCTTCATTTTGGAGATCATTGGAGGAGGTATCATTGTTTATTGTAGCATCTACTTCCTTCTCCATGATGTATTATATTTGAGCTACAGTAGTTTCCCATCTACTCCGGCATTTTTGTATTTTATGTATTCTAGCCAATCCCTTGGAGGATTGATGCAATAATGTTTTATGGGGTTGAGATCTTACTCCCCCTTCTTTATTTGAGCTCATCATGTCATATCATCTCATGTATCTCATTTTTCAGTCATTTTCTCCTATAGACTACACAGTTATAGAGTAGTTGGATTATATGCAGCAATGAGTTCTATGGTTTATGTACATTTTCCTTAGAGGCTGATTTGCACTCACCTTGAGACGTCTTTTCCTCAAGGATCTTGTCTAATGATTGCTGTTATGCATTATGTATCATATTTGTACTCTTCTTACATGATATTATGTATTATTTCACCATTGTTCATATTGGAGTTTTTATGCTGCTGAAGATTCTTGTGGGAGATCTGAATAACCTGTTTAAGCTTATTTCTTTGAGCTTATATTCTGTAGGGATTTTGTATCAGATGAATTCTAAGGCATCCCAGCTCTAGATGGTATTATATTCACATAGACTTCCTTATACAGCGTCCTTAGGGATAGCTGGAGTAGAAATTCCTTGAAGGGAATTATTAGCTCTTGACAAGTTCTATTGGAAAAGTCTGCTAGAGGGCTAGGTAGCCTATGGATCTCATTCTTCCTTGTGAAGATGAAATATCCAGTAAATTCCCTTGCGATCAATATCTGAAATAGTTCAGTGTTGATTGCTAATACTCCTAGAGATGGAAAATAGGAATATCTCAAGATATTCCCAGCATTCTAGAAATTTCCCCATTTGGGACATTAAATTCCAGGCATTATGGATAGGCCCTTTCCAGATCAAAGAGAAGGTTAGTGCCCTCACTTACAGGTTACAAAATCTTGAAGGGAGGATTGAGGTCCTCCCTATGAATGGACATGACCTTACGCATTATTTCACTTGACAGCCCCTAGGGACTGTCGCTACACCCTGTACCATAGTTTGTCTTGTTTTTTTCGTTCTTTACCTTTCTTGTTTTCAATAAATTGCTTGTTCCACAGAGGCTTCCATTAACCGTTTCTTTTCTTTGGCATCCAAATTTTTGAAAGGGGATATAGAAGCTACTCAAGTGGCATATTGAGTTGAGATCTATGCTAATGTATTATCTCCTCCCAGAGTGTAAAAGAGGCAATCATACTTGTGATGGGCACTCAATGGCGAGAACATGAATAAGGCCCTCAGACCAAGACGCAACATCTTACCTAGTATGCTGGCCCAAGGGACTGTTGTGCAAAAATAAATGTTCGGTTAAATCGGTTACTAGATGGAAAAGGGAGGATTCAGCCTCAGGTGACGAACGGAAATCCAGGAAAACCCCAAGTCCTCATGTAGACCAAGAGCAACCTCTCTTGCAAGTAAAATAATTCGGGATCCCTCATCTTCCCAGGAAATAATTTCCAAATAAACTAAGTGCTCTGAGCACGAAAAATAAGTGTCCTAAGCACATTTTAATAAGTGCATTAAGCACATGAATAAAGGGTAAAGGATTGAGAAAGGCTTCCTGTGCAGAGAGGCGATACGACGACTCCACCAGGGTACTGACCAAGCTCGCTGGTAGCGAAGCAACATAATGAGGACCAAATAAAATATACTGGATCCAGAAATCCCTGAGGTTACTCCGAACTTTTCCATCCGGTCTCCAAGAATGAAAACACGGTAAACCAGCACCCAAGGGTAGGCATATAGGGAGAGCAAGTGTGCAAGGCTCGAAGACGGAAGAAGTGGGACCCACGGGGTGAAAGGAATAGTGTGCTATGCCCTCCCACCCCCCTCAAGATGAAACACCAGTAGAGATTATGGACCCTACCAATGAATCGCCATTTGTTGTAGCTGCTACAACACCCTCCAAAAATTTCACCCTCTAAAATTTTTTTGAGCCCTCAAGCATTGAGAAGCGAAGTCAAAACTTGAAGTTCAAATATTTTCAAAATCCAAGTCGCTAAGTCGCAGAATAGGTCTTTTTCTCCAATCAGTGACCTAGCGACCTTGCAACCTATCAAGTCACCAAGTCGCTAAGTCGCGTATCGCATTCAAGTTTAAACAATTGCGACCTAGTGACCTTGCGACCCCGTGACCCCCAGGTCGCAAGGTCGCAGGGTCGTGAGGTTGCAGATATCATCAACACGATTTTTTCGTGACCCAGAAACCTCATTTATTGCCTGCACGTGCGACCCCTTTATATATAGAAGGGTCACACAAATCACATTTCACCCACGCGACGGAGAGAAAAATGCGTCTGACAGGCCAACTGGAGCGCGATTTTCTCAGGTAAGTTACCTAATCCTCCTGTTGTTTCCCTTTTGTCTATTTGATTTCCCCCTTCCCCCTTATTTCAACCCTTTTAAACCACCAGCTACCCCCCATTAAGACCCTCTTAGAACCTACATTCCGCTCTGAGTTTCCAAACCCTATCATCTTATGAAAAACTTGTAGATGAAGCCAGCTAACCTCCCCTATGTCAATCTCTTCCTCAAATGGCATTTTCTTCTTCAAAATACTACTTCTCCTCCATGTTTCCCCCTATTTATTAAGTTAAATATGATTAAAATACCACGTCATTGTTCAAAATCATCTGCTCAGCCCTAGTGCGACCTCCGACCCCGTGACCTTGCAACCTCGGTCCCTAGTCACTAAGTCGCCAAGTTGCGTATTGCTCAAAAATTAAAGTATTTCAACCTTGCGACTCAGCGACCCAGCGACCCAGTCGAAGTCACTAAGTCGCAAGGTCGCATCTTCATGAAATTTTAAACTAATGCAACTTAGCGACCTCGCGACCTAGTCGCAGGTCACCAAGTCGCAAGGTTTCTCTCCTCTAAATTTTTGAACTAGTGCGACTCAACGACCCAAGGAATGGGTCCCTAAGTAGCAGATTCACCCCTTCCTTAACCTTAGTTGGGCAGAGTTAAAATCAGTATTAAGCATTCATTAATATGACATAAGTCTTATCCTAGGACTATTTTATGAACATGCCAGGGAACTTCAAAGCAAAGCTAGAGTGTGTCTCCGTCTCTTCAGCCTCAAGTGACATGGGGCCTTCGGCAGTTCGCAGAAAAAATAAGAGCCCAGAGATAGAGATCAAAAAAATTGAAATACCTATCTCTCCTCCCCCTATCTATGGGGAAACCACATGTATATTCAGCAAAGGAGAAAGCATGAGTTGGTATCAAGTATACAAAGAGTTCGCACAACCTGAGTTTCCAGAGGACCTCCCAGACCGGCAAGTATATGTGCAAGTTAAGAGGTCGAAGATTCACTACGCAGGGGCCCACCCATCTATATTCCCATGTGCTAAAATTATTGAATGGATCATACAAAATATCGACCCCAGGATGTGGGTGATTCGGGATCAGGAGGGGAAATATTTTGCAAATTTAAAAGGCCAGGATGCGGAGTAATATTATGCACTTCCAGAGAAGGAACAAGCGTTCACATAGGAATGGGCCACTACCCATGCGGTTCCCATAGCAGACACCCTAAGAGGATGGTGGGAAGAATTAGAGAAGTTCAAAGTCAAGAAGGACCAGGAGTATCAAGTAGTCTAACTCAGGAAGGTCTATAAGCTCATAGCAGCTATGCTTTGTAGAATGTATGGTCATCCTGATTCCACCACTTTCAGCAGTTCTTGGGTATCCCTTCTGTACTTTGTTACCCTAGGTGTCACTCGTTTCAATTGGGCCATCTTACTGATAGCAGCCCTCAAAACAAACATACATGTAGCACTGGCACCCGAGGAGGGATACTCGTTTGAATTTTACATGACCTCCTAGCTATTGGAAGCAATTTGTGCCAGGTGCCACTTTGAGGGATGGGCTCACAACTGGGATCAAAAGCATGCACGCTCAATCCACAAGGAGTTGTAGGTATTTTGGGACTCCAAAACTAAGCAGGATATAGAGCCAATTTCACATAGTTTCATCCCTGCACTCTACAGGAAATTGGTCAGTCAGGATACCCCATGCATGTCCTGGCGAGCCATGGAAATGATAATCAAGGTGGCACATTGTTTTTCATTTGCAGAAGGCACCTTCATCCTATTCTTCAGTTCATTCAAGACTCCCCATGCTCTGCCCCGATTCGTCACTGACAGGATGCTACTTCAGGAAACATGTTATCAGATGACTTCTGGCTTCTCGAAGGTCCTTACTAAAGGTAAGAAGAAGCCATGACCGACACTGCCGCTCACCATCAGTGCTTATACAGTCAAGGATTTTATAGAAGTTGAGGCGGAAGCTGAGCAAATTAGAGGATTCTTCCTAGCGCCTTTGGATCACCAGACATACGATCCTGAGAGGATAGTCCCTGCCCATTGCAAACAAGCCAAGTTTAAATGGAGCTACCAACATACTAAATGCCCAACTGAAGATGGGGTAACAAAATGGTACAGTAAGGATATGGAACTCACCCCCGAGGCATTGACCAATCGAGAGGACCAAGATGATCAAACTCTGGAAGAGAGAATCCACGAATTAGGAGGAGCCTTGTCTTCCCAGACCAAGAAGCCCCGAACTAACACAAGCCATAGCTCTTCCGCCCAAAAGAAAGAAAAGGAAGAAAAATCTCAACGAGCAGCTAAAAATAAAGCAAAAGAGGATGAGGATAAATGTAAAAAACACCTAAAGGGAGTACAGAGGAAGAAAGAGGCGGAAGACACTGTCAAAATAAAGGAAGAGCAGGAGGCGAAAGTAGAATTTGAGCGTCATCTCAAGATAGAATTAGATAAGGTGGAAGCTGAACGCAAAAGAAAGGAAGAGGAGGAAACAAAAGCAGAGGCTCACGTCAGCTCAAGATAGAACTAGATAAGGAAAAAACTGAGTGCATACAAAAGGAAGAATAGGATAAGGTAGAGGTGGAGTGGTTGTTGGAAGAAGAAGCAGAACAATGTTGGAAATATTGTCATTGATGGCAAAGGAGGCAGCGCTCAAGCAAAGGAGGTAGCGCTGAAGCAAAGAGGCAGCAAAGAAGAAAATGAAGGCAGAGGAAACGAAAATAATAGAGGCAGAACCGTTATAAAATTCCAGGAATCGCACTCTCCAACTGGCATTATACATATAACTTATACAAACATTATTCCGGGAATCGCTTCACTCCAGCGGCAAAATATATAAACATATATATCAGTTATATGCAAGCGGAGCACATATAACATATACAAACATAATTCCGGGAATCTCTTCACTCCAGCGGCAAAATATATATATATAACAGTTATATACAAGCGGAGCGCTTTATATCTATATAATCAAAGGTACTATCAAAACGAAATGGCTTATAAGGTGGGACCCCTCACCCAATCGCAATCGGAGATCACAAGAGCAGCGTAATATGTAACCCACAGGAAATTGCGATTGCGATGAGAATCCGGACCCGATGGGTTTATAAACCGCAATTGATAAATCTCGGAACTTAAATAAACAAAGAATTTGCGAATACAATGAAGCCCAGAGCATATAACCAAAGGTCCAAGGTATATATATGGAGCGCACAAAACGAAGTTTTATATGGTGGGACCCCTTCCCAATCGCATTGGAGGTAAACAAAGCAGAGGGGCTTGCAACTCAAAGTTGCGATTGCGATCAATCGCAATCGGAAATCGCAAGGGGATCGGAACGTGCAAACAAAGAGTTGCGATTGAGATTGTACAGCCGGCGTAAACCATAGATTAACACTGTAGCGAAACCATGGGCCCAGCTGAGGATGACATCATGTATTCCGAGGGGGTCTCCCTCCTCTATCTGCTCGAGTCTGCTACCCCATCGGAATCTTACCGCCTCTGAATTAATATGTTGCATGGTTCAATGTATATTACGGGGCGTTGTGAGTTGATTGATATATATATATATATATATATATATATATATATATATGATAAGGCGCATACGAATGGTTGAGTGTTGACTCCACGTTGGCATATGAGTTGTACATGTGGGTCCCAAGCCAAAGTTCTAATTGATCGGGACTGTTTGACTAAGGATTACGAGTTAATAAAGGTTTAATCGTATTGGCAGCCAATCCTTATGGACGTCGGATTATTTGCAAATAAATTGCATATATTATATATGTTCAATAACGTTTGAATATGATTCGGGGGCATAACACATATGATATATAATGGTTATTGAGTTATATATATAACACAGTTGCGATAAGCCGCGTGGTCTCTAGACCCACGGACCTTAGCTTTACGGGAGGGCGATTATTAACGCTTGTAATATATGTATGTTCTGGCCTGCGGAACCTGCCACATCAACAAGACACTAATGGCATAAAAGGGATTGGAATTCCTCCAGATTTACAGTCAGCGGATATAAAAGGCACATTTACACATGTGCAGCAGTTACACCACAGCAGAGGACAAAAGAGCAAACAGATCCGAAAGAAGATAAAACACAGTCACAGAAAAGACAAAGACAGCCAAAGAAAAGACAAATGCGTACCAATTCAAAAGACTAAATGAGTTGAGCTGGAGTTCTCATTTAAATTTGAATGTAAATGTTTTATTTAAATTTTTATTGTTTGTGATGCATTGGCAAGTCTCCGAGAGAAAACAAACTCCCACTGTAATGTTAAAATTCACACCTACAGTTATAATTTCTGAGTAAGCTGATAAAAGGAGTGAGAAGGCAGAAGGCAAAGAGACATGACTTTCCATTTCGAATTCCAAGAAGAATACAAACAGTCATGTGAGGAAATCTATAAATAATATCATCTTGATATGCAGAGGAAGTTTTTTTAATAAAGAGAGAGTAAATCAAGAGAAGGCAGAACATAGAAGAGTAAGATAGAGAAGATTAAGAAAACAAGAACAGAAGGAGAAGCTACAGAACAGAGCTGATATCTGAGGTAAATCAGCAAACTTTCAGTTTGATAAATTGAGGAAGTTGGAGCTTCCCTATCAAGTTGCAGCTTGATAGTCATCGGGCTTAGAATGACACCGAGGTTGAGCCTCCCTCAGAGCTCAACACCTCGTGCACCAAGGGAGGCAGGTTTCACAAGTTGTAGCTTGCAGAATTGAGGTAGGAGCCTCCCGTAGGTTGGTGCCTGCAGAAAAACAGTGGTGAGAGGGAGTTGGAGCTTGCCTTTGCATCACAACAATAATAAGATGTGGTTTTCTCCCTTTATGGGTTTCCACTTACATCTGATGTCTCTATGTGTGCTTCTTATGTGTTGATGTGATTATTTCAATCTGCTTAATTTCTTGCTGCTTTCAACTTAAGTATGGTGTCACAATAAATTAATGTTGGCTGCAAATAATATTGTTCACATATTAGTGTAAATAAGTTTATTGAAAAGTTTAAAAGATCAGGAATGTATTAAACTGATTCACCCCCCCCCCCTCTCTGTTTAATTAGAGATTCAACAATTGGTATCGGAGCAAAGTTCCTTTGTACAAGTCTAACAACTGAAAGGAGATCCTAGGTTCCCAAGATGGCTAGTAAAGAAGGATGCTCAACCAATAAAGCCCCTTTCTTCACCGGTGAAAATTATGCTTTCTGGAAAATTAGAATGAAGACATACATAATGTCTCTAGGAATAGAAGTCTGGGCTGCTGTGGAATTAGGATATGCCCCGAAGTCAACTGATATAGAAAAAGAAGCTAAAGAAAGCTTTGTAGCTAATGCAAAAGCCATGAATGCCATCCTGAATGGATTATGTGAAGCAGAGTTTATTAAAGTAATGCACAAAGACACCGCCAAGAAAATATGGGATACTCTTGAAGACATACATGAGGGAGACCAGAAAGTAAAAACTGCCAAACTTCAAGTATATAGAGCCCAGTTTGAAAACTTAAAAATGAATGATGATGAAGATGTTGGAAGCTTCTTCTTAAAAGTTGCAGAAATTTTTAACAATATGAAAGCTCTTGGAGAAACCATACCAGAAAGTATAGTTGTGCAAAAGATTCTAAGATCACTCCCATCTAGATTTAATCCCAAGGTATCTGCAATAGAAGAGACAGCGAATCGGGAGACCTTGACCATGAATCAGCTACTAGGAAATCTTACAGCATATGAGATGAGGCTCCCACAGAAGAAGACAAGCACAAGGGAGGCAGCATTCAAAACAGAAAAGAAGAAAGAAGAAAAGGAAGACATATGCTCCTGCTCTGATGAAGAAGAGGCTAAATTTGTCAAGAAATTGGATAGAGGCTCAAGTAGATACAAAGGTAAACTTCCCTTCAAATGCTTTAACTGTGGAAGAGTTGGACATTATGCTGCTAAATGTCCTCACAAGAAAGTAAGAAATCAAGCTCAAGAATCAGAGAAAGACACATCAAAGAACTGGCAGAAAGGAAAGAAATTCAGCAGAAAATCCTTTAATGCTCACTAAGACAGCAGTGCATCTGAAGACTCAGATGAACCCTCAAGTGAAGAAGGAACCTCAGAATTTATATTGATGGCCATAGAAGATCTTGAGGGACTCCTACTAGAAGATGAAGAAGAAGAAGGGGAAGTAGACCTTGAGGGGGAGCTAAGAAGTGCTCTGGAGGAGATTGACAGACTCAAACTAAAATGTAGAAAACAAAAAGAAATTCTCCTAAAATGTGTGAAAGAAGAACAAAATTCAGAAGTCCTCATGCAGCTGAAGGTAAAGCTTGAAGAAGCCAAGAAGATAGAAGATATGTTACTTCATCAAATCAAAGATATAACTCGAGAACAAGAGAAGCTGGAAGAAGAAATTTTGTGTCTGAGAAAGAAATTAGAAAAAGCTCAACAGAAAGTTTCTATATACCCTTCTCAAAAAACAAGCTCTATTAAGTTGAATGAAATTTTGGTTGCTCAAAGATCCCCTATGATAAAGACTGGAATAGGCTACAAAGGAGAATCAAGTAAAGGAAAATAAAAGGTTGACAGAGAGATTATTTTTGTAAAAGCAAAGAAGGATGAGGAAGTAGCTCAAATAATTCCTACAAAAGAAGAAATCTGCAATAAGAGAGACAGAGAGCAGAAGAAACCTCTAGTAACAAAGAATGCAATAAATACTAAGATAACAGAAAAAGGATCATATGCTCCCGAGTATGTCAAATTTGGAAGCCATCAAAGGAGATTCTTCCCTCCTATGAAGAATTCCACCTGTTATGTCTGCCACAAGCAGGGACACATTGCTGCATATTGTCATGCAAGGAGGAATGATTCAAACCAGCAAAAGAGGCAAGCATGGAAGAGACAACCTTACATCAGGTATGCAAGTAATTTCTATGGTTATTGTTTTTATTGTAAGGATTTTGGCCATATAATTATTGAATGCAGAAAGTATGGACAAAGACCGATGTTCAATACCTCAAGGAGGTTTATGAGTCAAAGCAATTTTGTTCATGCTCACAATTCCGCAAAAACTATAATCAAATGTTGTATATGCAATCAAATTGGGCATATATCTTCCAAGTGTTCTCTAAAGGGATATAATTCATCACCTCACAAAAGATACCAAACAAAAGGGGGCCTCCAATGGATAAAGAAGGCGAATAAATGTGACTTGGCTTTAACTGCTCAAGATTTGAAGAGTCAATGGTATTTGGACAGTGGCTGCTCTAAACACATGACAGGAGATAAAAACAAGTTTTTAACTCTTGACGAAAAGAAATCGGGCAATGTCACTTTTGGAAATGACAAATCAGGAAAGATCAAGGGAAAAGGATCAGTCAGCATAGACAATGGCAGAGGAAAGGCCCAAGATGTATTATATGTAGATGGACTGAAAAAAAATTTACTGAGTGTCAGTCAGATGTGTGATAAAGGCTGTGAAGTTTTGTTTAGAGCACAAGATTGTGTAGTCAGATCAAGAACAACATGAAAAACTCTACTCAAAGGTGTTCAAACAGAGAGTAATGTGTACATAGTGAGAGAGGAGGATGAAGCCTGCCATCTTAGCAAACTCGAGGAGTCATGGTTATGGCATAAGAGATTGGGACATCTCAGCTTTGACCATATCATTAGACTGAGCAAGAAGAAAGCTGTCAGAGATATGCCAGAAATAAAAAGGCCCTCAAACACAATATGCAAATCTTGTCAGTTGGGGAAACAAACTCGCACATCCTTTAAATCTAAAGAAGATTTATCAACAAGAAGACCACTGAAACTTGTGCACATGGATCTGTGTGGACCTGCAAGAACTAAAACACCAAGTGGAGAGTCCTACTTTATGCTGATAATAGATGATTTCTCCAGAATGACATGGGTTGCTTTTCTCAAGAAGAAATCGAAAGCTCTAGACAAATTCAAAACATTTAAAGCATTAGCAGAAAATCAGACAGGATGCAAGTTGAAATGCATCAGATCAGATAGAGGAGGTGAATTCATTGATTATGACTTTGTAGACCTATGTGATGAACATGGAATAAAGAAACAATTTACTATTGCAGGGACACCTCAGCAAAATGGAGTAGCAGAGAGACAAAACAGGTCTGTACAACAAATAGCAAGAGCTATGATGCAAGAGAATAATATTGCTCAAACCTTCTGGGCAGAAGCAGTGCACACAACAGTACATATCCTTAATAAAGCTCACTTAAGGCCAAGCAGTGACAAGACTCCCTATGAACTATGGCATGGAAAGCCAACCTCAATCAAACATTTCAGAATCTTTGGAAGCAAGTGTTACATAAAGAATAATGATGAAAATATTGGAAAATTTGATGCAAGAGCTGATGAAGGGATATTTCTAGGATATGCATCCAAAAGTAAAGGGTACAGGTGCTACAACAAGACGCTTCGGAAAATAATTGAATGTATTGATGTGAGATTTGATGAAGAACTTCCAAACAATACTAGAGATACAGATAGCTGCAGTACGTCAGACAACAATGAAGAAGAAGATCAAAATGATGATGAAACAAGCAAAACATCAGAAGATGCTGGACTGAACTCAAAAACCCCTCAAGATACACTCAAAAGAACTATCCAGAAGATCAAATCATAGGAGACAAGAATGTAGGAGTACAAACAAGAAGGCAGCTAACTGAACAGACAGAAGAAGTATACATAGCCATGATGTCACAAATAGAACCAAAGAAATTTGAAGAAGCCAGCAAGGACAAGTCTTGGGTAAATGCAATGAATGAAGAATTGGACCAAATTGAGAAAAGCAATACCTGGGAACTAGTTCCTAGACCTGTTGAGAAAAATGTTATAGGCTCAAAATGGGTATTCAAAAACAAAATGAATGAGCAAGGACAAGTAATCAGAAATAAAGCTAGGCTGGTCTGCAAAGGATACTCACAAATAGAAGGACTTGATTATGATGAAACATTTGCCCCTGTAGCCAGAATGGAAGCTATCAGAATGTTCCTGGCATTTGCATGCTACCAAGATTTCAAGGTATATCAAATGGATGTAAAATTTGCTTTTCTTAATGGCGATCTAGAAGAAGAACTGTACATGGAACAACCAGAAGGTTTCTCATTGACAGATAAAGAAGACTATGTATGCAAACTGAAAAAGGCCCTATATGGACTGAAACAGGATCCTCGTGCTTGGTACTCAAGACTGGATAAATATTTGCAAAAACAGGGTTTTAAAAGAGGTGGAGTGGACAGAAATCTATACATAAAATCCCATGAAAATGAACTTTTGATTGTTGTAGTGTATGTTGATGACATTATGTTTGGAAGCAACAAAGATGATCTAGCAAAAGGGTTTGCTGATGAAATGAAAACAGAGTTTGAAATGTCTATGATCGGAGAGCTCAGTTTCTACTTGGGACTACAAATTCAACAAAAGAACACAGGTACATTTATTTCACAAGAAAAATACATAAAAGAAATGCTGAAAAAATTCAAAATGGAGGACTGCAAACCTGTGTCAACTCCCATGACCACAGGTTGCAAGCTGTGTGCTGATGATGGGTCTGCTGATGTAGATCAAAAACTCTACAGATCCATGATAGGAAGTCTGTTATATTTGACAGCATCAAGACCAGACATCATGCTAGCAGTTGGACTAGTAGCTAGATATCAAGCAGCACCCAAACAAAATCATCTTCTTGCAGTAAAAAGAATATTCAGATATCTACAAGGAACAACACAGTATGGGCTTTGGTATCCTAAAAGAAAAAGCTTCACTTTAAAAGCATACACAGATTCAGATTGGGCCAGCTGTGTAGATGAGAGGAAAAGCACAAGTGGAGGTGCTTTCTATCTAGGAGAAAGTCTGGTAGCATGGTTAAGCAAGAAACAAACATCCATCTCTCTGTCAACAGCTGAAGCAGAATATATAGCAGCAGCAGCCTGTTGTACACAAGTCATGTGGATGAAGCAGACTCTTCAAGATATGAAGGTGAGCATTAATGAACCTATCTCAATAAAATGTGATAATACAAGTGCCATAAGTATATCTAAAAATCCTGTGCTTCATTCAAAAACTAAACATATACCAATCAAATATCATTCTCTCCGAGAACAAGTGGCTCAAAAAATAGTTAAACTGGACTATGTACCAACAAAAGAACAGATAGCGGATATATTTACTAAACCACTTGCTAGAGAACCATTCGAATACTTGAGAGACAGACTAGGGGTAGTATCTGTAGATACTACTCTCTAATATAAAGAGAAAGCATAGTCTCAGGGGGAGAGCATAAACGAAAATATCTTTCCTAAAGGAAATCAGCAAGCAAGGGAAGCATAAAACAGGTCCACAGGATCAGCATTCTCAGTATTATCAGCATTCAGCATGAAAAAAAAAAGGATTAAACATATATCTGCAATCTAGCACAGATTACAGGCACTACATATGAAACACAGTTATACAACATATATCGACTCACTATATCAGACAGAGACAAAATATCTATTCAAGTTTGATAATCCTCAAAGTGTTCCCTCAACAAGTCTAATACATCACTCTGGAGCAGCATGGTACAAAGTTAGCAAAAGAGGGCCTAAACATAACTCAGAGAAAGGAAATGCAACGAAAAAACCCATACAGAGAGATGAGGCGTCGTCCTTTGCCATTGATGTCAAAGGGGGAGGAATAACAAACAACAGGAGGAAGAACAGGCAAACAGGAAGAGCAAGCAACAAGAGAAAGAGAAAGCAAACAGAGAAAGTGGATTGCCATCAATGCCAAAGGGGGAGACTGTTGGAAATATTGTCATTGATGGCAAAGGAGGCAGCGCTCAAGCAAAGAGGCAGCAAAGAAGCAAATGAAGGCAGAGGAAACGAATATAATAGAGGCAGAACCGTTATCTCAGCAATAGAGGCAGAGGCAGAGCGACAGGAGCAGCAGAGGCAGAGGCAGAAGCAGAGCCGTTATAAAATTCTAGGAATTGCACTCTCCAACCGGCATTATACATATAACTTATACAAACATTATTCCGGGAATGGCTTCACTCCAGCGGCAAAATATATAAACATATATATCAGTTATATGCAAGCGGAGCACATATAACATATACAAACATAATTCCGGGAATCGCTTCACTCCAGCGGCAAAATATATATATATATATATATAACAGTTATATACAAGCGGAGCGCTTTATATCTATATAATCAAAGGTGCTATCAAAACGAAATGGCTTATAAGGTGGGACCCCTCACCCAATCGCAATCAGAGATCACAAGAGCAGTGTAATATGTAACCCACAGGAAATTGCGATTGCGATGAGAATCCGGACCCGATGGGTCTATAAACCGCAATTGATAAATCTCAGAACTTAAATAAACAGAGAATTTGTGAATACAATGAAGCCCAGAGCATATAACCAAAGGTCCAAGGTATATATATGAAGCGCACAAAACGAAGTTTTATATGGTGGGACCCCTTCCCAATCGCATCGGAGGTAAACAAAGCAGAGGGGCTTGCAACTCAAAGTTGCGATTGCGATCAATCGCAATCGGAAATCGCAAGGGGATCAGAACGTGCAAACAAAGAGTTGCGATTGAGATTGTACAGCCGGCGTAAACCATATATTAACACTGTAGCGAAACCATGGGCCCAGCTGAGGATGACATCATGTATTCTGAGGGGGTCTCCCTCCTCTATCTGCTCGAGTCTGCTACCCCATCGGAATCTTACCGCCTCTGAATTAATATGTTGCATGGTTCAATGTATATTACGGGGCGTTGTGAGTTGATTGATATATATATATATATATATATATATATATATATATATATATATATATATATATATATATGATAAGGCATGAAGCATGTATAGTTGAGTGTTGACTCCATCGTGCTGGCATATGAGGTTGTACATGGTCCCAAGCCAAAGTTCTAATTGATCGACTGCTTAAACTAAGGATTACGAAGTTATCAAAGGTTTAATCGTGATCGCGTACCAATCCTTATGGACATCGGGTTATTTGCAAATAAATTGTATATATTATATATGTTGAATAATGTTTGAATATGATCCGGGCGCATAACACATATGATATATAATGGTTATTGAGTTATATATATAACACGGTTGTGATAAGCCGCGTGGTCTCTAGACCCACAGACCTTAGCTTTACGGGAGGGCGATTATTAACGCTTGTGATATATGTATGTTCCGGCCTGCGGAACCTACCACATCAACAAGACACTAATGGCATAAAAGGGATTGGAATTCCTCCAGATTTACAGTCAGTAGATATAAAAGGCACATTTACACATATGCAGCAGTTACACCACAGTAAAGGACAGAAGAGCAAACAGATCCGAAAGAAGATAAAACACAGTCACAGAAAAGACAAAGACAACCAAAGAAAGGACAAATGCGTACCAATTCAAAAGAATAAATGAGTTGAGCTGGAGTTCTCATTTAAATTTGAATGTAAATGTTTTATTTAAATTTTTATTGTTTGTGATGCATTGGCAAGTCTCCAAGAGAAAACAAACTCCCACTGTAATTTTAAAATTGACACCTACAGTTATAATTTCTGAGTAAGCTGATAAAAGGAGTGAGAAGGCAGAAGGCAATGAGACATGACTTTCCATTTCGAATTCCAAGCAGAATACAAACATTCATGTGAGGAAATCTATAAATAATATCATCTTGATATGCAGAGCGAGTTTTTTTTTTAAGAGAGAGTAAATCGAGAGAAGGCAGAATATAGAAGAGTAAGACAGAGAAGATTAAGAAAAGCAGAACAGAAGGAGAAGCTACATAACAGAGCTGATATCTGAGGTAAATCAGCAAACTTCCAGTTTCATAAATTGAGGAAGTTGGAGCTTCCCTATCAATTTGCAGCTTGATAGTCATCAGTTGTAGCTGACTGAGGTTGGAGCCTCCTGTAGGTTGGTTCCTGCAGAAAACTAAAGGGAGTTGGTGCTTCTCAAGTGTTGTAGTCAGATAATTGAGGTAGGAGCCTCCCGTAGGTTGGTGCCTCGCAGAAAACAAAGGTGAGAGGGAGTTGGAGCTTGCCTTTGCATCACAACAATAATAAGATGTGGTTTTCTCCCTTTATGGGTTTCCACTTACATCTGCTGTCTCTATGTGTGCTTATTATGTGTTGATGTGATTATTTCAATCTGCTTAATTGCTTGCTGCTTTCAACTTAAGTATGGTGTCACAATAAATTAATATTGGCTGCAAATAAGATTGTTCACATATTAAGCTGTAAGTAACTCTGGTGAAAATTTAAAAGGCTAATGCATGTATTAAACTGATTCACCCCCCCCCCTCTCAGTTTAATCAAAGATTCAACAAACAAAAGAGAAAAGAGGAAGAGGATCGAATATCGAAATAAAATTCTTCCAAATACACCGAGACACCTCCTCTAGTAACAGGGTTACAGACAGAGCTTCCGGCCATCGAAGTTCCTACAATCAACACACGTTTTGTGCTCTCATAACCGAGTACCTCCGAAGGACAGGAGGAGGAAGTGTTCAATCTGACGAGACTCACTTATGACCATTTCACATTCAAAATTAGGCAGGAAAAGAGGAGATGCCTAGCACGGAACCATGCTGCACCATTCACAACTACAACAAAAAAGGATATAGTCATGGACACTAGGACCAATCCAGTAATTATAGCATTAGCTGACACTGCTTTCGCCATAGCCATAGAAGAAAACGTGAACCGGATGAGTAGGGAAATCCTCTCCCTACAAAATATATTACAGGACTCCGAAAAAAGGGAAGCTAGGTCGGAGTAAGAAAAGAGAGCACTAAGGGAAGAAGTCCAATAGCTCCAAGATAAGAACACCCTTATTAACGAAGTACCACTCACTCTCCAAAGAGAGTTGGTGACATTGGAAGCCACCATGAGGCAGGTATATGAGGAAATGTTCACCATAAAGCAAACAGTTGCACCTCTACTGAGAGCTCAAGCAGAAACTAAGAAGAGTAATGAGCAACTGAAAGAAGCCTCCACCGCCTTGGATAGAATGTTAGAATGGACAAACAGATATCCACAGGCTTCAGAAAATTTTCCCAGGAAAGATTGGATTTTCACTTAGAACGACAACGTCCAAATTTGCATGAAGGTGAAATCCAAGGAGAAATTATTCAAAGACCTAAAGAAGGTGATGACCGCCTATGAACATGTAATGTCCCAATTTTAGCCTCAAGCTAAAATGGAACATTATAGTTGCATATTTTTATTTTGTTGAATAAAAATGGGTAAATTGGCCCATTCATGTAATAAACAGGAATAAAATACCTTACAATGTGAAAAGGGATCATCATGGAGCTGGATTTCACTCCCTCATGTGTGAAAGAGGTTAAAATGCAAATGGACAAGACCTAATTGACCAAGTCAAACTGCGTTGGCATGAGTTGGCAAGCACTAGGTGGGACAACACATTTTTAGTGGAGGAATATTCCATGGAGGAGGAAACTTCTATAGGAAGGAAGGAGGAGACTTCATAGAGTTTAAAATAGGAGCAAAGCAGCCTATTGAGATTATCTTTTGATCATTTTTACATCCAAGTCTTGGAGACTTGTTGCTGCCTCTTGCCGTTCGTGAGAGCTGCGTTGCCTTCTGTGCACGGAGTCCCGTTTAGAATTCCTCTTTCTTGGAGGAAGCTCATGAAGGATTGCACTCCATTCTCTATATTCTAGCATTTAGCTATAGCATCATCCATCTTCATCAAACATAAAGTTGTCTCAGAAAGGTGATTATTGTGTAATAGAAGCCGGGTGTTGCTGGAGGATTTCCACAACACCATTTCTAGCTGATCTTTCAGAGGAGGGAATTTCTCTACTCCCGGGAGGTTAGTGAGGATGGTTCCTGAGCATATTCCACTATCTTTGGTAGGAGGCCAACCATTTCCATCAGTCATAGCACATACCCTGTCATAGACTGCATTCTAGTGGGAGCATATTTTCAGTGAGGGTTTTGCAGGCATTTCAGAGGGTGAGATATTTGGTGTGGGGATCAGCCTTGCACTTCAGATTTCTAGAGGATAAGGGCTCTTCATCAGCTTCATCCATTCATCCTTCTACATTCCAGTCAATTTTTTGAGTTGCTGCAGCTACCCAGCAACTCCAGCATTTTGCAGTTTTGCAGATTTCAGCCAATCCTTCTAGGATTGACTTGAGGTAGTGATTGGGAGCTTAGATCTTCTATCCCAATGATGTATGAGCCATTTATATGCAGATCCTATGATGTTTTACACTCTTTGTAGCAGTCTCCCTCATATGATTGTGTAGTCCCTATTCATGGGCATCCTACTATGGAGCAGCATTTGGTATTATGGCATGTGTATTCATGGAAGGCTTCTTGCCTTATCCTTCTGATATTCATTGTATCCGTTTGCTGCTATTATTCATAATAAAATGGCTCAAGGTTTTTCACACATTTTTACATGATTTTTATTCACTGCTATTTCCAGTTTATGTCTTTATATTGTTGTAGCTGCATCTTTGGGTTATCTTGCAAGATTCCCAATAGTGTTGTATTCCCTCTTGGGGGATATTGTCCTTTGACAATCACTCTATAGACAGAGTCTGATAGTAGGCCAGGAAGCCTCTAGAGTTCATCCTTCCTTGTGAAGGTGATAAATTCATTAAATTCCCCTTCAATCCATCTCTGGAATAGATTTCCTTGTCGATTGACAATGTTTCTGAAAAAGGAACATCACAGTGGTATCAGAGCATGATCTTGGCTCAGCCTATGCCCAAGATCTATTGCCATCAGCAAGAGGAGCTTCTCTCCAAGGAGAGGAGATTGAAAGAGGAAACAAGAAAGAGGAATGAAGGAAGAGGAGGTTTCCCTTCTTCTTTTCCAGACCATTGAGCACACCATTGAAGATCTGCTAAAAGGGAAAATTTTGGAGAAATTTTCTGAAAGGGGTTTGTGGATGGAGCAAGCCCTAGCTATTTTCATGAAGGGTGTGAGCATTCAGCCACACATGCAAATCCACAGTGCAGTACATTTCCCATAGCTACTGCAATAAGGATGGAGGAAAGAGTTGAGGCCTTTGAAGGAGCAGCGCAACAAACTCAAAGGTATGAATCATGATGATTGATTTTAGAGTTCTATTTCATGTTCTCATGCAAATGAGAGATCATATGTTGCAGTCACATAGATTTTTTCAAAGGGGATTGATGAAAACCAATGTGAAACATGGTGTGACAAAACTTCAAAAACTTTGCATGCATGGAGGGGAACAATGAAACAAATATCATTCCATATTTCTAAAGGGGGAGAAATCAGGAGAATGACTTGCTAGAGGCAAGACCCCCATTGTATTAAGGGCACTCTTCCATTTGTGAGGGTGTGGAGATATTTCTCTCTAAGGAAGGCCAAGGCCTCTCATTGAGGAGGAGACACACTCACATGTTGGTAGAGAGAAGGTGCATAGAAGAATCTACAACGCTGCACCATTGGATGAAGAAGAAGAGCAGAAGGATCAACATGAAGGGATGATGGACATTCACCCCTATCTATTTTCAGAGACTTTCTTCACATGGGAGAAGGATTGCACTGTGCATTAGAGAGAGATGGACTCTCATTCCTCTTATATATTCAGTCCACTTCCTATCTTGATGTCTCACTTTTGGGGGCTTTCCACTTGGGAGGCTACATGGTCTAGAGATGAGAGGCATCATATCATTTGGTTCACCACTCATTGGATTCCGAAGGGGTGGAGGCATTAGAGGAGTCCATTACAGCACAGAGAGTTTGGGGATAAGCTCATGGAGGAGGGATACACTCTCTCATTTTTAGTACCACCCATTCTCATTAGTTTCACTGCGCAGACAGAGTTGTTGTATGGATGGAGGATAGAATCTTCATGATGCCGGATGACTTCTCCATGGATTTGGTGAGAGAGAGGTTACTTCATTTGGGAAAGAACTATTTCATGCTTTGGAGTAGAGGGAGACCACTCATGCTTATATTTCCTAGGATCGGGAGATTATTTGGAGGTGATAGTCTTTCTTGGGAGGCTTATTTTCAGAGATCATCATTTCTTTGAGCATGAGCAACTGCATGATGGGCATGGCAGCAACTTGGAGGATAAATTTGGCATGAGGGGATGCCAAGCTACCAGGCAGCAGTGTGATGGAGCAACACATTGCAGAATACCAGTGTTTTCTATGTGGAGGATTGATCCAAGTTGGAGAACTCAGCTTCTGTTTGAGAGGTCCCAGGATCTTGGTGCATGCATGATCCTTGATGACCAAGAGGATGATGACAGCTACTAGTTTATGATATGGTAATCTATTTTTATGGCAGGATCTTCTTGACTAGAATTTCTAGTCTCAAGGAGAAATTTATGCATGCAGCACATGAGGACTTCCTAGCTGTGCATTTGGATGCATATTTTGCTTTACTAGAGGAGTTCACTTTGGAGGGCATTTAGCATGATCTACATCAGAATATGGATAGATTCAAAGCTCGGTTGTTTTTGGTGAGGTTGGCACAACCATTCCCTTACTCATTGGAGGAGAGGGAAAACATTCATGTTGAGCCATTTTAGCTCAAGAGCTCTAGTGCATGATAGAGGAGGTATAACGTCTATTTTATATTGTACTTATTTTCATTGATTGAGGAGCACGATGTATCAAGGAGGCTTGTTCCTTCTTTCATTTTTCATGAGGATGTACTTGCAGCTACTTGTAGCCTTGATTTTGGCTAATTATGTGATGGTTTTGGGGGAAGCCACATGTTTCTCGGTGTGCACCATTGGCACCAATTTGTATTCTCATGTTTTCATCTTATGAGGAGATGTCTGGCAACAAACAAGTGGCTAGTACAACACTTGTTATTTTTTATTTTAAGGCAAGCCAAGGAGGCACTGCGTAGTTCCATGAGTGGAACTTTGAACCACTCTCCGGTTGTCATTTGGAAACTTTTTTTTATTGCATATTGCTCCTTGTATATTTCTGATGTTGTAATTTGTGAGGAGCATCATTTGGAGATAATTATATGTACATCCCATTGGGAGCATGATTCTACCTGTTATACATGCTTCATTTTGCAGGAGATACCATGGGCAAACCATGATTTCCACATTACTACTTGTCTCTTCTTGTGGGAGGAACCACTTGGAGGGTTTGAGGAGGCAACTCATGGCTGATTTTCTTGATGGGGTATCTTGGGCCATTCTTGGAGGCCATACATTTCATCCCAAGGACAAAGGCAGCCCCATATGAGCAACATTTGGAGAGAGGGCCATCATGAGAAGCATAAGCACACTCTCCATTCAGCCCCAACACATTGCAGAAATCAGGGGTGAGATTTTTTTGGATGATTGCATGGATGAGAGGATCATCATTGGGAACCAAATTTTCCCATGCACATCATCATTCCTACCTTATGGAGTCCTTAGCACAGCAATAAGGATTCCACTACACCCTCTATCTTTCCATGATGAGCATTTTTGACAACATGCATACTTGGGAGAGAGCATTGGAGGAAAGTTTCATTGTAGCATACTTGAGCAGTGGTGGGACCATTGATGAGGAGGCCACAAGAGAAGAACGGGGAGAAAAACTTTTTCTCTCTATGCAGTTTCTTGAGGGAAAGAAACATGTGGGAGGGGAGGACTGTAATGTCCCAATTTTAGCCTCAAGCTAAAATGGAACATTATAGTTGCACATTTTATTTTTGTTTAATAAAATGGGCAAGGAGACACCTTAGCCCCTTTTAGATGAAGAAATAACACTCCTAATGTGAAAGGGGAGTGAATAAAGCAGCTGAAATAAAAACCAAGGGTTTGAATGGAACCTAGCTTACTTGATTAGTCACCATTGACTAAAGTCAACAGCGCTGCCCAAGGAGGAAGAGGCTTCCTAGAGAAGCTGTGTAGTTTTGGAGGGAAGACACTTTCATGAGGGTGGAAACCCTAATTTGTGGGGACCATGATGGAGAATATTTCTCTCACTTTATATGGATGGGATGGCAGCCCATTTTAATTATGCTATGTTTTAGATTTCAGACAAGGGTCTGCAAAGGCTTGCATCCCCGGGCTGTTTAGCAGGTTGATGGTGCCCTCGGGAACTAGGGTGTTCCCGGTTGGGAATCCCTACCTCTTCCTCAAGGAAGGATGAGGATTGAGCTACATTTCCTCAATATGGCATTGGCCACATCTTCATTCATCTTCTACAACGTTATTTCTGCAGCAGAGAGGGCGTTGTGTAGCTGGGTGCAGCTAGAGAGGAACTCAAGGAGTCTTCTTAGCTTGTTTTCTTTAGTGGTGGAGGGTTCTATTCATTGGAGAAGTTGCAAGGAGGATTCCCGGGAATTATTTCAGATCAGTTGGCATGGGCCAACATTCCATCATCTCCCACTGCGCAGTCCATGGAGGAAACTGCGTTATTTTGGGGGAGGCGGTGAGAGAGGGGTTTCTAGAGCTTCAGAGAAGAATGTTTCTGAGATAAATTTATCAGCACTTTGTATTAGAGACATGATCAGAGGAGGGCATCTACATTTCAGATCAGCCACAGCCTCATTCTTATTTTTGTTTTGTTGCAGTGACAACTTAGTTGTCACATTTTGTGTTTCTCCGACATTTCTAGCAATCTCCCTAGATTGGCTAGAAATCTTGTATTTTAGCCCATTTCTCTGTTACTGGGCTATTTCTTGTATTCCTTCAGCCACATATGTATTTATTCATATTCATCATCTTATGCCTTCATATACATTTCGCAGTTGCATCTACTCTGACATTTTGTGGAGTTGCAGCTACTCTTGTATTTCACTACTTATTCATTGGAGGTTTTCTCTTAAAGTTTGAGTGGCTTGTCCATCAACTATTTCTTGTATATTTCTACTGATATAATCATATGATTATGGCTGCATAAATTTCCCTCTTATGGTAGGTTCATATTTTCAGAGTTCATTGTTCATGTTCTTATGTTCCTATAAGCTCTCTCATTGAGCATTGTTTTAGAGATCTAGATTGGGCAGATCTGTATAACCCATCTACAGTTATTTATTTGAGCTCATATTCTGCATAGGAGTTGTATGAGATTTTATCTAGGGCATCCCAGTGTTGGTATGTATTATTTATACAGCAGCTTCCTTATACATCGTCCTCAAGGACCCTGTAGTAGAAATTCCCGTGGAATATTGCATATCCATAGGCAGAGTCTGAGAAGGGCCAAATAGCCTCAGGATTTCACCCTTCTTTATAAGGATTCATATATTTTAAATGCCCCATCATTCAATCTCTGAAATGGACTTGCAGTGTCTCACTGAAAAAGGAAAAATGGAACATCTAAGATGCTCCCAATGGAGCAGCATGTTCATGAAAAAAGGACATTACAAAACATTTGATCAGTGGCATTGACTCAATGGGTGAACTTCACCATATTCCTTCTCTAGGTACACTGGGTGAAGAAAATACATGGGAACAAGTAAATTAGGAAATTCAGGCATTTCTGCAACCTATTAGACAAGTCACCGCTACACCTAATCTTCCCACATCACAGGAGAACTTGGTTAAGTTAGTTGTGACACCAGTTTGGATTTACACCAAACTGACTTCCTTATCCAACCAGGTCACAATCAAGAGAGAAACTCTGATCCTGAACACCTTAGAGTTCCTGCACAGGTTAAGGGAAGATACTCCTCTGATCTCCCTAGTTGCTGCAGATTATCGTGCATGGAAAAATTTCCTTAAAGAGCAACAAGTAGATGTTCCTAACCTTGCAATCACACAGACGCTACCATGATCATATCGCAAGGCACAGCCTACAGGAGGGGTCGTAGGTCGTATCTTCCACGGTCAGGTCGCAGGTCGCACTTTCCATTCAGGTCGCAAAGCATACCAACAGGCAGGGAGGCGAAAAGTCAAGACACCCAAGGGTCAATTTTGTCTAATATATACTCCCTTCGGGGACTTGTAAAGGATATTTTTTTTTTTACCCCAAAATATAGAAGAGATTTGTAAAGAATTGAACAACCCCTATGAATGAATACAAGCATTTGTCTTAAATCCACTATTGGATCTGATAAGAATCAATGTGTTAATACTATGAGTATTTTTTTTATATGTCTGATATCTTATGATTAATTGATCTTCATTTTCTGCTTATACTCTTCATGCATTTCAGCTCACTGAATGTGTTAATGATGGTATGGTATTTACCTAGGAGATGTTTGTAACTTCATTATTGACATCTATCTTATTCACGAAAATGCCCAAGTAAGCATAAGCTGTTCTTGCCAGGCAGAACTATTTCTTATATGGTTTGAACAACTTTTACAAACACAACCTTAACGATATGTTACTAACAGCATCTCCTTCAGCTACGTGTTTCCTTTTTTTTATCTTTCTATTTGTAGTGTTTTATGCTCATTGACAATCATCGATATTTTGTCTTGTATCATCTGATAACTATATGCCTATAACTCTATAGGGCTCATTTTTGTCCAAGATAAGGAGTATTCAGTGGTAGCTAGACCCACACCCCAGACTGGATCCCTATCACAAATGGTTCAAAGTCTAATCGGGACTTTTTACTGGGGAGATCCCCTATTGTTCGTCGGACAAATTTTCTCATCAAAACCTACTTAATTAAGTAAATAAAAGGGTGGAGGGACCCATAATCCTCAAGATGAATAAATATCCACTTTTTATGTGTGAATGTGGATTAATTAAGCCTAGATCTACATAATGAGGTAGTGGAGCCACTACTAATGTGAATGGAATTGGAGATCATGTCTCATTAATGAGATAGATCATGGAGGTTGACACAGTCAACTAAGATCTTGGAAGAGATCAAACAGATATCATGGAGCATTCATGATGAGATGATAGAGGAAGTTGTGAAATTAATTCACACACGATGGAGAGGGTGTACAATGCACCTAGTCATGATGGATGACTTTGAGAGAGCGCAGTCAAACATGGAGGATCTTTTCCACATGCACAGTGCATTTTAGATGAGGGGCAAGGCATGGGAAGGCTCAAACACTATATAAAGAAGATGAAGGAAACAATGAACGCAGGCTATTGATTATATATTTTTAGGTATGTTTATATCTGGAAGTGTCATGTGACATTCCATTGCTTTCTTGGGTTGTTTAGAAAATATTGCAAGTGTTGTTTAGCACAGGGTGTTCCTAGTTAGGAATCCCACCTCTTTCATTGAGTAGCTCTTGAAAGAGTATTTTAATTCATTCTACATCGGGCATTGGTGCCACATATATTTTCCTAATTTCTGTAGAACATCCATATTCAGAAATTTCATATTTCTGAAGATCAATTTGAGAGGAGGAGGTTGTCCTTCAACATTTCAGTTGAGGAACCAGTGGAGGATTATTCCTATCACCTTGGGCTTAAAGATCAGCATTCCGGGAGCTTTATTTTAGATCTAGCATCAGGCAAAGAGTTATTAACCTCCTAACAGCAGTAATCCCTTCAGGAATTACGTTGTCCATTATTGCAGATCCAAAGGAGGAAGGAAGTTGCTAGCATTTCAGCTAGTAATCCTATGAGGGATCATCCCCTCACCTTTCCATCAGTATTTCCATCAGCCTGGAGTATATTGTAGCATATTTCAGTAGGCATAGAGCCTCTCTTTCCCTTACATCATAGTTTTTATGAGCATTTGTGTAGCAGCAGCCGTAATCATCATTGGAGGATTGAGAAGCTAGATCTAGAGCTTCTAGCTTGTAGATCTAAAGGAGGGATCAACCCTTCAAGCTTAGATCTGATCTTGTGTCATATTTCAACGATCTATTTTTCAGATCTAGCTTCAGATCTGTAATCCCAGCAGATTAAGGATCAAACCCTAGGAGGGTGGTTTTTCCAAAGTTGTAGATCTGGAAAATCCTTTCTGGGTTATCTTGGGAACCCATCACATTGGCCAGATCTTGAATCTTGGCATCATCAGAGCTCATAAGCTCCCTAGGTCTGCATTTTTCTTTGTAGCATTTACATGTAAATCAGCAGCAATAGGGACAGCGCAGTATTTCTTCTATAAGCTCACCATTTACGCAATGCTAGTTGCAGCACGATTGTAGGGTGATTCAAGGCTTTCTCTTGGGGTAGATCTACTCATTTTATGTACATTGTGCAACTGATTCATATCCATATAATAAAATGGATCAACTTCTCTATATATTCTGATGTTGTCTTTAGATCTATTGTTTACTCAGTTACAGTTCTTATATTGTGTTTAAGTATTACTACATTCTCCCTTTTGGGATATTACACACATACTTCTGAGCTTTCAACTTGAGGGCTTTATACTTTGTTTTGTATAAGGAAGTTGGGTAGCTAAGAAAATATAGATAATGAAAAATATCCTTATACCATTCTGAGAAGAGGTACTTGTATTGAATTATGTTATCTGGCTCCTTTTCTGGCTCCTTTTCTTTACCTTTCTCCTTTGTTTTTTTTGGTTCAGAAACTTCAGCTAGCAAGTTAATTCCCATTGCCTGACAATTTGCTTCTATCGAAATTTTTTCTAGTCCTTGTCCCTTCACCAATTTTGTTGGTTTAATGACCATATCATACTCTTGGATATTTTCTATCCACTTTCCCATCTTTCCTTCATTATCACTTTTGGTCAGCACATATTTGACAATAGAGTTAGGAACATATGCAGTAATTTTAGATTTCAAGACACATATACCAAAAGCCTTCAAAGCTTTAACTAGATCATAAGCCTATTTTTTTAAAATGTTATACTTCAATTCAACATCCCTCAACACTCTACTAAAAAATTCTACAGGTTGTTCTTTACCATCTTCATTTATTTGTAAAATCACAACAACAACAGTGAAAGGAGAAGCAAATGAAAAAATATGAAAAGGCTTTTAATAATCAAGACTTACCAACACTCGATCCTTTACAAAATCTTCTTTAATTCTTATAAATGATTCTCGAGCAATTATGGTCCATTTTAATTTTGCATCCTTTTTCAGCATATCAGTAATTTCTTTGACATTCTCTGCATAATTTGGAATAAACCTTCTAAGAAATTTTATTCTTCCCAGAAAAAAAAATTGAATTTCCTTTTTGCTTATAGGCAGAGAAATGTTCTTAATTGCTTCTACTCATTTTGGATCAATTTTGAATCCATCCTTTGATACAATGTGCCTATTACCCACCACTTCATGGCTTATATCCCTAGAAGAATTTTTTCTCCATGATGGACCTCAGTCAGTAGCCAGCAGCCCCTTGCAGCCTCCTACTAGCTCATTGTGCCATTTCTCTGCCACCTGAGCTAGCCATGTGATCCCTCACCCACCTATGTTGATTGTATGTTTGAAGGTGGGCCTCCTGAATCCAAAGGTATGTCTTGTCATTTGGTAATTAAGTATTTGGTTTACTTATCATGGATACTTATGGATTTGGATTGATGGGGGGATTTGGTGGAAAGAGTGGGATTAGTTTGTGATCTTATCCTCTTGATCTCTTTTGGGTGTTACCTTTGGAACTTAATCTTGTGGGATCTCCTTTATTGACCATTTGGTTTTAGGGTGGTACTACTTGGGAAAACCTGACTTTGGGTGTGTGGTGTTGTGGTTCTTGTGATTTGGTAGTTTGGCATTACCAAATGACAAGACAACATCAAACCACCTGGGATCTCAGGAACTAGCCCTCCTGGATCCAGAGAGGGATCCCTCTGTAAAGGTAAATAAATATATATCTTTAGGGTCAAACTGAGGTGTTAGGCTAGTTATAGAGCATAAAGGTTTTCGATTTGTTTGTTTGGTTGGGAAACCTTGAAAGGAGAGTTTAATGAAATGTAAAGGAAGGAGTAGTGAACGATTTTCGAAAATGGGGAGATAATTCAAAGATAATACAAGTCCATTGGGCAATGGGGTCATAAAAGGGTTTAATTGCAATTAAAATATCCAAGGATTTCAAAGGGCTAGTCATCTAAAACAAAGGATATCTTAAGATGATTGCATGGGATGAAACAATAAGGAAATGAATGGGAATAACAAGAAAAGCCTTTCAAGGTGACAACTTCGGAGTGTTTCAAGGGACAAGGCACACCTTATACCTCTATGATCAACACCCCTGATGAGGCTAACTTCAAAGACAACAATCCAACAGTCCTCCTAACTACTTTCAGACAGTAGACAACACTTAATTTTTGACACAGAGTGAAATATAATATCAGAGAAAGACTTTCAAACTTCCCTGCTTTTGACACTCAACTCCAAGGGATCTTCGAAAGGCTAACTGTTGGAAAGGGACTTAGGGGACAGGGCTAATGCTAAATTTCCCTATTTCCAGATTATTTCAGCTGAACCAGACAAGAACATCTAAGAAAAAAACTCTAAATTCATACATTAGTAAGCATGGGCAAACCAACTCTTCACTAGTTAAATTATATTGAATTTTTTCTAAGATCACAAAGGCAGAAAACATTAAACATAAGAAAGAGTAGGAAACATTAGGGTACTTGCAGCAATATATCCTAAGCTAAAATTACTGGTTTCTTATTAGAGAAAATGGAACATAATGTAACACAATGAGAAAAAAATAACAAAGAAGAAACACATCACCAATGACTAAGATCAGGATCCGATGAACATGCTTATCATATTAGCAGAGCAAAACCAGTCACATACATTCTTTTCCAATAGCTTGATATCATCCAAAAATCATCTCCCAACCTATTTACAACACTACTCAAAGAACTTCTCACTCAATACACAGCTCACAATCCGATAATTTCCTACAACCAACCAACATTTTCAATGTATTTTTCATGGGTTCTTATAGGTGAATGAGTGATAGTAGTGGTATATAGGACTTAAATGATTCATTAAGATAGAGGGGAAGGAGGTTTCGAATGCCCACTCTGCTTAATGGGTTTACATTAACTGTGTGTACCCTTTATATGAATTAGGAGTCTTTGTCAAGGTGACAATAACTCTAAGGGTATGCTCTTTGAAATACTTTTCTAGCTGTACTACTCTGTTTATCCTATGAGACAAGAAAGGTGAAGATTTGTCTTTCAGGTCTTCCATACTTTATAAATAATGCACTGACAGTTCTTAGGACTATCTGTCAGGACCATAACTATTATGGGGCTCGATGAAGAATGGAGAATGGGTAGTAGGAATTTGGTCCTTTCTTTAGTAAAGGAATGTTCTGCTGATATATCTTTTGTGCTGCTTTAATCACTGTTTTGCATTTAACCTGTGCTTTAAACTTCATTAATATTCCTTGATATTCTTTATGGTCTTTGAACTGCATCTTTGTCTGTAACCGTGGATTAGGCCTCAAATACAATGCACTAATCCCTTTAATCTCTTAACTTTGATTCTCTGCAGTAATGGCCTTGGTGTCTGAGGGTTTGGTCGTGTGAAAAATGGTCATATTCCACTGTTTGAGACATGAAACATATCCCTGTTGGCCCCTTTTGCGTTTAATTATGCCACAGGGTCGCCACCCTGAGCATTTATGTCACCTTTCGTGACTGTGGGGTAAACTGGCAAGGACCATCACTAAACCTGCAAACATAAGATAAACATGTTAATAAATCCTGTGAATTGGGTTAAACTACTTTTCAAAGGCTTAACTGGAGGGCGAGGAGTAGTGCGGATGGTGATTGCAGCGGAAAAATGGGAAGAAAACCCTGGCAGAGTAGCGAACCAGGTCTGATGGAGGTCTGGGTGCAATGAGGGACGTGGAATGTTAGATCAGGATGATCTACGGTGTATATCTCTCAATGAAGCGTTTTGGGAGAGATATGAAGAGCAAATGAATGAGATCGTGACATAATATGGACCGTTCGATCTCAGAGATCGACGGCTAGGATTAAAACCAAAGGTGACGTTGCGGAGGGCAACGGTATGGCGGAAAACCAAGGATGGTTTTCACATAAAAAATGGCAGTACGTGGTTTGGGGCAGATGGAGTGTGATTCCATACACTGGTCGACACGTGGATTTTCAATACCACCCATTTCGTAAAATTTTGAAACGTTAAACCTCGGGCGCTAGGATTTTTCGATATGGAGTATAAGCCATCGGATCATGGGGTGTTGATTGGATGGTGCGGGTCTCACACAATAGGCATAGAGATTCAGGGGTAGAAGACATGGTGGGCCATGTGGTGACGTGTGATGTTTTTCGTGTAGTGGGCGGAGGTTGAGGGACTAGGTGATGCGATGGCCGTAGATCTTCTCAGATCAACGGCCAGGATTACATCGCATGATCGGGGGGTCGGGAAAAGGAAAAGAAACAAGGGACCCAGCGTTTTTCAATGGCAGGGGCTAATTATAAGGCAAAAACATGGTTTTGTGGAAAATGGAAGGACTAAAGGCAGAAGAAAAGGCACTTATCGCATCAGAAGGTTAGAAGAGTAAAGGGAAGGCAAGGAAAAGGAAACTCCAATTGCGATGAGTGATGAGGGCTTAGAGCTTGGTCATAACACGGGGTTTCATGGAACACAGGGCCTAGGGCTTAAGCCTGCAGGGGCTAAAGGCCTATATCAAAAACAAGGGGCTTTTAGGCCAAAATGAAGCCTTTTTTAGAATTTTGGGAGGTTCTGATAAGAGGAAAAAGATCCTTTAAAACAACTTTCTTCTTATGAACAGTAGGGGAACAGTTATGAAATATTAATACATCACAACGCTTCAAGGATGATATATTTTCAAAGGAAATGTTCACTTGAAGGCTTGGTCACAAATTTAGCCACCTTTTTGCTATGAAAAATTTTTATGGGTGGCTAACAGTGGCTCCACATGGGGATGGCATCTTCTTGAAGGTGTCAAGAATCTCAAATGAAATCTTTGGAAGCAGGCCAGAGCCTGGTACTTGACCATATTTTCTTCTTTGATCAACTGCTATATAAGTGATGAGCACTATATCAGCAGCAAAAATTTCCCAAACACCTACCTACCCATCCTACTGTCCTAACATTTTTTCTTCAAGGTGCACTTAGACTTGCAGACCTTTCACATCATCATTTTTTATTGAAAGAAAAAACTAATCTAATTATACCCTTATTCCTCCATGGGATCAGATTAAATAGTTGGACTCATAGCTTCTCTACCTAAACTAATATCTACGAGGATTAAACTGTCTGTCATATTTTCATTCTCTATATTCTAAAACATAAATTGAAACACAGCCAAACCAGGATTAGACTATATGATTTGTTGTGGGTCCATGACATAAAGACGAGCTGCACATGAACTGAAGCTTGTAGAAATTCAAAACCAAAATTTTGAAGGCTAAAGATCTGAAATTCAAAATCATTCTTCCTTGTTGTTGTGACTCAGATTTTGAGCTTTTTAGAGTCACCCCCTTTTTTCTTCATTTCAGCTCTAGTTTTGATCCTGTTAGATTTTTTTTTTCTTCTTTGCTAGTTCAAGATTTGAGCTTGTCTAAACCTTTCTCTTTCTATTTTTGTATATTTTTTTTTCCAAAACAAAACAAAGCAATGATATTTACAATGGAAGTGAAAAATTTAAACTGAATTTTAGCAGAAATAATGCTTGAGCATCCTGCCATTGACAAGACCCCCAAACAAGTCTGTACCACCCATTTCTTGCAGAAAAAATACATTGGGACCAATGGCAGATTGAATGATGTAAGGGCCTTGCCATAAATTGTCAAACTTTCCATGCTTACCCTTATCTTCTCCTTAGAGTCCCATTTGAGTACCTTGTCTCCAATTTTGAAATCGCAGGCCTTTGTCCTTTTTATCAAACAACATTTTGATATTCTCTTGTACTTTCTGAGCTCTGTTGTAGACTTCTTCCCTTGTTTGCTGGAGATTTATGGTCTGATTGATCCTTCTCACCATGCTTTCTTCTTTTGACTGTATTTCTTGGACCAATTTTATCACTGGCACCCCTAAATTGGTAGGGAATACTGCATCTGCTCCATAAACTAGCTGATAGGGAGACATTCCAATGGATTTATTTGTTGTCAATCTGTCTGCCCATAAAGCTGCACTAGCTTATTATGCCATGACTTTTTATTATCTTCCAGCAACTTCTTGATGGTGTTCACCAAACTTTTATTTGATGATTCTTCCAGCCCATTGCCTTGAGGGTAATATGCAGTAGAATGACCAAGTACAATCTGATATTTGTGGAAAAAATCAACCATCTTTTTGGAACCAAATGCAGCAGCATTGTCAGTGATAATTTTCCTAGGGTAGCCAAATCTAGATAGGATATGGTCTTCAAGCAACTTTATGATGACTGAGTCTGTGGAATTCCTAGAAGGGATGGCCTCTATCCATTTAGTGAAATAATAAGTGGCTGTGAGTATCCATCTATGTTGGGCAGATGAAGCAGGATGTATTTCCCCAATGAATTCTAGGCCCCACTATTGAAAAGGAGCTTCAACAGTGACTAGTTGCAAAGGTAAAGGGAGGAATTTTCTTTTACCCTCAAAGATTTGGCATTTGTGGCAGGCAACTATCATTTTGTGGACATCTTGGAAGAGGGTGGGCCAGTAATAGCCAACTCTAAGGATTTTATTGGTAGTGGTTTTCCAATAGAGGTGGCCTCCACATTCTCCTTCATGGAACTCATGCTTGATCCTATCTGCATCAACCTCAGGCAAACATTTAAGCAATAAACCATTAGCATTTTTCCAATATAAACATTCATTTAAAATGCAACAATTTCTAGATTTCAACTTTAAAAACCTTGCCTTTGTCTTAGATAAATCAGGAGGAGCATTTAGATTGATAAGCACATACAAGATATCAGCATACCAAGGTGAATTTTGGAACTGTTCTTCAACAATGGGAGTTGGTAACCCTTCATGTTCGTCCAAAGCATCTACCATATTTATGTCAAGGGCTTGTAAGTTAGATTCAGCCATTAATTGAGCTAAGCCTTGACCCTTGATGACTTTAGTGGGTTTAATTTCCAGATCATATTCCAATATCACAACAATCCACTTCCCTCTTTTTCCATCTAGATCTTGTGACAAAATGTCTTTCACCACTATACTAGGCACAAAGGCAATAATATGAGAATGTAAAATATACACACTGAAATAATTCAAGACCTTTACCAAGGCATAGGCCTGTTTTTCCATGACATTATATTTCATAGGTGCATCTCTTAATGCCTTGCTGAAAAATGCAATTGGTTGCTCTTGCCCCTCTGGATTTTTCTGCAACAGGACAGCAGCCACAATATGTTCTGATGCAAATGAGAATATGAGGAAATCTTTAGTAAAATTAGGACTGATGAGAACTGGTGCTTGGGTGAGTGCATGTTTTACCAATTCAAAGGACTTCTTGGCTTCTAGAGTCCAACTAACTCCTACCTCCTTTCTTAGCATATTTGTCATGTCTCTAAGGAGCTCTGTAAGGTTGGGTATGAATCTTCTCAAGAAATTAATCTTTCCAATGAAAGATTGCAACTCGTTGATGTTTCTAGGGTGACTAATTTGCAGTATACCCTCAACCCTTTTTGGGTCTATTTTAATCCCCTTTTCAGATATGATATGACCAAGAATTTTACCTTATTGGAGACCAAACACTGTATTTTTGGGATTTAAAGATAGCCCATACCTCCTGCATTTCTCAAAAACTTTCCTAAAATTTTTAAGGTGTTCTTCATCAGTTTTGCAATAAACTGTAATGTCATCGAGGTAAATTACAATGAAGTACCCTATTTCTTCTGAGAATGCAAAATCCATGGCTCTTTGAAAGGTGGCACCTACATTCATTAACCCAAAAGGAATCTTCACATACATGAAAGCGCCCCAAGGAGTATTGAAGGTTGTTTTCAATTGATCTTTAGGCAAAACCAATATCTGGTTATATCCTGAGAAACCATCTAGCAAGGAAATCCTCCTGGAACCCACTACCCTTTGTAGGATATGTTCCATTTTTTATAAAGGATAATTTTCTTTTAATGAGGCTCTGTTTAAGTTTCTGAAATCGATACACAGCCTTATTTCTCCAGTCTTTTTCCTTACAGCCACAAGGTTAGATACCCAGTCTGAAAACCTCACAGGGACTAAGATCCCAGCATCATACATTTTCTTAATTTCTTTTTCTACCAGAGGTAACTATGCAGGGTTTATTCTATGCAGCTTCTGCCTAAAAGGTTTCTGGTTCGCTTTCAATGGTATTTTGTGCTGGATGGTCTCTGTATCATAAGCTTTCAAATCCTCATAGCTCCAGGAAAATACATCAGCAAACTCTCTAAATAACTCATTGTATTTCATTTTGATCTGGGCTAGCAATGTCTTAGATAATTTGATCATATTAGGCTTTTCCTTGCTGCTTATATTGCATTCCTCAATATCAGATTCAGTGGGTTCCATTGTTGGTTTCTTTGCCACATCATTAAAATCAAAGAGGTCCTCTAGGGGATCCAGTCCTCTGGGTATGCCTTTGTCTTTGGACTACGGTACCTCTATGTCCTCCTCTTCTGTTTGATTTTCAAACTCTCTGGTCAGCATGTTTATTTCTGCAATAGGGAATGTTTTTTCTTCATCAGGGGGCTCTTTACCCAAACAATCGTTTTTGGATTTAGAGTTAGAATTAGGCAATTCAAACTCATTCCTAGAAAGCAGAAAATCCTTTATCTGTTTGTCACCCTCAAAGACCTGCCAATATTTTTCATTATCTGGGATTGCTGGTCTATATTTTGTTTGCATATTGAACTGTTTGTCATTAAGTGGTCTTTGACATGAACTAGCGGCACAAGCCAAACCGTTAGCAAGTATGTTTTGACTTCTAGGGATGAACACAAGCTCATATTCTATGAATGTTTTCAACAGATCCATGGCATCATTTCTATATGCCCATAATCTAGTATGTTTGGAAGTGTACTCTCCATTTATTTGTTTGATGACCAGTTTGGAGTCTCCATGAACAACCATCCTCTTGGATCCTAGTTTTTTCAATAGATTTAATCCTAAGAGGAGTGCTTCATACTCTGTTATGTTATTTGTGCATTTGAAATTTAATTTGAATGCATCGCTTTCAGCATGATTGTTTTCAGTATTGTGTAACCATACCCCAGCTCCTGCACTCCTTTTAGTGCAATATCCATCAAAGCTCTTGCTCCACAAGGGACTGTTTGTAGATTCATTATCAGTTTCATCCTTACTATCATCTTGTTTCATGAGTTCAGCAGGCTGATGGGTAATCTGCTCTCTACAGTCTTGGTTTTGATTATTCTAGTTTTCTAACTCAGTAGACTTTTCAAGCACTTCTCCCTTGTCTTCCTCTATTTCCAGAGTTGCCATTATGTTTGGATTTGTATCTTCTACTCTGTTGTTTAAATTTTTATCTTCTAGCTCTTGATCATTAGTAAAATCATCATTGTAAAGGATAAAAGAGTCTAGGTCTGTATTGACAGAGTAAAGAGGGGAATTATCTGGTTTCTCTAGGCTACTAACCATGAACTTCATGTGTACTGTTAGCTCCCTGTAATTAGCAAGATTGGAAAATTCCAACTGCAGGGAGAACACTATTTCAACCACTTTGGGATTCTAGGATCTAGCCCTCCTGAATCCGGAGAGGGATCTCTCCAATAAGTGCAAATATGGATTTATCTTTAAAAGATTTTGGGTAATGATATTAGGCTAGTTATGAAGTCCGAGGGTTTTTGTTTGTTTTTGGATGGTTGAGCATGATTATTATTTGGGTGGAAAGTCCTAAATGGAAGGAGTTTCAAAGGTGTGAAGTTGCAAGCAATCGGAACAAGTTTTGGCTAAAAATATAGATATAACGCTAGTTTTTAGTCCATTGGGCTATGGAGTCACAATAGGGTTTAATTGAAACAACAAGGTTCAAGAGTGGTCCATGGGGCAAGTCATCTATGTCTAAGGATCTCTTTAAATTTTATTTTATGGAATGAAATGATACAACAAGAAGGGGAATTAAACAAATAAAGAACAAAGAGTAGCCTAAGATCAAGTAAGTACTTTGAAACTATCCTACTTTCGGCATACACTTAAGAAAGACATAAAATTAATATAAGATCTGGTAAGTACTTCGAAACTAGCTAGCTTTTGATGCACTTTCAATAGAAAACATATTAAACACAAGGAAAAACACATAGGATAACGAAGAATATAAGTCTAAGATCAGGTAAGGACTTTGAACCTAGCCTGCTTTCAACACATTCTTAGGGAAACTTCCAGATAGTTTTTTGGGACAAAACTAAAGGACAGGGCTCACCATCACTTCCTTAGTTAATCTCTACTTAACATAAATTGAAAATAACATTCAAGAATAACATTTAGCCTAGACAGTAGGATGAGGGAACGCCAACATTCCTGACTGCTTAAACTGAATTAAATCATTCCTAAACAACACAATTTGGAAGAAAACATGTAGATAAATCTTATCAGTCAGAGAAGGGTATTGATGTACAGTAAATCCTAACTCTATGCTTGTTGTTCTTTATCAGAGAAGGTGGACAAAGTGAAAACAGAAATAAAATAACAATTTACAATAAGAAATAACATCACCGTCGACATAGACCAGGATCCCATAAATCAGCTTGTATTAACGCTTCAAACCAGTTACAGCTTTAAGTCCAATGTTTCAGTTCAGCAATCATCTTCACTTCTCAGCCTAACTATTCTATCACTAACAGAGCTTCAAGAGCCCATGAACACTATTTACAAGTATAATTTTCGAGCTCAAGTATATTTCAAAGTTCTGCAACCAACATTGTCTCATCTCCTACAGAAGTATTTATAGAAGAAATGAGGAGGTGGGATCTAATAAATGATCTCCCAGGTTCAATTAATACATATTAAATACTTCTCGGCCTTTGAGGGGCTCGATGGAGAAGTTTACAGATGTTTTTCTGTATTAATTGTTTTACATTTAAGAATTAAGCTCGGTGGGAGCTTTTGTTGACTTTTAAGGCTCTATTTCATGTTGTAATAACTCTGCTGCTATTTTTGCATTAAGTTCCTTTGGCAGAATTAACTATTCGACTGCGTTGAGGCAAATATCTTCCTTCTTGATCATAAATCTACCTCTGTTGAATGCTTTGAGGCTATAGGTGGCGTTGGGTAGCTAAGAGGAATCAATTAGCCTCTGATGTGGCAGTGGAGGCTCTTTCTGACTCATAATATTTTGATTTTTCTTTAATTGTGTTTTAATTCGGAGGATTAGGCTTTTGATTTCGATCTTAGCCGTAATCCTCCAAAACTGTGAAAAAAGTCTTCAATCCTTCATTTATGGCTTGTTTTAGTCTTCAACACTGATACTCTTCATTCAATTTAATTCTCTGTGTCTTATTGATGTGCAGGTTCTGCAAAGGGCTCATATGGCATCAATGCCCATGAAGCATTAATGAAATGTGAAGTTTGAAACCCCGTGGAATGATTTTTCTTATGAAATATAAAACCCAGAGAGTCGTCACACTCGGCCTTCATTTTCCTTTTAAACATTTGAAAAACCTTTTAAACCCTAAACAAACCAACAAAAATTAGGAAATCCTGCATTATTGGGTAAAAACTGCTTTGGAGGTTTCGGGTAGGAGCATGGCTAGTGGAGATTTGTGTGTAGTTGTCAAAAGGTCAGTGGTTGACGAAATGGTGCAGAGGATTTAAGTCCGGGCCATTGATCTTGCAAAGATCAACGGTCGAAATAAGTCGGGAGGAAATAAAGTGAAGGGATCACTTTATAGAAAAATGGCGAAAATGTAAATAAATATGGTTAAAAATGGAAATTGCGGTTTCAGGATGATCGTGGGCCATCAGATGAGATCAAGCAACGGGATCAACGGCGGATATTTGCACATTAAAAACCCTTTGAAAAAGGCGGAGGGAGATGGTGTAGTGAGAAATTAGATATGAGCCGTTGATCTGAAAAGATCAATGGCAGAAAGCACGCTCGATGAATTATAATACAAATGGGGAAAGTGGTTTCGGAAGAGAAAACCACAGGTTTTGCGTGGTGAAAGGGTGGGGACGCGGTTTTTCCTTTTTGAACGCGATATGCATTAGAGGCTACCACGTGTCTTCCTAAAACAACTTATATCGCGTAAATTTTGGAGATTAACTTCCGCGCTTAAAGTTACGCGATATGGAATGTCGGCCGTTAGATCTAGGGCCTCAGATCTAACAGTGGGGAGTGAGCGCGATATTGGATAGATGCGCGGGCAGAAGCGGGAAGGGTAGTTTCAATCTAAGCTGTTGGATCTAAGATGGACGGCTGAGATCAAATTTTGAAGAAAGAAGGACCCACAGGGGTCGGACCTGGTGGGGTTAATATGGGCCGTTGGATGGAATAGATCAGCGGTCAGGATTGAAAGTGGGGATAGTAAACAAATTTACAAAGTGGAGAAAAGGATTAATATGGGTCGTTGATCTGCGGAGATCAATGGCTGCGATTTTTTGGAAAAACATTATAGAGTGGGGCTGCATGTTTTTAACCAAAGTGGAGAGATGCATTCTGGACCGTCTGATCTGGACACGTGGACGGCCCAGATGCAATCGGAGCTTTCGCAATCGGCGGGGCAAAGAACATGGAGGCACCGAAGTGATTGATCATGGGTCGTCGATCTGCAGATCAGATCGATGATGGAGGATGTGTCGGAAGGTGACCAATCGGGGGTGGGGAAATATTAATGTGCCCAATGAAATATTTCCGATGCGATACAGCGCTGGCCATTGGATTGGTCCAATGATCAACAGCGAAGAAGGGCTCTGATCAATGAACAGCGAGACCCTTTATATTATATGAAAACCAAAAATTAACGAAAATAGAAAGGTTTAATTACATTGGGCGGGTTATATATGAAATGGCTTGGCACCCGTTTGTGGGGCCATTGGTTTTTATGAAGAAAACACAAAGGGACCAGGGCTTTATGTATACAAGGGCCAATCGCATTGGAAGGAAAGGTCGGGCTTTTAAATCTACCCATTTGAATTTCTCCGATGCGATTAGCACTTCGAGACTTTAACTCTTGGTCTCGGGCATAGGTTTATATAAAGAGAGGCAAAGGTTTATACAACGGTGCTCAATCGCATCGGAACAATGATGCGGGGCTTTTCAATCTACCCATTTTCATTAAAAAACATTGTTCTAGCGGGTTTAGACCAAAACTAAGAAAAAGTGGGTTTTTTGAATTAACAAAGGAAAATAGCAATCGGGAATGGTTTTTATGAAATGTTAAGTGCCTGATTGCGGGCCTTGTGGTTATATGAAACAGAAATAAGATCGGGGGTTTATAAACAAAGGGCTAATTGCATCAGAGGCTTCACCATAAGAAATAGACTTGTGTGCTCTAATTTCTCCGATGCGATAAACGCCAAATGGGCTTAGCGCTTGGTTCCAGCACCAAGGCATATGGTGGGGAACTAGTTAGGACTTAGCCCAAAGGGGCTTAAGCCTACAGTTTAAAAAACTTATTTTTTATGAAATTTTTCACAGTTTTTGATGGATTTGGGGGTTTCGGCAAAGTTTAAAAGTGAGTTTTAAACTTTGTAAAGAGGATCTTATGAAGGGGAAAAGGGGAAAAACGGAAAACAGAGGAATTTTATGAGGAAAATAGAAGGTAAAATGAAGGTTAGTTTTGAGGTGGGAGGAAGGGAAAAATGGTGTTTTGCAGCATTCTTTTCTCTATGAAATCAGTAGAATTTCTGAGTTTACAATGGAAACAGCAGTGAAGATTAAGACAAATGGCATGATGTCTTCATGAGTCTTCAAGAGATAACATTTTTAGCAATAAAAATTGTTTCTTGAAGGCTCCAAAAATGATTTAATCACCTTTTGATATAACAAATTTTATAGGTGGCTAACATGTGCTTCCCTATAAAGTCTCCGAAGTTGGCTGAAAACAGGGATAGTGGCATATGTCATATCCATTTGCATTGTGCCCTGCAGCTTAGCACCCCATGATCTTGACAGCAACATGCCATACTTGGGAGGTACATCAGTCGCTACAACATCCATCACTATGCACTTGGCTAGGATTTGGGTCAAATTTACACAGAGGTATTTGATTAGGCCTAAGCATTTTACTCTGCTAGAGTCAAAATAATATAAATATTTATATGGTGTAGTTATCTCTAGGCCTAATCTCTCCATGATCACTTTTGGCATGAGGTTATATGAAGCCCCTGAGTCATGCATAGCATTGTGTAGGATTTTTTCGTGAATATTTAGACTGACATAGAAAGGAGGCACTACTCCTTGGAATTTCCCTTCAATTTTTGGGCCGAACAAGAGAGCTGGTTGATCATCATTTAGGTTGATCGAGTCATTGTTTTCTCCTAAGTTTAAAGCTTTCAATATTTGACATTTATATACATCTTGGGTGACCAACTCAGTGAGAGGAACGGAAATTTTGATTTTGGCAATCTCACTTTCCAAATTGAAAGGAAACTGGGTTTTTGAAACGTTCAACTCTGTTTTGCTGGTCATTGTTTTATTGGCAAAATCAGCTTGTTGATTCTAACTATGTAAATTATTTGAAACCCTTTTATCAGGGGCATTAGCTGCCATGCTAGTGCTGCTAGGTTCTTGACTTGGTTTATCAGTGGATTGGATGGTCTTACCCTTGGTTTTTCCTGAACTTTCAGCTGTTGTTTTGTTGTTTTCAGCAGTCTCTTTAGGGGTCTTTTCAGGCCTTTTCTTGATAGTGACCTCAGAGGTTTTTGGTTTGGGAGTTTCTAGGTTCTTTTGCTTCTGAGATCATATTTTTCACGAACCTGCATGATGGCTCTCTCAAATCCTAGCGTATAGTCTTCGGATTCTAACCCTTCATCATCACAATGTGTGTATAAGGTCTGGTTGTCTTCTATGAAAAAGGTAAGATCTCCATTACCTACTCCCAGCATGTTAATGTTTGTTCCTTATGATTCTTATATTATTCCGTCATCCTCATTAAGGATATTTTCTTAGAGTGGGGGCCTGATTTGTTGATCAGAATCCCTCTGTTTTATGGGTGGGGTGTTTCTCCTAAAGTTTTGGCTTTGGTTTTGACACTGATTCCTATTTTGGGCATTTGCTTGCACAGCCATTTTCTCCGTCATTATTTCTAGCCTATCCATGTTTTTGGCTAGATTATCTAATTTGGAATCAGATGTAGAATTTGTGATGTCTTCCCTATAGGTTACCTTCCTTTTAGCCCTCATCCTAGCTCTTTTTGCAATTAAGTTCGCCTCTACGCTCACTGCCCCTTTCTGCATGTCTTCTAGTGTGTTATAATCTCTTTCCCTTAGTTGGTAAGCCATCTCAGGATCAAATCCATCAGTGAACTTCATGAGGGCTAACCCCTGAGAAGGTTTCATGTGGGCTAGTAAAGCGTTGTAAATACTATTGTACCTAGCACAATATTCTTGCACCCCTTCTCCTGCATTCCTCTTAATGTTCTCATATTCATACAAGGTTTGGAGAGGGTTCTTCCTAACTTCCCACTTGTTTAGAAATAATTGATGAAAATCAGGGACGTCCTAGATGCTATGTGGAGCTATATTTTTAAACCATTTTCTAACTTCTCCCCCAAAACTCTGAGCAAACAACCTGAATTTAATGGATTCATCAGCTATCTCATTTCTATCACAGTAGTCATTCATTTTGTCTATGTGTTGTGAGGCAATGATTGAGCTCGTGGCTTCATATAATGGAATAGATGTTTGATATCCTTCGGGTAAGGCAGCTAATTGAGCAGGTTGGACTAGGGGGTCATACCATGTTGCCATGGCAGGATTCTGTGGAGGGAAAGGAGGATTAATAACAGGTGGAAGATGATGGAGTGGGTTGGTATGGATGACAGATGTATAGGTGGCAGAAAATTTTGGGACAGCAGAAGATTGATGAGAAAATATAGAGTGAGAAGGCCCAAAATTATGAATGATATGTATATCAGGGGGTGTATACGGAGGGGTCCCACTATTGTCTGTACTTTGCCCACTATGGTGCACTAGACTTTGTGGCACACACTCTATTTGGTCAATACCACTCAGTGACCTAGTTCTTGGTAGATTTCTTTGAAAAGCTGAGTCACCTAGAGAATCTAGTGGAGCTGGAAAGTTTTCAGGGGTATAAGTGGCTCTTGTAATCTGTTTGACAGTGGTTGAAACACTGGTCTTAGGAGATTTCCCTAGAATTCTCTCTGGGTTATCAACTATCTCAGGGGGGTTTGGCTTAGGGTAGGCTCTAGTATAGATGCTTCTTGAAGCCAGGATTAGACCCACCTCTTCAAGAATATTTTCAAACCATATATGACAATATTTAGAGGCAAACAGATTTGATCAAAGAAAAATGATACTCAAAGTTTCCTTTAATATGGATGATGTTGTAATGAAACTGGTCTCCCAGTGGAGTCTTGGGGAAACATAGATAATCAGCATGCCTACTAATCACCAGTGGAGTCCTTTGTTCATTTAGGAACTATGGAGTCACCAGGTGGAGGGTTTCTAATGTTTTGGGGCAAGATGTTGTCCACCATTAGCAATAAACTACCAAATTAAGGCCATTTGATTACTCCCCAACGGAGTCACCATTATGTTGTGGTTCCTGTGATTTGGAAGTTTGGAAATACTAAATGACAAGACAACATCAAACCACTTTGGGATCTTAGGATCTAGCCCTCCTGGATCTAGAGAGGGATCTCTCTATAAATGTAAGGAAATATATATATTTAGGGTCAAACTAAGGTGTTAGGCTAGTTATAGAGCACAAAGGTTTTTGATTTGATTGTTTGGTTGGGAAACCTTGAAAGGAGAGTTTAATGAAATGTAAAGGAATGAGTAGTGAAGGATTTTTGGCAATGGGGAGATAATACAAGTCCATTGGGCAATGGGGTCATAAAAGGGTTTACTTGCAATTCAAATATCCAAGGCTTTCAAAGGGCTAGTCATCTAAAACAGAGGATCTCTTAAGATGATTGCATGGGATGAAACAATAAGGAAATGAATGGGAATAACAAGAAAAGCCTTTCAAGGTGACAACTTCGGAGTGTTTCAAGGGGCAGGGCACACCTTATACCTCTATGATCAACACCCCTGATGAGGCTAACTTCAAATACAACAATCCAACAATCCTCCTGACTACTTTCAGATAGTGGAAAACACTTAAGTTTGGACACAGAGTGAAATATAAGATCAGAGAAAGACTTTCAACATTCCGTTCTTTTGACACTCAACTCCAAGGGATCTTCGAAAGGATAACTGTTGGAAAGGGACTTAGGGGACAGGGCTAACGCTAAATCTCCCTATTTCCAGATTCTTTCAGTTGAACCAGACAAGAACATCTAAGAAAAAAACTCTAAATTCATACGTCAGTAAGCATGGGCAAACTAACTCTTCATTGGTTAAATTATATTGAATTTGTTCTAAGATACACAAAGGCAGAAAACATTAAACATAAGAAGGAGTAGGAAACATTAGGGTACTTGCAACAGTAAATCCTAAGCTAAAATTACTGGTTTCTTATCAGAGAAAATGGAACATAATGTAACACAGTGGGAAAACAATAACAGAGAAGAAACACATCACCAATGACTAAGATCAGGATCTGATGAACATGCTTGTCATATTAGCAGAGAAAAACCAGTCACGTACATTCTTTTCCAATAGCTTGATATCATCTAGAAATCATCTCCCATCCTATTTACAACACTACTCAAAGAACTTCTCACTCAATACAAAACTCACAATCCGATAATTTCCTACAACCAACCAACATTTTCAATGTATTTTTCATGGGTTCTTATAGGTGAATGAGTGATAGTAGTGGTAGATAGGACTTAAACGATTCGTTAAGAAAGAGGGGAAGGAGTATTCGAATGCCCACTCTACTTAATGGGTTTACATTAACTGTTTGTACCCTTTTGATGAATTATGATTCTTTGTCAGGTTGACAATAACTCGAAGGGTATGCTCTTTGAAATACTTTTATGGCTGTAGTACTCTGTTTATCCTCTGAGATAGGAAAGGTGAAGATTTGTCTTTCAGTTCTTCCATACTTTATAACTAATGCACTGACAGTTCTTAGGACTATCTATCAGGATCATAACTGTTATGGAGCTCGATGAAGAATGGAGAATGGGTAGTAGGAATTTGGTCCTTTCTTCAGTAAAAGGAATTTTCTATTGATATATCTTCTACGCTACTTTAATCACTGTTTTTCATTTAACCTGTGCTTTAAACTTCATTAAGCTTCCTTGATATTCTTTATGGTCTTTGAACTGCATCTTTGTCTGTAACCGTGGATTAGGCCTCAAATACAATGTGCTAATCCCTTTAATACCTTAGCTCTGATTTTCTGCAGTGATGGCCTTGGTGTCTGAGGGTTTGGTCATGTAAAAAATGGTCATATTCCACTATTTGAGACATGAAACATATCCCTGCTAGCCCCTTTTTCATTTAATTATGCCACAGGGTCGCCACCCTGAGCATTTCTGTCACCTTTCGTGATTGTGGGGTAAACTGGTAAGGACCATCACTAAACCTGCAAACATAAGATAAACATGTTAATAAATCCTACGAATTGGGTTAAACTGCTTTCCAAAAGATTAGCTGGAGGGCGAGGAGCAGTGAGGATGGTGATTGCAGCGGAAAAACGGGAAGAAAACCCTGGCAGAGCAGCGAACCAGGTCCGATGGAGGTCTGGGTGCAACGAGGGACGTGGATCGTTAGATCAGGATGATCTACGGTGGAGATCTCTCGATGAATCATTTCAAGAGAGAGATGAAGAGCAAATGAATGAGATCGTGATATAATATGGACTATTCGATCTTAGAGATCAACGGCTGGGATTAAAACCGAAGGCGATGTTGCGGAGGATAGCGGTATGGCAGAAAAATGAGGATGGTTTTCGCATAACAAAATGGAAGTAAGTAGTTTGGGGTAGATGGAGTGTGATTCCATACACTGGTTGACACATGGATTTTCAATACCACCCATTTCGCAAAATTTTGAAACGTTAAACCTTGGGCGCTAGGATTTTTTAATATGGAGTATAAGCCATCGAATCATGGGGTGTTGATTGGATGGTGTGGGTCGTATGTGATAGGCACAGAGATGTAGGGGTAGAAGACATGGTGGGCCATGTGGTGATTTGTGATGTTTTTCATGTAGCGGGCGGAGGTCGAGGGACTAGGTGATGTGATGGCCGTAGATCTTCTCAGATCAACGGCCAGGATTACATCGCATGATTGGGGGGTCAGGGAAAGGAAAATAACAAAGGGACCTAGTATTTTGCGATGGCGAGGGCTAATTATAAGGCAAAAACATGGTTTTGTGGAAAATGGAAGGACTGAAGGTAGAAGAAAAGGCGCTTATCGCATCGAAAGGTTAGAAGAGTAAAGGGAAGGCGAGTAAAAGGAAACTCCGACTGTGATGAGTGATGAGGGCTTAGAGCTTGGTCATAGCACATGGTTGCATGGAACACAGGGCCTAGGGCTTAAGCCTACAGGGGCTAAAGGCCTATATCAAAAACAAGGGGCTTTTAGGCCAAAATGAAGCCTTTTTTAGAATTTTGGGAGGTTCCGATAAGAGGAAAAAGGGCCTTTAAAACAAATTTCTTCTTATGAACAACAAGGGAACAGTTATGAAATATTAATACATCACAAAGCTTCAAGGATGATAGATTTTCAAAGGAAATGTTCACTTGAAGGCTTGGTCACAAATTTAGCCACCTTTTTGCTATGACAATTTTTTATGGGTGGCTAACATGTGGTACCACTCCCCTATCCACATATATTACTCCCTTTCCACTCACTATATGCCCATTCATCACTTATATCACCTGGGTCCATATAGGGTCAGCTTCCCTATCCCCTTTCCGCCACCTTGGGTAAGGCCTAAAACGATGTCCCAGAGGTTAATGAAACTAAAAGAAAAGTAAAATGCATAATTTGCCACATTTAACAAGAAATTGTACCACAAAATGAAAAAGATGGTAGGGACAAAAATAATTAGCACGTGGGAAAAATCCAATACATGAGCTTTACCCCAATCCATGGCCATCACCCTAGTTCCATAGGCCCTAGATGAGCCTCCTTTATCATTCAACCCATTATTGTCCCAACCCCTAGAGGGCAATAAACTTCCCTACCTAAAAAGGGGTAATCACTGCTACACCTTACACATCATGCTCTTATTCCTTTGAGCCTCGAGAACTTTATTAAATAAAATTCATGAAAATAAAAAGGCATATAAAGTGGGTGGAAAAATCAAGTTCGGGCACCTCATGTACCATGATTTAGCCCTCCTATATATTGTATACCCATGTGTGGGCTTCACTCCATCTGGCTACCCCTATGCCCCAAGATTTCCCCTCTCACTCCTTATTTCATTTCACTTATTTATCACTTTCCACCCCCATTAGAGGGATTTAACGTGGACATACTATCCCCTTTAAGGGTTGAAACCACCTAATAAGGTGCTTGGTTAACCCCCTTTGGAGCCTAGAGACACTATCACATGCCAAAGCCCACTACGGAAGGGCATGCCATTATGAAGTGCCCATTTTTTCATCTATGATTTTCAAACTCTATTGTGCAATAATTCTATGTAGTTTTTCATTTGCTTGTGAGTAATAGAATAGAGGATAAAAACCAAAAAATTTTGGATCAAGACTCCCTGCTCATCTCTATCAATAGAGCTCCAAGAGGGTAAACCTTCCCACAGACCCTAAAATTGATTTTTGTTCACAACTTTTATCGCACACTTCATCTATTTTCATGCATGGATCAGTAGGGTTGTTTGCAATAATGAGCATCAAAAGCCCCAGAGAGATTATCAATCCATTCCGCTCCATTTTCCAGTCCCTACCCATATTTTTGTTACGCTTCTGAACCTTTTTGTTATGCTTCTATTCCTTCCTTTTCTCTTATCGCAGCGACCGCACCCTTTTTATTCACAAAATGTTTGAAACCCTTTTAAAATCGACATTCGCCTTTTCTCCTCGAATCTCCCACCACCGTACATCGCAATCCCATTTCGCATGGTTTTTTATTTTTATTTTAACATCACCACTCTTTTTTCCGATTGCGATCATGCTCCACCACCGGTCCCACCACCACGTCACTCCTCGCATTTCGCACTTCGCATTGTTTATTTGGTTTTCATTAATACTTACTGCTCTTTCTGCTGATTGCGATATCACATTTCGCATGTCACAGCTTTCTCCCCTTCGCAATTCTTACCTCATCACACTTCGCATTTCACTCCTACTCCCGAACAATACTTTCGCTATCCCTTTAATTTTACGATATTGAGATTGTGATATCGCATATCGCAAATTTTGGCTCCATCGTACCTTCTCCATCGCACTTTTCAATCCATTCCTCTCCAAAGCCATTTCTACGCTACAATAAAGTTTTATAAGGTTTAACCCCGCTCTTTCCACCTCTAAGTCTTGTTCCATGCATTTAAGCCTTCCATGAGCACCTTTAGCCCTTTTTCCTTTGAACAGCAATCAACACTTTTTTAGTTAGAATTAGATCATGAATAGCTGCATGGTTAGAAGCATGGTAGATAAATCATAGGATAAGTAGAGTGTGTTTAGCCGTTTGGATAGCTCAATGCAATTTAGTTTAGTTTCTTTTCTGTCCTTTCCTTTCTGCAATTTAGTTTAGTTTCCTTCCTATCATTTCTTTTCAGCAATTTAATTTAGTTTCCTTTCTGTCATTTCCTTTCTGCAACTTAGTTTAGTTTCATTGAAGTGTGACAGACTTCACTGAGAACCCTTAGAAATAGCACCCTTTTGTAAAGAAGAAAAGGATGATATGAACAGAATTCATCTGATGTGTATATAGCACTATCACCTCCAAGTTTGGACAAACCTCGGATTGATAAAGTAAAGTAGGGCAGCCCATGGGAGTTGCAACACTCTTGGTGCAATACTAGGGCTCACCAATAGCATCACAAGCTTATACACTTTTCAATTTTCCTAATTACCACTTCCAATCTTCTATTTGGTGACTATTTGACTTCAAGAAGACGCCTAAATGATTTAGGCCAGAATCCAATGCAACCACATAGAAGGGCAAGAAAAAATTTATGGAACCAAGCAAATCCAAACTTCCACCATTATGAAGAAATACCGATTTTTTAGCATTGATTATGTCATTATTCTAAAACGACCTATCATATTTGGATTGATGTGTTGAATGGGTAGTGGAAACAAGGGTTATAAACATGGAAAAATAAATTATGATCTCTAATATCATACATTAATGACTAATTGTGAGATTTTTAAATGCAAACAATTTAACACAATAAATCTTAATTTGTTAAGTCCCTATAATACTAGTGTATTCCCCGTATTGTTATTTTTAGTGTAGCCCCCTATTGTTATCGTTGTGCCCATGTATCTCCCATGTTGTTATTTTTTCCCCCGTAGAAGCCCACTATTGTTATTATTGTGCCCATGTATACCCCATGTTGTTAATTTCGTCCCCCATAGAAGCCCACTATTGTTATTATTGTGCCCTTACATTTTTATTTTTATGTAGGCTCTGATTATATTGTGACCCCTTAAACTCCTATATATACCAAGGAGATCTTATCATTTGTGTCATCCAATAATTGTTCCTTTATGTAATGTAAATGAGGTTTCCCCCTAGAAGAGGCTAATTTTTAAGTCCTTGATCTATATTTTCTTCTATTTTGTGAGCTAATTGCATAACATTTGGTACCAGAGCTTTGGATGACATCTTGGAATTTTCGCTCTAATTTTTTTATGTGAGGCTTCATAAGCTAAAAATGCAACCACATGGATTCAAAATATTTTTGAACTTCATGTACTAATTTCGGATCATGGTTCATTATATTTTCAAAGATATGATCTGAGGAAGTTAGGGCTTTTGCATGATACAGAATTCAATCTCAAACAGGTAACCTAGGGAAAACTGTTGATGGATTTTCAAGTTGAAGGTTGATGTACTCAATACTTAATAAAAACATATCTTTTTTGTGGTGTTGAAGTTTCCTTTAACCTTTAAAAAAAAAGAGAGATTCGCTCACTTTTTCAAGTGACTCCATACACATGAATTCACTTTTTAATTCACTTTATTAAAGTGGCTCCATAAAATTATTTTAAATGGGAGTTTAAAATTTAAAAAAAAAAAATTCAAAAGAGTGGGAATGTTCATTATTTTGGAGAGATAGTATGCATTTTTTTTTGAAGTAATTTGTTTTTTCTTGGAGTGATAAGTTGAATGTCGAGAGTTTTGAAGAAATTTTGTGGAATGATAAGGTGAAATTATTTTTGTAAATTTGGAGCGATAAGTGTAAATTTTTCTGAGTGAGTCCATCAAGTCCATTACAAAGTCAAGTTGAAATCAACCAGTGTCCAAGGTAGACACATTATCTTGAGACAAATATCCTCTTGTATTTATATTTGTATTATAGGCGTTATTTTAATAAAAAATGAGAGAGGAATACAAAGAGGCTCTCAAGCCTTTTCTGCCATGTCTGGTTTGGTTATGTCTCTGATAATTTAGTGTGTGTTTATTTGATTTTCCTTCATGTGGTATTAGAGCTATATTAATGCAGCTGATGTGAAGACTGAGATTCCAACTATACAGATTCTTGGAAAACTCCATTAAATTGGTCAGCTAATTATTATTGGTATGCAAATTGTCCAGTTTTTTTACGAAAAGAAATTTTATTATTTGAGTTATAGTTTCATTTTTTTATTAATAATTATTAAAATTGTTAATAAAAAAAAGGAGAGAGTGAATTTTGTAGTGTTTATGAAAGGATTTATTTCTCTCAGTTATGGGAGGCCTCCATATAACCATATTATCCAGAGCATTGAACATGCTTAAAGCAGTACTAGTCTTGTTTAAAAATGTAATGACTTCCTATTGTCATATTGATTACTCTGCGCTGCACTAATCCAAGCCTTGACATTTTTAATCTTTTTCAATTTCACCTCCTCAGTCCTGCTCTCCCCAGTTTGTTGTATGGGACTCAACAAATAAATTTTATTATAATGATGGGCATAATATGGACTGTAGATATTTTATTTCCCTATTATTGTTTCGCACTAGAGCATATAGCACTGTAGCACTAGATCGTGTAGCTACTATATTATAGTTTCATGTTGGAGCATGTAGCACAGACCATGCTCCCTAATTCACAAATAATCAAGATATAAAACCACATACGCTCTATTTCTTATTTTCTTCCTTCTAAATAAAATCTTATATCTGAGCACCAAGAGGAGTTTCAGAGCCTTTTCTAAAATTTATACAGTTCATGAACTGTTTTTGCCTCAGATTGGAGGAATAGAACAACTCACAAATGGATTTTGAGCAAAAAATTGGATCAAGGATCCAAAGAAAGGATTTGAGGATGGATTGAGAGTGCCCACCAACTAAAAAGCCCCCAATGGCACTTCAAAATCACTAGAATTACAAATAAAAGACCATCATTCGCAGCTTAGAGGTCCCTCAAGCTTCGCAGCAGTGGTCCAGGTTGAAAATCCCTTGGAAGCTTCTCTCCATCCTTGCCAATGCAATACATGATCGTATTTTTTAAGCCTTGTCAACGCAAGCCATAACTCCACATGTAGTGGACAACATGCCACTACCAAGCAAAATCCAGGCATCCTCTTCATTTTCCAACTCCACCAAAGCCTTCCAAAGCCTCACAAAGTCAGATATATGCTCCAACACCTTTCTCAACACTTGGCTCTTGTTCACATCATTATGTCCAAAATTTGAAGCTTGCATCCATAGCTTCACCGAATTAGATATTCCAGATGCATATTTGATTCGCAAGGTGGTGTGGTATCATTACTCACAGTTGATCATAGGCTAGAAGAAAACACTAAAGGGAGGGAATGCGTATCGGCAAGGGGAGATATAGATTTTATTTCCCCACACAACGTCCAATACATGTCACTTCACGTCCAATACATGTATCGGCAAGAGGATTTTCAATGAAGTGACATGTGTAGAATACATGCAACGTTGAAGTCAAAGAATTTTTTGTATGAACTTGCTACATCGTCGAACCCTGAGTCGAGGAGTTGGATGCAGAGTTGAATGAGGAGCTTGCAGTGGGCCACCTGCAAAAAACAAAAAATCTCCCCAACACATTTATGGTATGCATATACATTAAAAAAACTTTTTATAAATCACTCTTATAGATTGATTTTAATATTTTATTAAAAAAATTTAAATAAGGTGTATTGAATGTTTTGGAGAAATAAGGTGCATTCAAATCTTTAATTTGGAGTCATAAGTGAATTTTAAGGGAAGGCAATTGTTGTATTGTTTTGAAAGAGAATGACCATAAATTGAAGTTAAATTTCAGAAGCCATTGAAGTGAATTTGTTGTTTGAAAAAGGGTCCAAACAAGAAAAATATTTTAATTAAAAAGTTTCTCTTGGGTGTAAGAGCTAGTTGTAACATGTATAATAAAAATATTGGTTTTTGGTGATTGTGTCCTAGATCTACCCGAAATTGAATAATGGGATCTTAGATACACCATGAGTACATTTTTGATGGCACGTGTTTTTTGGAATCGTGATGTTGCTTACTTTCTTGTGCCTAGTTTTGACACTATCATTGTAAAATGGTACACATAGAGCTCACAACAAATTGATCAGGTTCAGGAACATTATAAATTCACTTCAAGCTCATGTAATCAAGCATACAAAGGAAAATTACAATCAATCAAGAATTTGCAACACATAATCAAAGATATCAAGTTGTTAACATCAGCATTCAAAAACAACTATACATCAACATGCAATTCAACATCATTCACTCAAGGCAATAAATTTAATGAAGTTTTCATCTAGATCAACAAATTTTTCATTCAATCCAACATCAAATTTTGGACATTGCACTTGCAACTTTCTTTATAAGAATAAACTCAACACAAATTTGTAACTTGCAAATCATAATTTGTAAGTTAACTTGTAATCAAATTCAAATCAAATTAAGTTGAATTGTAAGGGTGCATTCTCGGTTGAAACTGACACCAAAGTTTTGAATTGATAGGAGGTCAAGTGAGTCCTTTCTTTTCAACTAAGTCATCAAATTCATTTGAACCTGTCATTCAAATCATTGTAAGTGTTTATCTTGGGTTTTTTTTCGATAGTATTCGACACCCTTCTTTTGCAAATAATCTCAACCAAGTGAGCGATTTCAAGGAGTGAAAAGTGCAAGTGAACAAGTTCAAAGCATCAAGCGAGCATGCCATTAAAGCAACAATCAACCAATCATCAAGCGATAAATTTCAACTCTAAATCAAACAAATGTGATATGAAAACAATAATCAAGCTAGTTCAAATCTACAGCAAGTGAGTGTAAGTTCTAGTATCCAATTATTCAAGTGAGTGTGAATCAAGAAAAACAAGTTTAACCAAGCAAGAGATCAAGAAAATTCAAAATAAATCTAGCATGATAAACTAAATCAAGAGAGCGTGAGATCAAGCAAGAAATTTCAAGAGTTCAAGCAATCCAGCAAGTGTTAAAAACAAACGAGCATGAGTTCAAGTGAGTTCACATGGAGAAGAGCATTCAGTTGTTACAAGTTCTTAACAATTTGATTCTATCAACTGCTGACGACATGGTGAAAATCAACAAAGCAACTCTTGCTGATATTTTAATGCATCTACAACAGGCACATGATACAATTGAATTTCTTCAACTGGAGTCACAACTACAACAAGATGAGTTGAAGCAAAAGTGTGATGCTTCCAAGTCATTCGACCATACAGATGAAGATAAAGATGTTGATTCCAAGTCACTCATCCAAAAAAATTCAAGTGTAGAAGTTGTCCATGATCAAGTTCAACTTTCTTCTTCCAAGACAATCATCAAGCCGTGGGAATAAATCTAAAGTAACAAAAATATACGTGGATTAGGATATGACAAATATGACAACAACTTTCATATCCCGGATTATTAAAATCCAATAAAATTCTTGAGTGCAATATTTCTTGATCAAATAACATCAGCAAGTCATGGGAAAGTTGAAGAAAAACCAAAATGCAAACATTGTCAAAGAACGGGTCATATGGAAGATCATTGTTTTGATCTCCATCCTTGTCAACATTGTGGCAAGCAGAATCACTCTTCATAGAAATGTTGCAAACAAAACCAACTAGCCAGATTGAATATCAATTATGCATGGATTGATCCTTGGGAATGGTTGTCAATAGTCAAACGATTGTATAATTTTTACAACACATGTAAACCTAACCTATTACATCCAAAAGTCAAATGAAGATCGTACTCTCATGCACCTGAAAGGGGGAGTAAAATAGTGAAACTCTCCTACACCTAAAGGGGGGTAGTTCAAAAATCAAATGCAGATACTTGTCTCTCCTTTCAGTTGAAAAAGGGGGGGAAATGATAATGGAATTGAAGGTGGTTGTCAGAATGAAAGTTTTGACAACATCAATAAAAGCAGCAGTGAGAATTTTTCGACAACATCAAAAACTCATCTAGTGGGAAATATTCATCAACAACTTAGTGGGTGATCACCATCAGTAGCTAGTGGGCGATCAACGAAACTGGTGGGTAGTCATCATCAAAGCAGCCAGTGGGCGATCAACATCAAAGTAGCCAGTGGGCAATTTCGACATCATCAATTCGCCAGTGGGTGTCATCAACATTTTTTCAGTGGAAAAGCAATTAGGATGTTGATTGAGAGCACAGGAAAGATGGATCCTTTTGCATCTTTGCACTTGATGGAGATGTCAAGAAAAGATGAATCGGACTTTCATTTTGTTCATGTTATCTTCATATCGGATTTTTTAGACATTCAACTTTGGTAGTTTTTCAAGAAGTGTTTTTCATTAGGATAAAGAGTTTTAGCATGAGGACTTAGAGATGGTTGCTAGTTCTTATTTTGGACTTATGATTGAGGGGGGAATGCTAGCCTCACTCACATCTCATGAAGGAAATATAAGTCCAAAATAATTAAATTAATTAAATCATGAAAGTTGGATTTAAACCCTACTTTTCTAGATTGGGTTTTTTCCTCATAGTTAGGAGTCTGTTTAGGTCTAGTTGGTTGAGAGATGCTCTCCAACTAGGTAAGCTCCTAGATTAGTGTATGGTTGAGATATCTTCTCAACCAAAGTGTCCAAGATGGATGCACTACCTTGAGACAAATATCCTCTTGTATTTATATTTTTATTATACACATTATTTTAATAATGAATGAGAGCAGAATATTGTGAGGCTCTCAAGCCTTTTCCGCCATGTCTGGTTTGTTTATGTCTCTGATAATTTGTTGTGTGTTTATTTGATTTTCCTTCAATCGTCATAAATTTCTCTCAAAGAACCAGATTTGAATTTCGTAAAAAGTGGTTGAAAGTGCACGAACTGTATTTTTTCATGTAGCATTTTTATGGCCTAAGGTAGAAACAATAACATGTGGAACTTCGAAAAAGTTATCTTTACTGAACGAATCAATAATCAGGTCATCGTGGGAGATTGGGAATAACTCTTTCTTGAAGAATCCAATATCAATATGAATTATGGGATTGGAAAGAAGACTCATAGGGATACCACATGACTAAATTTAAGACTTGGAGATCTGAAATTATAGAGATACAACAATTTCAATATCGAGCTCCTAAAAAACAAGAAAAAGGTGTGTAATTTTTTTTAAATTTTGCATAAGTTTTGTTTGAAAAAATAGTTTTAAGTGATTCAAAGGGCCTAAAGAAGCATAGACATTATTGTTGAATTAAAAAGTGCCTTGAGAAAAAAAATGGACGCACCTAGTAAGCAACCAGAAATCTCTTCTACGACACATGAAGAAGAGGAAGAAATGTAACATGATATATCAAAATTACGAGACCAAGTGCAACAAATTTCACTCTCACAAAGAGTAATAAAAAATGAATTGGAAGCGATGATGGATGTTACACTGGATGGTTTAAAAGGGAACATGGATGCTTTAGAATAAAAAATGGAAGGTTTGAATTATGGTTTAAAAGCATAAATGGAAGGTTTGAAGGAAGGTTTGACAAAGTTGCTACAAGAAATGCTTCCTAATGGAAACACGGTATTCCATGAAACTCATGATGAGAAAAAAAGGAATATTAGTCATGATTTTGGAGACTCTAACTTTGAGTTCAATACCTACCACATTCCAAAGATCAAAATGAGGAAGTTTGATGGCAAGGATCCAGTAACATGGATACTACAGATAGAGAAATATTTTGATCTACAAGATGTGCAACACTAAAAAAAGGTACATTTTGCATCTTTATATTTAGAACCCAATCATTTTGTATGGTATATATAGATTTATTCTCGTAAACCACTTTTCACCTAGTCAATTTTTACGGAGGAAATGATAGCACATTGTGAAGATACAAAGAGAAACACCTTCTTTAACCAATTGATAAATCTAAAACAAAAGGGTTCAATGGCGGGGCACATTGAAGACTTCCAAAAATTGAATATTAGGGTAACTAAAATTCCAGAGGAGCATAATATTGATGTCATAGGGAATTTAAAGGATAACATCCAACATGAGGTTCACCTTTGGGAACTTGATTCATTAGAGAAGGACTTCAAGGCGGCAAGAAAAGTTGAAAGCAAAATTATGGCAACAAGGAATTCTACCACTCACAACTATAAATATGGACATGTTGTTTCTCCTAGTCTTCCACAATCTGCAAGGTTGACACCACAATAATTGGAGGAAAAAAAGGTAAAATGGCCTTGTTACAGTTGTGATATCAAATACACTAAAGGTCATAAGTGTGATGAGAATAAATTATTCGGCATATATTGTGAAGAGGGGGAAGAAAAGGAACAAGAAACATCAAAAGAGGAGGATATATACAAGGAACCAACCCCAAAGAAAGAAGAAATCAATCTGACCATATTTTGTAATTAATTGGTAGGAATTACCACTCCTCAAATTCTCAAGATAAAAGGATATATCAAGAAGAAAAAGGTAATAGTTTTGATTGATTTGGGTAGTACCCATAATTTTATTATGGTCCATTTATTTTACTTCATGGATACATACAAAATTGCATATGAAGGAGCGTATAACCAAGTAACTTAAACACATGAAAAGAAGCGAAAATCATAAGAAAACATGAGATCAAAGACACAAGACAATTTGATTATGGAGTTCACCTAATGTGGGCTATGTCTCCGGGCCTTGCTCAATGTGGGGAGGCCTCTTTTCATTAAATGACAATAAAAATAAATTTCAAGCAATTTACAAAATGACACCTTATACCTCCACTTCCGAGGATGGCTTGAAAAATAAGACCTCACCTTGAGAAAGGGGTTGCACAGTTGGATTCTTGGCGAAAAAACATGTAACCATTCTGACATTGGCATTTCTTAATGCCAAAGGAATATTTTCGTCATCCAAAGATTCCCCTCTTCAGGGTTCTGTCCCCCTGGTCTGCTCAAGGTTCCACCCTGGACCCCGCTCCACTCCTCCGTAGGTTGGGTTGAATGGAAAATGTGAATGGTTTAAATTATAGTCGGTGACATACCTACCAACGTTCGGGCCATTGGCTCATTGGTTGGAGGTGTTTTGTTAAGGCATTCGGTACCAGAGGTCCCAGGGTATAATCCACGCATGACCCCGTTATGGTGCGTTCATTTTACATGGCATATGGTTCAACATTTTTTCAATGAAATTTAATATTTGGAGTCGCCTATTGGTGGGCCGGTCCATGTGGGTAAGGCGGGTTCAACCCCAGCCGACTCCCTCTACATGTTGCCATCATAACAGTCGGGCGGGCTCAGGTCTCTGGTGGCTCAACCCATTTATACATAATATCGTTCCCATTTGGTTTGGAGGGATCGAGTTTCCTGGTGTCCCAACCCATATTCATTTTGTATTTTAATAATAATAACCATGTCATTGGGGGGTGATGGGGGTAGCAGCCTGCCACCCCAAATTTAATATTTTTCAAAAAATTTAATAGAACAATGGTTAAAATTTCAGATCCAGTTTTTAAGGGTCACTGGGAAAATTAATGAGGCGACAAATCTTCCCATTTCGGTGGCTAGATTCCGTGTGTCGAGACTCTGCCAATGTTTTTCCTCGTTAGTGACTGCCACTTGGCCTAGTTTGACCGGAACTTTGAACGACTATAACTTGAGCATATGAACTCGCATTTGAGATTCATTTGCACAGTTTTAATCGAGACGACGAGCAATATGATCTGGTCCTAGTTTCACTTCAATCTGATGTCTTTTATTGTTAAGATATTTCAAGGCCACTTCTATTTCTGGAGCCACCCGGATCATTCCTCCCCACTAATGAGATTTTGGACCGCCAAAAGCTTTATCATTCAACTGGAAAGTGAGGGAATTTCTCCCTCAATTTCTCATTTTCCATCCATCAACCTGACTTGGATGCATTCCCTTGAAACCAATACAAAGTTACTTCATGTCTCCCTGTCATGAAGTCCTAGTCCTCTTGTCAAGAATGATATCCTCCAGTAGCTTGTCCAAGTATTCAGGTGTAAAATTGTCCACTGTAGGAACCTTTCCAACCTCTTCGGTGTCCATGATCAAAGGAGGCTCATAAAGATTCAAATTTTCAACGTTCACCACTGAGTAAATTTGCATGTATCATGGAAAATCGAGACAAAAATAATTGTATCCAATCTTCTCTAATGCGATGAACGGGCCATATCGGATTGGTCTCAAATTATTTCCTTCTCCTTTCATCCTGTATTTGTTGATATTGAGCTACACCTTGTATCCAACCTAGAATTTGTGATCGACTTATTGTGTTTCATGTCAAGCTTTAATTTTCTCCAACTGCTCCTGCATTGCCTAGTGAATCATCTCAATTCACTAAATGAACTTCCACACTTTGCCCTTGTCATCTTACCCATTGGAATCTTCATCTCTCCCAAAGACCATGTATAAGGGATCCATTGGAAAATATCCAAAGCATGTCTCGAATGGTGAGCTCTGAGTGGATGAATGCACTACCCGATTGTATCCATGGTGTACATAAGGAATATGCCCGTCCCATATATTGGGATGCTTGCCACAATAGTCTCAGAGAAAATGTATCACTATGCGGTTGACAACCTCTTTTTTCTCATCGGTCTAGAGATGAAATCTAGTGCAACTCTTCAGCTTGGTGTCCATCATTCTCCACAAACTCGTCCAAAACTCTCCAAGAAAACTAGGGTCTCGATCAGACACAATATATGTGGGCACCCCAAAATAGAGCCATACAGATTGGAAGAAGAGATGAGCAGTCTTCTCTGCAGTGACCTACTTCTTACAAGGCATTAAGACACACATTTTTCTAAATCGATCCACAAAAACATACAAATAGTCATGAACTTTCCTAGACAAAGGAAAACCACCTACAAAATCCATTGACACACTTTCCCATAGACGACTTGGAACAAGGAGTGGTGTGTAGAGCCCTAATTTTATATTAGAGGGCTTACAAAATGAACACAGCACACACCACTTTATATATCGAGTCACAATATTTTTTGTGTGAGGCCAATAGAAAAACCTATGTAAATGACACAAAGTCTTTTCTACACCAAAATGACTTGACATAAGAGAGGTATGTGCCTCTCTGATTACATGTATCTCTTCATTGGTGGGAATACAAATTTTTCCAAGATGGTACAACAATTTTCCCTACAAGTGGTAATTTTCTACCTATGAAGCATGAGTAAAATTTGCATAAAACTCCTTAAAATCATCATCATAAACATATTGTTCAACATAACTTTCAAAAGATAAAAAATCATTTTGAAAAACTATAGATGCAGAAATAGGAGGTTGAGAAAGCATATATACCACTTTGTTGTTAGTGCCCTTCTGGTATTTTATTACCAAATGATACTGTTGGAGGAATCCCATCCATCTGAAATTATGTGCTTGTTGAAGCTTGGTTTGTTACTGGAGGTATTTCAAGGGTTGGTGATTGGTGTGAATGATGGTCTCATTTCCAATCAAATAGTGCTTCCACTTCTTCAAGCTTTCAACCAAGGGATACAAGTCTTTGTCATATGTGGGATAATTCACAACAACTTGGGAGAATGTCTATGAATCATAATATACATGTTTCCTTTGTTGTATCAACATTTCTCCCATGGCGTACCCATTTGCATCTGTATCGATCTCAAAAGACTGTTGGAGGTTAGGTAAGGTCAAAACTGGTGCAGTACTGATCTTCTCTTTCTATTTATCAAAGGCTTTTTGCTTCTTGCCTCTCCACTGAAAGGTTTGCTTCACACTTATCAATGCATGTATGGAGGATGCAATGATGGAGAAGTTGGAAATGAACCTTCTCTAGTATTGTACTGCACCCAAAATCTATGAACCTCTATAACATTGGTGGGTTTAGGCCACTTTACAATCACATCAATTTTAGAAGGATCTATTTTTAATTTTCCACCTCCGGAAATGTGACCCAAGTAAACCAAAGAGGTCTTACAAAATTCACACTTAGACATTTTGAGATACAATTTTTCTTTTTGCAAAACATAAAACAGCTTTTCAACATGACTCACATGATATTCCCATGTCCTACTAAAAACAAAATGTCATCAAGATACAGAATTACAAAATCATCAAGAAAGGGTCTGAAAATATCATTCATCACCCTCATGAATGTGGTTGAAGCATTGCATCGTCTAAATGGCATCACCAATCATTCAAACAACCCCTGTTTGGCCTTAAATGTAATATTCCATACACCATGTTATGTAATTTGGCTTTATCACACACCCAACAAAGAGGGTAAGGTTTCGGATGAGGCATGGTTTCCAAGCCTAATTTCTTTATCAAGGATTCTGAAATCAAATTTACTTGTGAGCCCATATTAAACAAGGTTTTCAATTTAGTACGCTTCATTATGACTCTAATGTGGAACAATTCAGTCCTCTTTCATTCATTAAAAAGGGACTCATTTGAAGAATTTGTACTTGCATCTAATTTAGAATTTTCATTAGCATGAACAGAATCGTTACCTTGTATGCCCACTATTGTGATCTCTGTGTCATCACTAGAATTGGATCCAAGGTCTTGTTGTATGATTGCCACCATATTTTTCTTGTTCTTTCCACCAAATCTCTTTGGTTCCAACTCTGGATGCAACTTCTAACATTTTTCATCATCATGACCTTATTTCTTGAAATGTGTGCTAGAGGGCTTTGCTACTTCCTCCTTCTTGGTTGTAGTTTCCTTCTTGTACTTTCCCTTTCCTTTTCCTTTTAACTTGCCATTATGAGGTTTGAAAGATGATTTCTTTGGTTTTTCTTCTTTTTCACTCTTTCCCCTGCTTTAAAGGTGAATGGCCTTCACACTAACCACATCAATAGTAGTAGGCTAAAACAATAACAAAGAATGCATGATTTAAATATGTAAAGCACCAATATACTTTGTTATAGTTTTTGGTGAATCAAGTGGAATGTTAAAATTCAAAGCTTGTTTCCTAAACTCTTATGTGAAGCTTTGTACATTATGACCCTTTCCTTGTCTCAAATATCGCCATTCCATTAAAGCCTTTTATCAATAAACCAAAGGATAAAACTGATATTTTAATGCAGAAACAAAATTGGATCAAGAAGAAAGGAGATTACCCAAGTATTTTTTTTCCTTTTTGCAACTTTCTCTCCCACCAAACGAGAGCAGTGTCACTCAACTAAAGGGATCATAATTGGATCTTGGCCTCATCCTCTTCGATCTGTTGAATCCAACAACAAAAATCGATCTGTCTAATCCAATTGTTTATTTTATTTTCACTACATTCCCCATTATATGTGGGAAAATCAAACTTTAGATCTAGCTTAAAAATGGCTTCTTAGATGTATTTTTATGGTGCCTGTTAGAATGATGAGGAGAGGAAGAAGAAGAAGTTTCACTGGTGGATGGAGAGGGAGGAGGCTCTTCTCCTCCTCCTCCATGGTGTACCAATGCATGATCACCAAGATATTTCTTCTCATTCCTGATTGTATTCTCATATTCTTCAAACAAATTTTCAACTTTCTCTGCCATGGTGAAGAAGATATTTTGATAATTTCGCTCTTCTTCCGCTCGTGCATCCTCATTTTCCATGTTCCGTCTTCATGGTGCATGCCCAGCTTTGGTATCAAAGGATTTTAGTTTTCCTTCTCCTCTTTGCAGCTTGTTCCTGGTTAGCATTCGCTCATGCAACTCACATCAAGAAAAACTTATCTGATACCAAAATTGATCCAGTTCTTTTACTTCATGGATGCATACATAATTATATATGAAAGAGAATATAACCAAGTAACTTAAACACATGAAAATAAGTGCAAATCATAAGAAAACATGAGATCAAGGACAAAATATGATTTTATTACAGAGTTCACCCAATGTGGGCTACGTCTTTGGGCCCTGCTCAATGTGGGGAGGCCTCTTTTCATTAAATGATAGTAGAAATAAATTATAATAAATTTACAAAAATGACACCTTATACATCCACTTCCAAGGATGGCCTAAAAAGGGAGACCTCAACTGGAGAAATGGGTTGCATGGTTGGATTAGTAGTGAAAAATCATGTAAAAATGACTATAAATTTGTCTCGTTCTGACACTGGCACTTCTGGACCCAAAAGGAATCATTTCAACATCCAAAGATTCCCCTCTTCAGGGTTTTGCCCCCCTTGTCCACTCAAGGTTCCGCCCTGGAACCCGCTCCACTCCTCCACCAGTTGGGTCAAATGGAAAATGTGAAGGGTTTAAATAATAGTTGACATTGGACCTACCAATGTTTGACTTGTTAGCCCGTTGGTTGGCAGTGACGTGTTAAGGTGTTCGGTACCAGAGGTCCCGTGGTCCAATCCTCGCGAGACCCCATTATGGTGTGGTCGTTTTACATGGCACATGGTTCAATTTTTTTTTGACAGCATTTAATATTTGGGGTTTCCCGTTGGCAGGCCAACCCACGTGAGTTGGGCGGGTTTGACCCCCACTGACTCCCTCTACATGTTGCCATCGTAACGATTGGGTTGGCCCGACCCATTTATATATAATATCGTTTCCATTTGGTTGGGTGGGCCTGGGTCTCCCAGTGGCCCAACACTTATTCGTTTTGTATTTTAATAATAATAACCATGTCGTTGGGGAGTGGCGGCTTTCCACCCCCAATTTAATATATATGTGTGTGTGTGTGTGTGTGTGTGTGTGTGTGTGTGTGTGTGTGTGTGTGTGTGTATGTATGTATGTTTATTTAATAAAACAATGGTTAAAATTTCGGATATGATTCTTAAGGGTCACTGAGAAAATTAACAGGGCAAAAAAATTTCCCATTTCGGTGGTCAGATTCTGTGCACCAAGACTCTGCCAATTTTTTCCCTCATTAGTGACTGCCACTTGGCCTAGTTTGATCATAACTTTGACCGTTTATAAATTAAGCATACAAAATCTGATTCAAGTGTCGTTCACACCCTTGGAATCAAGACGACAAGCTCTATGATCTAGTCATGGTTTCACTTCAATCAAATGACCTTGAGTGTTTAATTTCAACAAGAAATGTCATCACCTACACTAGTGTGGGACCAGGAGGTCCAAGAAGCACCTACACTAGTGTGGGACCACATGTCTTAGCAGCACCTACACTGGTGTGGGCTAAATTTGGTGCATGTCTATTTTAGTTATCAGTTAATTAAGAAGGACAATAAAATGTAATTTAATCTCAAAATAACTTGTAATAGTTAACTGAGTGTGATAAAATTAGTTAGCTCATGAATTTCTAGTTAGGGGTAGTTCTAGTTGTAACATAGTTCAAAGTGTAGTGGTGCATTAGTTAATGCATGTTGTAAATCAGTTTAACTCAGTTATGTGAGTTAAATTCAGTTGTGCTAGTTGTAACTAAAGATACACTAGTGAGAGATCAAGTGAATTAAATATATTTAATTCACATGCAGTGATCTCAAATGCAACTGATGTTTTACTATTATTAGTTGCATTCATGTCAGTTCCAGTGGAGACCCAGTTGAGATCTAGGTGAAAGGGAAGTTGACTATAATTTGTAGGATTATTGGGTTGCACCCATGCAACTAAACACCCATTGGATTTCCCATGATCCTTGCGCATTTTAGGAAGTCCAAAATTCCTAAAGAATAGGGATTACATTCATCAGGAATTGTGCAAGCAAGGTAGGCTATCTGGAGGCAGTAAATTCGCTAAGTGTTGGTTAGTTTTATCTGAGACAATGTGAGACAATTAGTTGAGTACAAGAGGGCTCTTGTGAGAATATTTGTATGTAATTATTTCATGTATCCATGCTGAATATAAAATAGAATATAGTGGGGTTTTGAGAAGCAAGCTTTCCCTGGGAAATTATCTATGTTGTGGTTTGATTGATTCTTCTTTTCTTCATGTGATTGGCGATTGTTTTTTTTTAATTCCACAATATATTTATAGAAGCAATTCAGTATTTTAAATTTAGTACATCGTTATATCGGATTTAATCCATGATATACATGCTTTTTGTATAATTTCTACATGGTATTAAAGCACAGGAAATCACAATAGTGAAGGAGGAGTTGAGTTTGTGACTGGATAGAATTCGAATTTGCAGAAAGACTTTCTTAGTGCTAAAGTTTATTCAAGATCGAAATTTCTTTCAATGGCTTGAGCTTGGAGTATGCACTCGAGGGAAGCTCAAAATATATTTCTTAGAAGGATAGGATGGAGGCATTACTCGAAGACAATGGCTTGAAGGAATTCATTAACAATGATGTTCCTAAACCCGCTCTGACAGATGCTGCAAATCTTGATGCATGGAAAAAGAAAGTGGCAAAGGCAAGGAGGATCCTATTAGAGGGAGTACGAGACCACATTTTCTCAAACCTCCATGGGAAAGCCACACCATATGCAATGTGGAATGCATTGACAAATCTATTTCAGATCAGTAGCGACCATAAGAAATTGGTGCTCAAAGATAAACTCAGGAAGATCAAGATGGATAAAGGCGACGCCATGCCAAAATATTTAACAAAGTTTTTCCAATGTCAGGATGAGCTGGGGAGCATTGGCATAACTATTTTTGATGATGATTTGGTGAGTTTAGCTCTCCGAGGACTTCCCAAGGGTTGGCACAGTTATCAAGGCTTTGTTAATGAAATGGAAAAGCTACCATATTGGGAACGACTATGGTCAGATTTGGTGCAGGAGGAGTTTAGAAGGAACACCAAAGATGGATCTTCATCTAAGAATGAAGATGAAGAAGATTGTGATTTGGCTGCCAAGGGGAAGAAAGGGAAGGGGAAGAAATTCCATTCCAAGTCCAAGTCCAAAGATGGTAGGAAGCGAGATATGTCGAGGGTGAAGTGTTTTCATTGTCACGAGCATAGGCATTATGCTACAAACTGTCCACAAAAGAAGAAGAACAAGAAGGTTGGAGGATCTGCAATTGGTGAGGCTTTGGCCTCGCAATTTTAGTTTGACTTCTCATTGATCTCATGCATGGTGTCAAGTGCATTGGGATCTGTGTGGTATTTGGATAGTGGTGCTTCCTTTCACATGATAGGAGACAAGGAACTTTTCAATAGATTGGAGGAGAAGGATCTCCAGATGCATGTTGAAATGGGTGATGACAGGTGGTACAATGTTAATGGGATTGGCACCATTACCTTCCAGATACAGTCAGGTAAACCCTTTCAATTAAAATATTTAATGCATGTACCAGGTTTGAAGAAAAATTTAGTCTCAGTTGCAATGTTGGAGGATAGAGGCAATGATGTTTTTTTCAGTGATGGAAAAGCTTTCCTGCAACACAAATCAACAGGACGAGCCAAGAAGATAAGTATTTGAGTTAAGAATCTCTACAAGATAGACGTAGATTGTTGCACATCATTGATGGGAAAGGCGGACAAAGTGGTGATTCGGGATTAGGGAAAATTATGGCACAAGAGATTGGGCCATCTTCACCATGGAGCCTTGAAAGTCATGTAGCAGATTTCTACTGGTCTTCCCAAGGGTAGACTTGCGCCGTCAGACACATGCAAGGGATGTACTATGGGAAAATATGTAAAGGCCACCTTTCATGAGAAGGAGAACCAAGCTTCAAGATCCTTGAGAGAGTTCACACAAATGTGTGTGGACCATTCTCTGTTGCTTCGACAACAAAACATAAGTACTATGTGATATTTGTTTATGACTTTTCTTGTAAGTGTTGGATCTACTTCATGCAGAAGAAAGATCAGACATTCTCAAAGTTTCTTGAGATAAGGCACTAGTGGAGAAAGACACGGGGAAGCAAGTGAAGGCTCTTAGGAGAAATAATGGTGGAGAGTACATCTCTAACGAATTCAAGAAATTCTGCAGCAAATAAGGAATTCAAAGAGAACTTATAGCGCCTCATAGCCCACAGCAAAATGGGGTCGCTAAAAGAAAGAATAGAACGATTATGGGTGCAGCAAAAGCGGTGTTGCATGATCAAGCCCTATCGATGCATCTGTGGGTGGAAGCATGCAACACTATGGTATTTGTGTAGAACCATTGTCCTCATAGGATACTTGCCATGAGTACACCAGAAGAGGCCTTCACTGGTAAGAAACCTGATGTTTCACATTTTAAGATTGTTGGCTCATCTTCTTATGTGCATGTGACCAATGGCACGAGGAAGAAGCTGGAACTGACAACTGAGATCGGGATTTTTGTGGGGTACACTGAAAAACCCCACAACTATCAGGTGTATTTTCCAAACAACAGAATGAATTTTGTGTGACAGGATATAAAATTTGAAGAGGAGAAAGCCATGTGTTTGTCCCTTGATAGGGCGTTGGACTTGCATGCAGAGGAGGAACTGTTGGTTCCCAAGGATGAGCCTCAAGATGTGGAGCAGCCACATGCGGAGGATCATGGGGTGGCAGAAAACACCCATGCAAATCCATCCTTCTGAAATGGAAGAAGGCGCACCACGAAAGTTTATAGATTGAGACTTGATGATGTAGAGAATGTAGGAGCCCCTACTTCACAGCACAGACAGAGACAGTCTCCAGACAGGTTTACTGGATACATGGCTCTTACGATCAAATGTATTGTGACTAAAAGACCTTCCTTTCAGGAAGTAGTGCAACAACCAACTTGGATTGATCCAATGGTGGAGGAGTATGACGCCATTGTCAAGAACAGTGCATGGGAGATTGTCCCAAGGCCGGTCGACAAATCAGTGGTTGCATCGAGATGGATCTACAAGGTAAAGAAAGCTGTTGATGGGAGTGTGGATAAATACAAGGCTAGATTTGTGGCCCAGGGATTCTCATAGATTGAGGGGATAGATTATAATGATACTCTTGCACCAGTTGCAAGGTACTCTTCCATTAGATCCATTCTTTCACTCTCAGCACAGATGGGCAAGCGCATTCATCAGATGGAAGTGAAAATTATGTTTCTCAATGGAGTGATTGAGGAATAAGTGTACACAAAGAAGCTAGAAGGTTTTGAGATCTTCAACAGTGATTCACATGTGTTTCGACTCAAGAGAGCACTGCATGGGCTAAATCAAGCACCTCGTGCTTGGTACACTCGGATAGACAACTATTTCACCGGACTGGGCTTCATCAAAAGTGAAGTTGATACAAACCTGTACCAGATTGGGATTGATGGTAAGCTATTGATTATTGTTCTTTATGTTGATGATCTAATTTTGACTGGTGATGAGCATCTGATACACTCATGCAAGGAGGATCTTTAAAGGGAGTTCGAAATGAAGGAAATGGGACTCCTTCATTATTTCCTTGGATTGGAAATATGGTAGCAGGATGGTGAAAAAAAAAAAATTCTCAAGGCAAGTATGCCAAAGAGATACTGGGTAAGTTTCATATGGAGAGCTTCAAACCCATGGACACTCCTCTTCCAAGAAATTGGTGGAAAGAGGATGCTACTTCTAGAGAGGTAGTAGATGCTACTGTCTACATGCAGTTATTTGTTTCACTGATGTATCTAGTGAACACCAGATCTATTGGGTTGAAGGGTCCTAATCCAGGTTCGGAGATTAAGGTTTGCCAAAAAACCCCTATACTACTAGCCCTTTCGGAAATGCCTGCTTGCGCAGGCCAAGGTCTCACCCGAAGTAGTATGGGAGGGTGTTGGAACCAGGTTTCCACACCCTGAGAGAGAGTAGGGGACTCAAGGAAGATCTTCATTATAACTTACTAGGTTTGCACCAAATGAGTCTATTCGCAACTCTTTTAACAGTATATTCAGCATATAACCATAACAAAGTTATCAAATATAATCAGTACATTCGCATCCATGTGCGCATTACCAAATACCAACACATAGTACTATAATCACAAATAATAACAGATCATAGATATACTTATGCCAACATAGATACATTCGCAGCTTAAATAACCATCACAGATGTGCTTCAACAGTAACATAACGAATTCAGATAACACACAAATACTTTAACTCTTGGAAATACTGAGAGGGGGGGGTGAATCATTATTCCTTTCAATTAGAGCATTAGTTAATCTTCAATTATTATCAGTGTTTTTACAATGATAGTAGAAAACAAGAGGAACACAAATGCACATAGTTTTTAAGGTGGAAACCCACTCGGGGATAAAAACCACCTAATGCTTTTCTAATAATTCTTTAATATTCAACTCCAATTAAAAATAAAGCTCCAACTTCCTAGAATCTAGAAAAGAATTCTTCTCTATCTCCCCCTGGATGGATGCTCCAATGCCCAAGATTCTTCAGTAGTCAACTGAACGAATTCCCCAACACCCAATGAGCTACAACTCACCCTAGCACCACCCTACCACCCTATAGAAGAATAAAAGAATAATGGACTCCCGTACCATGGAAAATGGTCCACTTTACAATGATATAGAATGATGTAGAAGAAGAAGATATACTAGACCATAACCCCAACTTTGACACAACCACCTAATGATGATCCTAGACCTACCAAAACTGCCTTTTCAACCCTTGGCAGATAGATACTAGTACAATTTGTACAATAATGTATTTACAATGACTAAGTACAATCATACCTTTACAATGATTGTATGCAGTGTTGTCCACTTGAAGACTTCATACGATGAACTTCTTGTTGCTATTATGCACCTTGGTTGCTGCTCTTGTCATGCTACTCTCTGCTGCACCTTTCTTTGCTTTGTTCCCGTAGAAAGTCTAGTCCTTTGCAACCCTTGACAACACATGATCTAGCTTTTTCTTGCCTTCTAGGAGCTCGATATTGAATCTAGTGTATCTCTGTTATTTCAGATCCTCAATATCTGATTTTTGGTCCTGTAGTATTTCTCTGATTCTTCTTTCCAATGCCATAGGTCTGATCCAATTTGTATTCTTCGAGAAAGAGTTATGCCCAATCTCTCACAATGCCCTAATTATGGATTGTTTCAGCAAAGCACACTTGTACGGCATGCCCCGTGTCACTGTTTCTTCATTTGGCTCTGAAATTGATTGAGAAAAAATTATAGACTATGAAATATCTACCACTTTTTACAGAATTCCAATCCGATACTCAGAGAGAGATTTATGACGATTTTACCAAGGTCACTTCTTTGAGATGAATTTCAGGAGCCTGCAAAAACCCTGACTTCCACAGATCATATCTCCAAAAATATTGTGCACCTTGATCTAAAATTTTTACTGCAGCTTCCTTAGGATTTCTACTTCACCTCATAAAAATTTCAGCTTCTTAGCCTTCATAGAAAAAATGTTAGAGCGAAAATTCCACGATAACCTGTTTCAAATGGTCGGATCCCTTGCATAAGGAGGAAATGAAGATCACAATTTATATGAATGCTTAAGTTGAGAGGGGCTTCAACAAGTGAACGTGGGAGAGATTTTAGGAGCATAAAAAAATATTAATTATGACTTTTCAATGACCCATGCCCCAACCCCATTGGGTTTTATCCCACTAACTAGGGGTACAAACTTCAAACATGAATATCTCTCAAACCATGAAGAATTACATGGCGTGCCATATATCAACGGAAACGTCTCGACAAGTAGAAACCATCAAAAGCATTATTGACCCAGAATATATTAATTTGATAGGTCAAAATTCCCATGCAATATTTAGTTAGCCCCTGGTGCTGCTTGGACTGACATCAATGACAACCGTTAATCAAAAATCTCCCCCTTTGGCATTGATGGCAACATAAGTACTCCCCCTGCAATCATGACACCTCTTCCTACAACATTCTCTCCCCCTTTGACATCAATGGAAAAGGGTAACTCCCCCTGAAACACAACCATCCTGCAGACCTGTACACACTTCCACTCGCGCTGACACACAATTGTCTTGCAAACCTGTACACACTTTCACTCCCCCTGACACACAATCATCCTGCAGACCTGCAATCTACTTCCACTCCCCCTTTATATTATGAAAAAGGAAAATCTAATGAGAACTTGGGAGAATCCCAAGCTTCTGGCGAAGATATTCCAATGCTGGTGAATATTTAATATGTGATTCTTTTGGTGCTGCTTGGAATCTTGCTACTTATCCAACTGCTTGCATAACATCTGGTTGGGAGGCTATTACATATAGAAGACTACTAATCATAGATCTGTACAACCTTTGATCCACATCCTTAGATGAGTCGTCTATGCTCAATTTGCAACCTGTTACCATTGGAGTAAGGATGGGTTTACAATCTTCCATTTTAAATTCCTGATCATTTCCTTGATGTACTTGGCTTGACATATAAATATTCCTTTCTCTTGTTGAGATATTTGAAGCCCTAATAAGTATGTCAGCTCACCAAGTAAAGACATCTTGAAATCACTTTGCACCTTTGTAGCAAAATTCCTACTTATTCAATCATCATTGCTACCAATTATTGTATCATCCTCTTTAGCTATTAGACATGCTTTAGTTGCTTCATCCAGGACATATATGTCGTTTGGAGCTCGACTTGCTGTAGCCACAATTTCACCATACACGCCTTTCCTGATTTCACATTTCGTGGAGTTGAATAGTATTGTGTGTCCTTGATCACACATTTGTCCAACACTAAATAGATTGTGATTCATGTTTTCAACCAATAGAACATTCTTGGCTCGAACATATTTGCTTCCGAGAGTGACAGTACCTAATCCTATAAAATTTGAGGATCCATCATTTCCAAAGGACACGGTTCCATCCTTCTTGTCTTTCAGAGATAAAAATTTATTTCTATCTCCATTCATATGCGTTGAACAACCGCTATCAACATACCACACATCTTTGTTCTTTTGAGCCTTGAGAGCAAGAGCACAATTATCATTCTTCTTCTTCTTCCATGTTTGTTCATTTTGTGGCTTTGAAGATTCTTTTGGAGGATTTTCAAGTCCGCAATCTTTGGCTATGTGTCCAAAGTTTTGACATTTGTAACATTCAATATTATTTCTTAAATGTTAAAATCTATTGATTTTTCACTAAGCCCTGGGAGGTTCATATTTGACAGATCTCCTGGAGTTGTATTCGTTCCTAGGGTATGTGCGACATTCTACAGCTTTATGACCAAATTTTCCACATGAATAATAGTAGCCATAAAACATATGTCAGTACCTAGATGGAAATTTTCGTCGAGGAATTGTCTTCCAAGGCTGTTCTTGCGAATCTTTTCCAATGAAGTCTACATGCATGTTAGATCTCATAGGTTCATCGTATTTTGTTGTAGAAGGTCTTGCTTCTTATTTTTGGTAACCGATGCTAGTTTTGTCGTTGTAAGATCGTTGATTGTTGATGAGTTCTTCCAATGCCCTTGAGCTGTTGGCATAGTTTTGGATAGTTTTTCCTTTATTCACTTCCTCACGTAGCGAGACTACTTCACATTTTCCTAATTCTTTCCACTTCTTAGTTGCTTCTAACTTCTTTGAAGTGACTCTTCAATGTATTTGTGTTCTTCAACTTCAATTTTGAGACCTTGAACTTGTTCTTCAAGAGTATTGGAACGGATCTTCTCCACCTTGAGATCTTTTATAAGTTTGATTGCTTCCTCATAAAATTATTCTATGGTCTATCCTTCTTCTTCGTTATTTGATACCTCTTCTTTATTATGCTTGGGTTTATTGTGCTTGGCCATAAACAATACTCTCTCATTGGCTTCTTCTTCATTGTCATTGTCTTCATTGGATGATGAGTTATCTTCTTTAGAGAGAAATTTCCTTTTGGATCCTTGCTCATAACTCTCTAAAGTTTCATTTTTTGAGTTTGTTACTACTTCTTTGTCAATATTTTGTTGCAAAATTCCCAACCTCATTACAGCTGAAACATATCAATGGAAGTTTACCTTTGAATTTTCCCTTACCAATTTGTAGTTTTGTCATGAAGTAAGCATATTCTTCATCTGAAAGAACTTCTTCATCATCTCCCTTTTCTTCACACTTGCAGGTGCATGTCTTTTCAATTAAAGGTTGTTTATCCTTATCGGTTTTCTTAGATGCAACGAATGCAGTCTCTAGATGCGAAGTACCCTCTTCTTCATCAAGTCTCATTTCGTATGCTATGAGAACTCCATGTAATTCCTCTTTGCTGAGTTTGTCCAGATTTGCATTGTATTCTAAGACCGATACCTTTGGGTTGAATCTCCCCGGTAATGTTCTAAGAATATTCCATATAATAGTCTTCTCATCAACTGGCTCTCCCAATCTTTTCAGAGTATTGGTTATTTCATCAACGTATTGAAAGTATCCATCAATGTTGCAATCTTCTTACATTATTAGTTGCTCAAATTTTGCTCTATAGATTTGAAGCTTTGCTTCTTTGACATTTGAAATGTTCCTCCTAATATAGTATTTTTCAAGTTTATCCTGATATATTTTTGGTGTTTTACAACCCAGAACCTTATGATAAAGGTGTATTCAATAAGTCCTATAAGTGTATTCGATAAGTCCACTGATAATAATATTCTTTTATTTTGCATCATTTACTAAATTCTTCTTACCTTGTTCATCTATGGTTGATGTAAATCCATTTTGAACAGTGTCCCATACTTCGTAACCTTGCGCCAAGAGATACACATCCATTCTTCCTTTCTATAGTGCATAATTATTTTCATTGAATAGAGGTACACCATTCTTGGTATTCTCCATGACCTCCTTCCACCTGTTAAAATAAAATATCAAGGAACCAAGCTCACACCAATTGTTAAAATACTAGAGGGGGTGACCAAGTATCTTCAATTAGATATAAATAGTTAACCTTCAATATTATCTGAATGTTTTACACAATGATAGAAGCAAACAAGAGGAACACAAATGCACATAGTTTTTAAGGTGGAAACCCACTCCGGGACAAAAACCACCTAATGCTTTTCTAATAATTCCTTAATATTCAACTCCAATTGAAAATAAAGCTCCAACTTCCTAGAATCTAGAAAAGCATTCTTCTCCAGCTCCCACTGGATGGACGCTCCAACGCTTGAGATTCTTCAGTAGTCAACTGAACGGATTCCCCCACACCCAATGAGCTACAACTCACCCTAGCACCACCCTACCACCCTATAGAAGAATAGAAGAAGAATGGACTCCCATACCAGGGAAAATGGTCCACTTTACAATGATATAGAATGATAAAGAGAATAAGAAGATACAATTAGACCATAAACCAACTTTCTGACACAACCAAACGAATGATGATCCAGACCTCCCAACACTCCGCTTCTTCAACCCTTGGCAGATAGATACTAGTACAATTTGTACAATAATGTATTTACAATGACTAAGTACAATGATACCTTTACAATGATTGTATGCAGTGCTGCCCACTTGAAGACTTCATATGATGAACTTCTTACTATTGTTATGCACCTTGGTTGCTGCTCTTATCATGCTACTCTCTACTTCACCTTTCTTTTCTTTGCTGCCGTAGAAATTCTAGTCCTTTGCAACCCTTGACAACACATGATCTAGCTTTTTCTTGCCTTCTAGGAGCTCGATATTGAATCTGGTGTATCTCTGTTATTTCAGATCCTCTATATCTAATTTTCAGTCCTGTAGTATTCCTCTCAGTCTTATTTCCAATGCCACAGTTCTAACCCAATTTTTATTCTTCAAGAAAGAGTTATGCCCAATCTCTCACAATGCCCTAATTATGGACTGTTTCAATAGAGTGCACTTGTACAACATGCTAGGTGTCACTGTTTCTTCATTTGGATCTGAGATTGATACAAAGAAAATTACAGACTGTGCACTATCTGCCACTCTTTATGGAATTCCAATCTGATACTCAAAGAGAAATTTATGACAATTTTACGAAGGTCACTTATTTGAGATGAATTTCAGGAGCCTGCAAAAACCATGAATTCCAAAAATCATATATCCAAAAGTATTGCGCACCTTGATCTGAAATATTTACTACAGCTTCCTTAGGATTTCAGCTTCACCTCTTAAAAATTTCAGCTTCTGAGCCTTCTTAGAAAAAACGTTAGAGTGAAAATGCCACAATGACCTGTTTCAGATGGTTGAATCCCTTGCATAAGGAGGAAATGAAGATCACAATTTATATGAATGCTTAAGTTGAGAGGGGCTTCAACAAGTGAACGTGGGAGGGATTTTAGGAGCATAAAAAATATTAATTATGACCTTTCAATGACCCATGCCCCAATCCCATGGGGTTTTAGCCCACTAACTGGGGGTACAAACTTCAAACATGAATATCTCTCAAACTGTGAAGAATTACATGGCATGCCATATATCAATGGAAACATCTCGACAAGTAGAAACCATCAAATTAATTATTGACCCAGAATATATTAATTTTTTAAGTCAAAATTCCCATGCAATATTTTGTTAGCCCCCAGTGCTGCTTGGGTTGACATCAATGAGAACCGCTTATCAACATTAACGATACTTTGCATTCATTAACAGCAAGATCCACTTACAACCAAACACAACCCGCACACACAGCCTAGTAGGGTCTGCAAACAGCAGGACTGAGGATCTCCGTACACACAACCAATAGGATTCCTTACCCAAAACACCCAAAACAAATCTAACAGTTCACACGTAGCATCAATATATCAACTTACTTACTTACTAGACCCAACTATTTATCTATTTATAATATCGTAGCCTTCGCTATCCTATGGTCTGCAAACCATGGTTTGCGAACCCTAGAGCTACCCTTTAACCCATTACAACACATTAGGGGCTTTGACCCACCCCAAAACCCCTATGCAGGACCGACTTTAACAAAATTGTACCAAAAACACAGGTTAAGGAACCCCGTTCCAACAGGCCCCCAACACAATCTTGTGACTCGTCTCGAGTCACTGCAGCCGTGGGTTCTCCACCTTCACCTAAAATAGCCTGATCGCATCAACGAGCAGGGGCAACACTCCTTCACTCTGCGCAGCAATGTTCTAAGAAATGTCCACCAACTTCTGTGAAGTTGGGCCTTCTGTAGAAGTAGTGATGCTCTCCAAAGTTTGGTTCAGTTCTTTGACTACAATATCAAAATCCTGAGATAGTTTGAGGGCTTCATCGGCCCAAGGCTTAAGGCGGTCGCTGAGAACCTTCTTTTTCTGGTGGAGTTCTTCAATTTCATCTCTGAGGGTATGGCCGGTATGCAATCATGCCAGGTGTTGAGAGTGGATCAAAGTAGGCATAGTAGCACAACTCTTGAGTAAGTTCGCGCAGGATAGGATCGCACTCCACCTTAGTCCACAACTGCATAGTTGTCTCCAACAATCCTGCGCCCTGAGAAATCTAATCCTTGATGACATTGGTGGCCTCTGTGACCAGCGCAGCACGCTGGGCCCTTACCTCAAGTGGCGTTTTTAGCTGTAACTTGGCCTGCAAGGCCATAATCTATTGTTCCATCTCTCTCTTGACTGCCTGATCTCAGTTCTTGAGGCCCTTAGCGCTGCAACCAATCCTTAAATCTTGGCCTCGGGGTGGAAAAAGCCAGGATATCTTCGGTGATGTCTGCGCAGAGCCTACTAGTTAGGTGCTCCAACTCTATTTGTTGCATGGAAATGATGGTATATGCAGCCTGTGCCTGAGATACTTCAGTGGTTTTCTCCTCAATTGTTTGCTCAATTGTCCTGAGCTGTTCATGCACTCGGTGGTCTCTGTGTCGAATTTCTTCAAACAGGGATGTGTGGAGGATCTAAAATGGTTCATGGGGTAGGCAGGAAAGATCCAATTGTACCTCTGTGCAGGCCTGGACTTGCGCTCCTAATTCAGGTGGACTCAGCATGAGGGTTGTGCCTGGTAGAGGGCAGAGGTGGCTCTCCGGCATACTAATTATTGCGCTGCTTGTTACTGGGTTCGACCTTGCCTGAATCATACTTGTTTGCAAGGTATCAGTCTTGAGCTGCAGAGCCCATAGCTTAGCTTGGAGTGTATCGACTGTGGCTTTCTGTTGTTCTTCCAAATCTAGCCATTTGTCTTCTACAGCTAGGGTGACCGCATCTGCGATTTTCTCTAGGTCCTCTTCTATCAGCATAAATCATGTGTCACGTTCCGGCCGTTGAGCTTGTTGCTTCTTCTGTGGCCCTTTAGCAGGGTCACCAGTCCGCTTCGTACCTCGAGGGGAGTCAGTACCTCCCACATCCAGACCCACTGCACCCAGATCCTTCTGCGAGTCTACTTCTGTCCCAGTACTCTTACCTTGTCCTTCCTTCTGTGGTCCCAGGTCCACCCCTTTTCCAGTACTCTTGCCCTGTCCTCCGGTCTCCTTGGTGGTGGTGGGTGGGGTGACCTTCATGGTGCTTGTACTTGCAGTTTCCTTCACACTTGACTTGAAGCCAAGTTTCTAGTGCAGAGGCCAATTAGCAATAAGGCAGTCAATCTCCTCATCCGCGACCATATAGGGAAGTGATTCCCACGTGGCCCCTGATTTGTACATTATGCATTGTTACCAGGAATTTTGTGATGCTTTTTTACTTATCATAAATCGCAGGTGATAAGCATGGCCGAGAGTGAATGGCAGCTGTGAACCCACTTTGGAAGACGACCCAAAAGACCTTATTATCTTAAATTCTTTTGTCATCCTTTGAATCGCACAGGTTCCCATACCGAGCTCCTTCGCACATATCCGGCTCTAGGTCGGGGAGGAATGAATCCTCCGAGGAGCAGAAACCAAGAGTAGCATAATGCCCTTCCTAGATCTTGGGCTTCGTGCACAATCTCCAAAAATTCAATGCACAATAACTGGGACCAATTGAAGCAGACCCACTTTTCGCAGCGTTCGTCCAACTAGATTACGTATGCGAGGACTGTGGCAACCTAGCACTTGTGTATCATCTTGCAGGCTAACAACAAGGTGCCCATGCACGCACCGGGGTTACTGATAGTGTTGATCATGAACCCCCTAGTGTTTCGCTCAATGTGATAATCATCACACACCTGCTCATCAATTTGTTGTCTGTATTTCTTCCCGATGTGCTCCATGGGATGCAACCCTTTCATGGGTAGACCAGTGATACGGTGGTTGAGCACTGCATCTATGGGGATGTGGTCCTGAATCCATAAGAATTCTTCATGGACCAAAGCAAGTAGCTACCACACAATCCTATCAGTGATATTATAATGGCCAAAATGAGGAATCCGCAAAAAACTTAAAAGCCCGAACCCCGCCAGTCCACTTGCCCATGGAATAGGGAAGACTTTCAGTACATCATCCTCCAACACCCTTTCCAGATACAGTTCTGGTGCCAGCTCGAGGAAGGCCTCCAATTTTGTGAGGTCATGATCATCGAATTTGACCATGTGGATTTTTCCAAAGGGGTCGCCAATAATGGGGACCTCACCCGGGATCAGAGGCATCTGTAGATAGGCGTGCATCCCATCCAAATTCTTAGGTGTGCACACTGAGGGCCTGTGAGGCCGCACATAGGGTGGTAGTCAACTTATGGATTCAGTGAACCGGGCCTCCTCCTGAGCAGACAGAGGTCGTTTGTTAGGTGAACGTGCTTGGGGCACCGCTCGAGGGACTTCACATTCCGAGGGGATGTACGCAGCTTCACCTCAGCCCACTTCGCAGGTTACCCCGACCCTTGCTCCTGACCTTTTCCTTTCCCCTTCAGCTTTCCCTTGCTAGGCATGGACAGAATATCTTTAACATCAGGGGTGACTTCTGGTACTTCCTCAAATCCTTTCTCCGTTGAGGCCATAGTCTGGGATGATTCGACGGGATTAGTCATAGTCATCATAGTGCAAAAAATGAACTCAGAGTGGCTACTATCAGAGGCGGAATCACGCTCAGACATGAACAAGGTGCAATAGTCGCAGACTCTTGCAAACAAAAACTACTCAAGATACACGAAACCCTCTTCTGAGCTATACTTCTACTTTTATAGCCTTGGAGAGCAACCAATGGTTGAGTGAGGCTTATCAAAAACTTACCATCAAGTAAACGGTAAAAAATATTTGGAAATCGCTTCATTAATTGTCGGTTGCCCGCTCCTTCCAACAGTAAAATTTTCTTTTTACCCCGTTGTACTGTTCCAACGACTAGTTTTTGCATCTACATATTACCCCTACGCTCTGAGTGCACCCCTGCACTCCCAGCGTACCTTTCCTGGCCTCCAGTCCTGCGACCGACCCTATGCATACCATGGTTCTACCTGTGTTTTTTTCTCATCCTACACGTACCCTGCCCCATACAGCTACTCCAACCATATAGTCATTTGATCTAGTATGGTTTGAGTCAGCTGCCATTGACATAGCCTGGTACCATATCACCGCATAGGGTGGCTATCCGGACCTCTCCCCTGTCAGTAATTTCTTTTACCATATAGGGACCTAACCAGTGCTACAGAACTTCCATAGGTGTTTCGCAAATTGGCTATCGTATAGCAGGACCAATTCTCCCTCCGCAAATGTCTTTTTCCGAATGTGTCGATCATGCCATGCCTTATCCTGGGCCTTCTGGACTTGCTGATGGAATTTAGCAATGAAACGATCTTCCTCCAAGGCTACAAGCTGCGCTAACCACTCCTCCATGATATCAGGCTCCACCATGTTAGTAAAGGCTGCGATGCATAGGCTAGGAACAATATACTCCATGGGCATAATAGCCTCCTTGCCATAAACCATCCTAAACGGTGTCTTCCCAGTCAATTTCTTGTAGGTGGTTCGATAGGCCCACAGAACTAACGGGATGCACACGTCTCAGTCGCTGCGATCAACATTACAGACCTTAGCCAGTGCCTGCTCCAAGATCTTATTAAAATATTCGACAGCCCCATTTTCATGTGGATGATATGGGTGATTTTCACGTGGTGGATCCGAAATTCTTCACTCAAGGCCTGTATTGTTTCATTAACAAAGTGTGTACCTCTATCGCTCATTAAGATCTTCGGCCAGCCAAACCTGGTCAGAATATGCTCAAAAATGAAGTGCGCAGTGATATATGCAGTGCAATCCATCACAACTAGTGCTTTGGCCCATCTAGTTACATAATTAGTTGCAGTGATGATGTAGCGTGCACCTGTCTTCTTTCCTAGCGGGTTGATGGTCCCAACGAAGTCGATGTCCCATTTTTCAAACTCTTGCAAGGCCATTTGTGATTGCATGGGCATTTCATCTCTATGTGATGGCCTTCCCGTCCTTTGGCACATATCACAAGCTTTGCAATAGTTGTGAGAGTCACTATGCAGTGTAGGCCACCATAGCCCAGCTCTTAAGATCTTCTGTGTCATTGATTTCCCTGCGTAGTGACCTCTTGCTATTCCCCTGTGAGCTTCTACTAAGATGGTGTGATGTTCATGCTCCAACGTATCTTCGTAGCACCTCGTCAGCTCCCATCTTATACAAATGGCCTACGATGATGGTAAAATCTACTGCATGGGTTACCAACTCTTTCTTCTGTTGTACCGAATACTCTGTGGGCACCATCCCTATAGTCAGGAACTGAATGATGTCAGCGAAGTGCTCATCAACCACCTTAATTGCGAATAGTTGTGCATCGAGCAATCCTTCTTCTAGGTTGGTGGGTTCATCACCACTCTTGATTCAGGATAAGTGGTCCGGCCCAACATTCAATTTTCTCAGCTTGACGATGATCTCAAAGTCGTATTCTTGGAATAGCAACAGCCATCAGCAGATTCCCCCCACCCCAACACAGGCTTATTCACTAGGTACTTTAAAGCCGAGTGATCTGTAAACATCTTGAAGTGCCCTCCTAACAGATAATTCCAGTATTTTTGCAATGCGTATACCATAACCAACCCCTTACGTTCGGTAGTGGAGTAGTTGTGCTCCACACCAGAAAGTTTCCTACTAGAAAATGCAACTGGATGGTCAATGTATCTGTCTCTAGGCTACGTAAGGACAGTTCCTAGGTCGATTCTTGATGCATCTACATGAACATGGAAAATTTTCTCCCAGTCAGGAAAGATGAGAATAGGTGCAGAGACCATCTTCTCCTTGAGTAGCTTGAAGCTCTTCTGGCACTCCTCATCCCAAAAAAACAGAACATCCTTCTTTAGCAATTTTTCCATAGGTGTTGTGATCATCGTGTATCCTTGAATGAACTTCCTGTAGTAGCATGTATGTCGAAGGATAGAGCGCAGCTATTTCTCAGTTGTAGGTACTTCTATATTGATGATCACTGCTATTTTGGCGAGATCAACCATCAATCCTTGTCGACAAACTATGTGACCGAGCAAGATTCCGAAGGGTACACAAAATATGCACTTTTTGATATTCAGGGAGATCTGGTGCTTTCTACAGGCATCCAACATCATGCGTAGGTTTGAGATGTGCTTATTTACTAATTCGAAGGTGGTCCAGTCATCAAAATATACCTCTAAGAAATTGTGGATGAATTCCTTGAATATTTTGACCACTACCCACGAAAAGATGGAAGGGGAATTCTTGAGCCCAAACAGCATGACAGTATACTGAAAATATCCCCACTTAGTGGCAAACGTAGTTTTGCTACGATCTTCAGGTGTGATTTGAATCTAATGGTAGGTAGCCTAAGAACCCATCCACGAATGAGTATCCTTCCTGCACCCCCACACTATCAAGGATTTCATCCGATAATGGCGTAGGAAAATGATCATGTACGTAGGCATCATTCAATTTGTGCAGGTCAACACAGATCAATATCTCTCCCTAAGTATTTTTCTCTTGAACCACCAGAGGACTTACCCAATCTGACTATTTGACTGGCCCAATGATACCTGCGGTGAGCATTTTGTCGATTTCTTCCTTGAATTTTTGTTTGTACTTGGGGTTCAACCAATAAGGGCTGTAATATTCCAAAATTTGCAAGCAGCAAATTGGAATATTAATTTTTGCTTATGTCATCTAGGAGATGAATAAAATTGGTAAAAGGCCCATGAGTAGGAATCAAATCCCTCATAGTGTGAAAGGGATCTATGGAGTAGCTTATTTTTGCACCTTCCAGTGTGAAAAGGGGCAATTGCATGAGGACAAGGTCAAGTTTGACCAAGTCAACAGTGCTGCCTAAGAGGTGTAGCTTGCATGAGAAGATAGCGCAGTTCGAGAGGGAGGAATATTCTTTGTGGAAGAAACCCTAATGTGTGGGGTCCAAGGCAAAGATACATTCACTTTCATAAAAGGAGGAGGAGGCAGCCATAGTGGGACATCTTTGAGCATTTGATTATTTGTCTGATTAGACTATTTGCAGTCTCTGGTTGTTCAGATGAGTTGCAATGTTGTTTAGCACGAGGGATTCCTGCGTAGGATTTCCTCTCCTTCTTGAGAGGCCTCTTGAATGATTTCACTTCATTTTCTCCACATATAGGCTCAAGGCCAAATCCACTCTTTCAGTCACTGCGTTATTTCTGTTGAAGTATAACACAGTATTGTAAGGTGTTGCAGCGGAGGGTTCCACAACTTCATTCCTTGGCTCATATTTCAGAGGAGGGAGCTCCTAATCCTCCAAGAGGTCAGTAAGGGAATTTTCTGATCTGATTGCACATCTTTTGCACCAGGCCAAGCATCTCCTATCTCCTACAACGCAGTCCAATTCCTTGACTACGTTATTTTAGAGTGCACCTGCAGTGGGGGATTGTACCACTAGCTTGGAGGGTGAGATCTTCAGGGATTGGACCAGCCTTTCACCTGAGAGATCCATTGGATGAGATCTATTCATCATTTTCAGCATCATCAACCATATTCATCCATTTCCATTTTCTGAGCTGCAGCTGCTACCCAGCAACTCCGACATTTCTGCAGATTTTCCATTTGTACATGTATTGCAGCTAATCCTTCCAAGGATTGTGTATTATTGTTGTATTAGTGTTTTCAGGGGTTTAGAGATTGCTCCCCCATCTTTATTGAGCCTGATATTGTCATATCATCCTATTATCATTTTTTATGTTGCAGTATCTCCTATAAACTGTGTTATTTTAACCAGGGCTTTTCACATGTAGCAATGTTTATTCATTTTCTTGCACATGTTCTATTGAGGCTCTCATTGCCTAGCTTGAGTGATTAATTTCTCAAATCATTGTACTCTTTTTCTACTATATTATACACTTGTTGGCTATTTTCATCTTCATGTACTCAGGCTTACCATAATAACGTTGTCATTCCATTTTATGTGCATACATTGTTGCAGTCCCTTCATCAGGCACTTTTTGAGGACAACTAGGTGTGGGAGATCTGTTTAACCCACCTAGAAGGATTTTTTTGGAGCCTCCTCTTGCATTCAGCACTTAGACACATTTTTCTAATGGATCCAGGTCTTGGTTTCAATTCCTGTAGCATCCATTACTGAAAAATGTGTTTTCCAGTCATGCCTTACTAGTTGTTCTATATTTTGGATATTACAGTGGTATCAGAGCATAGTCTTGACTCAACCTGTGAGTCTAAGCCAAAGAGATCAGAAGATTGAAGAGGATGGGTTTTATCTCATCATATTTTAGATCCATGAAGAACCTCCCCAAGGAGGATAAGCAGAAAGAAGAGGAAGAACCCTGCACTTCCTATTCCCATCAAAGAGATAGAGAAATAAGCAGGAAAAAGACTCCATCTTTTGGAGAAGAGAAAGGGGATAAGCTTACAAATATTCTTCCTAAATCTGTACATAACATTCATGAGGATTTCAATAAGATCCATATGGAGATGTATGAAGATTATCCAAGAGAGTTTGAATCAAAAGTAAACTCTAGATTGACATATGAGGAGTGTGAGCAAGCATCTGCACACCCTAATACACAGCGCAGTCACATGCCCAGGATTTCCGAAAGAGAGATGGAAAGAGAATAACAGGTTGCTATGAGGGAAAACCTTAGTGATTTCTTGAAAGAGTATGAGCTTCAAACTCAGAAATTCCAATATCATCTCAGTTTTTGAGAGTTTTGCAAGATGAAGGTGATAGAAAGAAAGCAGCAGGATAGATTTCATCTATCTACCTTTGAAGGTTCACCTGTATGTTTAGCCAAAGCTTGGGTGGAGGAGTTAGAGACCTTCTTGCAGCAGCACCACATTCTTGAAGATGAAGCCATCAAAGTTGCAGCGCTGCATTTGAGAGGTAAGGCTTATGCCTGGTGGATCTTTGAATCCTTTTCTTTGAGAAATGTAAACATTCCATCCTATGTTAGTTTCACTAAGGCATTAGTAGAAAGATTTGATCGAAGGATTCATGAAACACAAATGGTGGAGCCAAACAAGGGAACTCAAAAAAAACCCTTGCATGAGAATGCAGTACCATTTCAGAAAACCATGGGAAATGCTGAAAACTTGAACCATACCTTTCCGGGAGAGAGACTTTCTTCTCACACTTTTGAGCAAGAGAGCATGGAGATCTCTTTTTCAAAAAGGGATCCAATCATTGGAGGGTTTCCCATTCATGTTGCAGAGATTGAGGGAAACAACGTTGTCATGTCTAGAGATTATCTAGTACCTCATGCAGAGGAAGGAGGAGCTCTTGCTCCAAAGAGAGGGATTCTTGCAAATTTACAAGGGAGTCCCCAGGATCTCATATGGGGAGATCAAGGTACAACTAATGATCTACATGTGCCATTGTTGAGGAGGTGTGGAACCATGGAGACACAAGGAGAAGGTAGTGAGGAGAACCAGTATCATGAGATGATATGTATACATCCCTATCCACTTCAGGAGGTTGATGCACCTAAGAAGATGATTGGATTGCATAGTGGAAGCATGGAGAGTTATTTCCATTCATTTATTCAGTCATCTCTTGATGATAATGTCTCATTGCATGGAGACAATTTTTCGAGGAGACCACTGGATCAGCAGAGGAGGTTGGATGCTTCATCAGTTGAGGCACCACTCAGTGATTTCAAAGGAGTTGGAACCTTGGGAGAGCTTGATACAGCGTTGGGAGTCTAGGGTAGACTCAAGGAGAGAGCGAGTGTTCTCTCAACATCATCAGTACCCACTTCCATTTCAGATTCTACATTGTGGTAGAGGCAGCAGGGGAAGGATATCAGCCTTCCAACTTTCATCTTTGGCATGGGAGATGTCAGAGAGGAGGATGACCATATGACAGGTGCTCTTCATGAGAGATCATCAGTGCTGTCACTATGGAGGATAGATCCATATTTGAACTCCCAGCTGTTGGTGGATTATTCCAACGATCTTTACACTTGCATGATATTGGATGGCCAGTTGCATATGGAGGAGTATTCAGTCAGAGATGGGGTCATCTTTTATCATGGTAGGATCTTCTTTCCTAAAGCTTCCAAGCTCAAGGAGAAGTTTCTACAAGCATCTCATGAGGATTTCCTTTTCAGTCCCACTTGTTCTTTGAGAGCATACCACACCATCATGGAGGGGAATTTTTGGATGGGCTTTGAGGAGGAGATGTATCAGCATATGAGGAGATGCATATATCATATGGAGATGGAGGAGTTATCACAGCCACAACTATTCTCTTTGAGGATGAGAGGGGACTCATTTATGAGCCACTCCCTTTTTATGAGCAGGATATATGGTAAGGGTATTCATTGTTGTTTACCTGATTATTTGTACAATGTATATATGCATCCCTTAACCATACATGTGCAGGATGATGCTTCAAGGATGAGCATTCTTTTTTCTAGACCACATGGTTTAGATGAGGCCATAAGCAGGATTGATGGCCATTCCCTAGGAGGACTTGGGGAAGAGATGTATTATGGAGGACATGCTCATTGTACACCTTACATCATTCACTTCCTCCATACTTATGAGGAGATTGGAGCAATAGGAAAGTGGTTGAGAAGCCACTCATTTTATTAGTCTCTATTGCAGTTGAGGGTCAAGCTGTGTTGGTTTCACTTGAGGGACCATTTTCCTTCACATCTGTTGCATATGGCAGCAAGCATGATTCTCATCTTTGCTCCCTATGGATCTATTGTTTCTGTATTTATGAGGAGCATGTTTGGGAGAGAGACACATGGGATGGATGTGTCCTTTGAGGGAGGAATTTCCCACACTTTTTGCACTACATGTTCTAAGGGGAACATGGGAGATGGTATGGCCACTAGAGAAACACATTTATTCCCTTATGAGGTGAGCCATATGATGGATGTGATGCCATATGATGATGATTTCCAACTCATCATATATGGGGATGTTTGGGCGAGCATGATTTGCAGTGTTGGAGGAGAGATATTTGGAGATATAGTCCTCATCTTGCCACTTGAGGGCAACATTATTACAGCCTAGGATCAGTAGACACTCTACACTTATCTTAAGTGGAGAGAAGGACAGCGTGGGGTAGACTATTTTGTCTACCATGTGCATAATTTCAGCCCACCTACTTTGCTGGAGCCAAAGGTGGAGGATAGTTTTCATGAGTTTCCTAGTTGGGAGGTAACTCATTTTGCATGGCTTATAGCTTGGATATGGAGGATCCATATGGGAGAGATAGTTCCCATCAGATTTCAGATCCCATTCCTCAAGGGAACCTCTAGACATCACTTTGCTATCCTCTTGAGTATTTCACCTTTACATGATGTTGGCTTGATAGCTGACTTGCATGTTGAGGAGGAGCAATGTGGGGACTTGATGGTTGAGATAGCATCACTTTACCTGGAGCAGATCATCATACATAGATGCTACAGGTAGAGGAAGAAAAGAATTCAGTCTATCCTTGTACTTCCTTGAGGACAAGCAATCTTTGAGAGAGGAGGACTGTAATATTCCAAATTTTGCAAGTAGCAAATTGGAATATTAATTTTTGCTTATGTCATATAGGAGATGAATAAAATTGGTAAAAGGCCCATGAGTAGGAATCAAATCCCTCATAGTGTGAAAGGGATCTATGGAGTAGCTTAATTTTGCACCTTCCAGTGTGAAAAGCGGCAATTGCATGAGGACAAGGTCAAGTTTGACCAAGTCAACAGCGCTACGTAAGAGGTGTAGCTTGCATGAGAAGACAACGTAGTTTGAGAGGGAGGAATATTCTTTGTGGAAGAAACCCTAATGTGTGGGGTCCAGGGCAAAGATACATTCACTTGCATAAAAGGAGGAGGAGGCATCCATAGTGGGACATCCTTGAGCATTTGATTATTTGTCTGATTAGACTATTTGCAATCTCTGGTTGTTCAACTAAGTTGCAGTGTTGTTTAGCACGAGGGATTCCTGCTTAGGATTTCCTCTCCTTATTGAGAGGCCTCTTGAATGATTGCACTTCATTTTCTCCACATCTAGGCTCAAGGCCAAAGCCACTCTTTTAGTCACTGCGTTATTTCTGCTAAAGTATAATGCAGTATTGCAAGGTGTTACAGTGGAGGGTTCCACAACTTCATTCCTTGGCTCATCTTTCAGAGAAGGGAGCTCCTAGTCCTCCGGGAGGTCAGTAAGGGAATTTTCTGAGCTGATTGCACATCTTTGGTACCAGGCCAAGCATCTCCTATCTCCTACAACGTAGTCCAATTCCTTGACTACGTTATTTTAGAGTACACCTGCAGTGGGGGATTGTACCACTAGTTTGGAGGGTGAGATCTTCAGGGATTGGACCAGCCTTTCACCTGAGAGATCCATTGGATGAGATCTATTCATCATTTGCAACATCATCAGCCATCTTCATCCATTTCCATTTTCTGAGTTTCAGCTGCTACCTAGCAACTCCGGCATTTCTGCAGATTTGCCATTTGTACATGTATTGCAGCCAATCCTTCCAAGGATTGTGTATTATTGTTGTAATAGTGTTTTCAGGGGTTGAGAGCTTGCTCCCCCATATTTCTTGAGCCTGATCTTTTCATATCATCCTATTATAATTTTTTATGTTGCATTATCTCCTATAAACTGCATTATTTTAGCCAGGGCTTTTCACATGGAGCAGTGTTTATTCATTTTCTTGCACATGTTCTATTGAGGCTCTCATTGCCTAGCTTGAGTGATTGATTCCTCAAAGCATTTTACTCTTTTGCTGCTATAGTATACACTTGTTGGCTATTTTCATCTTCATGTACTTAGGCTTACCATAATAACGTTGTCATTCCATTTTATGTGCATACATTGTTGCAGTCCCTTCATCGGGCACTTTTTGAGGACAACAAGGTGTGGGAGATCTGTTTAACCCACCTAGAAGGATTTCTTTGGAGCCTCCTCTTGGATTCAGAACTTAGACACATTTTTCTAAGGGATCTAGATTCTAGTTTCAATTCCTGTAGCAGCCATTACTAGAAAATTCATTTTCCAGTCATGCCTTGCTAGCTATTCCAGATTTGGGATATTACAAGGGTGCTGCTTCACAGGGCGTGCATCTGGTTTTAAAGTGATGCGCATGACTCCTAGGTCTCCTATAATCCCTTTGAGTTCCAAAAATTTTGTCAGGAATAAGTCTAGGTATTCCATGAGGAGTTCTGCAACTTTTCCCACAGTATCATCATCCCAGTAGTCCCCAATTTTAGCTAACTTAGGCTATGCCACCGTTCCAATGTTGACTTCGTACAGCTTTAGAGGCTTAGTGACATTGATGATCTACAGTGGGGATCCAGTGACTGCGTTCTCTCCCTCTAACTCTGGAATAGAGATATTTCGCGGGTCTTCATCGCACTCCTCCATTGATAAATTGTGACAATTGACTATATCCTGCATCTGTGTTTCCATGCTAGTGCCCCAAGTGCTACACAAGGGCGTGATTCATCAAATACTAAGGCATCAATATCCTGCAGAGCTTTGTCGAGTTCCTCCATTCCTCCTATCAACTCGAATGTCCCTACAAACTCATCCTTCAGGTTTTCCCAGTGGCAGGTGCGCTGGTGTAATTCTGCGTCTAAATACCATGTGGTCGAGATTGGCCCTAAGGTGTGAATGAAAAAATGGACCCGTTCCTCCCTAGTTATTTCACCCCATTCTTCCATCCATGCGAAAAGGTGCTCGCGCAGGTCCCCTAGCCCCAAGAAAGTATTTACGCGCAGGTGAACCGGAGGTTCAGACCGTAAGACCATCATATCGCGACACTCTTCCCACTCCTAAAATGTCCCCTTATGCATGTCCAACCACCTCGCAGGGGTTGCGTGCATGACCAAATTAAGGGCCCAGAGCCTTTTCTCCCATGGGACTTCAGCTTCAAATGCTCACAAAAACTCCCTAATACTACCAGAACCATCAAAGTAGAGCAGTTCTCTTACCTCTAAGGAAATACACCAGAAGCTCTTTGTTATTCTAAGACATTGCAGCAGATACATCATGTAACCGATTCTGCCAGTTTTATATCTCCCCATCGGAGTCAGAGAAGCTTTTGTTATCCTTATCCCAACAAAGCATACCATCAATTGTAAGATTGATCCAATATTCATATTGAGCGGTTAATTTATAGATGTGATCCACATCCTCTTCTTTACACACTGGTTATGTGTATTGTTCTCCTTCCGCAGCGTCCAATGGGTCTATCATCTGTGTGCCCTCATTTTCAAACGCCATGCTTCTTTTCTTTAGGTTGATAATGCCTCCCATGTCTATTTCCTAGTCCAATCCTAGGGGCGCAGGAGAGGGTTCTGCATCTTCCACAATCTAAATTACCTCAAAATCAGCGCGGACCTTAACTCCTGCGATATCTACCGTAATCTTTGAACGCCTCCCTAATGGTATGATATTTTGTTGGTTAGCCATGCGCAGCTAGATAGTGGACCATTCCAATGCAGGTTCTCTCATCCTCTGCCAAGTTTTCTTGGGCAGTACGTTCGCATCTGACCCCAGGTCCAAGATAACCTGATCCATTTCATAATTGCCAATTTGTGTCGTTAGCCGCATTTCCCGACCAGTGAATTTCTTATGCTTGTAAATTTTGTGCACATCCTTGACTTCCAGGGGAGGGTTGGTTCTTTCTACGCAAGTGTCTATTAGTGCTTGCAGGTTTTCTACTACCTTCTAGTTGCATAGTAGCTTCATACAAGCTTGTAGAAATGGTTTAACTTCATCGTCTATTTTCAGGTTTGCTAGAGATTTTGAAATAGGTGCCTCATCCTTAGTAAAGTTTTTGCGAGCTGCGACAAAGGTTTATTTTCCTTCTATGGGTCCAAGCTTTCCTATTTGACAGTTGATTTCCAGATAAGAGTTTCACCTTCGACTTTCTCCTCAACTCCTCCCGTAGCCATGTCGTTGCGCATTATGACATTAATACTTGTTCCTTCATCGCGGGGTTCCTCTTTAACCCTTTGCACATTCTGCGTAGGTGTCTGATTTTTTTCCTGCATTTTTGCTATCATAATTGGACAGTATTCAATCACATGGTCCATTTTTCGACAATATCGGCAAGATTGTATCGCAGGGTTCAGACAGTCCCTTGCAAAGTGCCCTATTTCTCCACAGTTGTAACAGATCAATTGTCCTATTCCTCGACCTACGCATCCACCCCTTCCCCCTCCCCTTCCCCTTGCTAGGGAGCCACCTCTACTCAAGGAAGATAGTGGTGAAGAAGGGTCAGCATGTACCCTATATAGCTTTCCTCGATCTATCATCAAGTCACAGGTCTGATAGTTATGCTCATCATGTCCCATGGAGTAGCAGAATCGACACCATTGTTGCTTCAACTCTAGGACATAAGAACCAATATGGGGACAATGGTTAGTGTCATGTAGCCCAGCAACACAACAATCAGTGCACCATAATGTTGGCCTACTTGGCCCCGCAGCCTCCTTAGGACACAAAGGGCTGGATCCCCAAGCTTGCATGTAATTTGTTAGTAGAGGACACTGATCCTTGGTATGGTCGGAAACCCTGCATCTTATGCACCATATTTCAGGGCTAGCCTCTTTCCCTCGCTCTTTTCGCAGATTTTGTATTTCTATGTGCATTGCCTCTAGCTGTCCCTGGATCTATTGCACCCCAAACTGAGCATCATCTCTTGGGGAAGCCTCTAGTTTCATATAAATTTCTAAATCCTTCTCTTGCATTGCAATCGACTATTGTCCCATAGGTCCACGCAGGTGAGGCAGCAACATAGCGATAAACCATTCCTTGTGTTGTCTATCATCATACTGAAATTACCCATCCCTGATAACATTTTTTAACCGATGATCAGCTTCCCATATCGATTGAGTGGGTCCCTGTTTTGTTGAAAATGCAACAAGATGATGGAGCTTAGTGAAATGAAGTCGCCTTCACTAAGTGGGCCCGCAGGCTATTTTTGGCGCAAAGTCTATTTTTAGACATATGGATCATGGTCTATGAGTTGCAGGATGCTATTTATGGATGATTGGTTGAGTTGGTAAAAATAGATGGACCTATATTTTTAGACATTGGGTGGTTTCTATTTTTAGACTACCGGGCTAAAAATAGAACAGTCAAATATTATTAACCCTTAATAATATTTAGACTATAAACATTATCTTATCATCTTGGAGCACTTCAGTTTGATGCTTGGATGTGGCACATGCAGCTGACACAAGGAAATACACTTTTCCTAAGGGTTAGTTGAGCTATTTCATGGTTGACTTCAGTTAGGACTCAAGTGGCAGAGTTTGGTGGAGTTGATGAGACAGTTGGTGGAGTTGTGTTTTGTTTAACTTAGTTGAACTAGTTGTATTTAGTCTAACTGACAAATACACTAGTGATGAGTGGTGTGAATTAATTATTAATTAATTCACTAATTATTAACTCATAAATCAACTAAAGAACACATCAGTTAACTGCAATGCATGGACAGTTCAGTGGAGACTAGTGTTAGAGGTGGGTGAAAGGGTGTGGTTGACTATCAGTTGTGACCATGGCTGTGCAGGAGATTTGCACAAACATTGATGAAGATTGCTAATGAGGATTTCACAGTACAAGCTAGGGGATTCGAACTTGGATCTCATTCATTCACATCTTGGATTTCACAGTAGAGGCAGGCAGACTTGTGGAGAAGATTTGAACTTGTGACTTGTTCTATATCTGAGCTAGTTTGTGTGTAGCATGTGAGATAGTGCTGAGAGCTGTGAGAGCTTTGTGCTATGTATTGTTACATGTTCTCTATCATTATAATATACAGATAGTTGGGGGTTTTCAGCTGTATGCTTTCCCCATTACATACTGTGTTATATGTGTTCTTGATTATGTTTTAATGTGCGCATGCGACTGCTTCTATTTCCGCATATTGATGATAAATTGTAGAAGAGGTTATGTATTATGCATGAAGCTTAAATAGCGTGTAATCAGGATAATCTCGGTGAATAATTCAGCTATTATTCAATTTTCTACATGGTATCAAAGGGAAATTGATCATCGGATCTGTCTGAGTGATTACGAATTATTTGATGACAAATTACTTGCCGGTCGAGTAGCCTCTAGATCTTCTTTGAAGAAAGGTAGTATATCGATAAATGCCCCTATGATGCGATCTACATTGCTAGAAAATGTTGTTCTCTTACGGATCGGGCTTGATTGAAGTTTTAGCTTGGAATTTGAATTCATGAGTTTTCTTGTTTTGAAGTTAAATATAACTGTGATTCTTATTGATATGCCCTTGAGGGCAGTTCGAATTATGTTGCATGGAAGGACAGAATGGAGGTGGTATTAGATGATAACGGGCTGAAGGATTTCATAGAGGCTAAGGTCCCAAAGCCTACTGATGCTGCTCAAGTTGAGGCTTGGCAAAAGAAGATGGAAAAATGTCGAAGGATTCTGTTGGAGGGCATGAAGGATCACATTGTATCCAGCATGCATGGAAAAGCTTCTCCATACTTGATGTGGAAAGTGTTGACAGATTTATTCCAAAGCAAGAGCGACCAGAGGAAGTTGGCGCTCAAGGATAAACTCAGACATATAAAGATGGAGAAAGGCGACAGTATGCCGAAGTACCTCACGAAGTTCATCCAATGCAGGGATGAGCTGGGAAGTGTGGGGGTGACTGTCGATGATGAGGAATTAGTGAGCTTGGCTCTCCTTGGTCTTCCAAAGAGTTGGCATGCCTATCAGGATTTTGTCAATGGTCGGGAGAAATTGCGAGGATGGGAGCGACTTTGGTCGGATCTTGTGCAAGAGGAGATAAGGCAGAATACCAGAGACGGATCTTCATCAAAGGCATCTGATGAAGAAAATTGCGCTTTGGCTGCCAAAGCAAAGAGGGCTCTGCTTCTCATTCGGTGCGAAGACCTTGGAAAGGACATGTCCAGGTGAGTGTTTTCCTTGTCACCCGTACAGTTTGATATGCCACAAATTGTGTCCGCGAGAAGAAGAAAAATAAAGCGAGTGCCCAGTCTGCCGGCGAGAGACCTTAGCCCCACAGTTTGGGCTAGATTTTCTTGATGCTGTAGTCTCAAGTGTGATGGGATCGGTATGGTTCTTGGACAGTGGTGCATCTTTTCACATGACTGGAGATCGGGATTTGTTTTCAGATCTAGATGAGAAAGATCTTGGAGTGCACATCGAGATGGGCGATGATGATAGATACAGTGCGACCGGTATCGGTACCATTTCCTTTGAGAGGGAGTCTGGTAAACCCTTTGTATTGAAGGAAGTGATGCATGTTCCAGGATTGAAGAAGAATCTGATCTCTGTGGCGATGTTAGAAGACAAGGGGTACGATGTTGTCTTTAGCGAAGGAAAGGCTTTCCTGTGCAGTAAGACAACTGGAGAAACCTGGAAGATAGGGGTTCGAGTCAAGAACCTTTATCAGTTGCAAGTAGATGGCTGCATAGCAATGTCATGCAAGGCGGAAGGAGTGGTGGGCCGGGATGATGGTGAGCTGTGACACTGGAGATTGGGCCACCTTCACCATGGAGCTTTGAAGATACTGCAGCAGATTTCTACTGGGCTTCCTAAGGGCACTCTTGCGCAGTCAGATCAGTGCAAGGGGTGTACCTTGGGAAAATTTGTGAAAGCCACCTTTCACGAGAAGGATAGTCACGCCACGATGATCCTTGAGAGAATTCACACAGACGTTTGTGGACCTTTCTCAGTAGCTTCGATAGCAAAGCACAAGTACTATGTGATCTTTGTTGATGATTTTTCTCGGAAGTACTGGATCTTCTTCATGAAGAAGAAGAGCGAGACATACTCAAAGTTCTGTGAGTTCAAGGCGCTGGTTGAGAAGGAATCGGGGAAGCATGTGAAGGCTCTTTGGAGTGACAATGGTGGTGAATCCATCTCTATTGAATTCAAGGACTTTTGCAGCGCAGAAGGAATTCGGAGAGAGCTCATAGCACCTCATAACCCACAGCAGAACGGGGTTGCTGAGCGGAAGAACAGAACGATTGTGGGTGCTGCACGAGCGATGTTGCATTATCAGGGCCTACCCCTTCACTTGTGGGTGGAGGCATGCAATACTGTAGTATATGTTCAGAACCGTTGTCCTCACAAGATACTTGGCATGAGTACACCCGAGGAGGCGTTTTCTGGTAAGAGGCCTGATATTTCCCATTTGAGGATTTTTGGTTCACCTGTCTACATGCATGTGACAAAGGATGCCAGGAAGAAGAGTTTGGAGGTAGTACAAAGTTGGGATATTTTGGGAGTACATCGTACGCCCCCGCAACTATCGTGTGTATTTGTGTGAGTCCTACAGAGCGGTATAGACGGGATATCAAATTTCAGGAGGAGAAAGCCATGCAGTGTTTTCTTGAGAGGGAGCCACACTTGCATGCAGATGAGGAGCTATTAGTTCTTAAGGATGAGCTTCCAGATGTGGATCAGCCACAAGAGGAATTTCATGGAGTGGAAGAGACCACTCATGTAGCGCCAACCATCAGAGGCGGCACTACGAAGGCGAGACGGCGGCTCCAAGATGCAGAAGGTTGTAGGACCACCTGACCTGGTATAACGAACGTCTATCGGACCGGTACCCCACTAGATACATAGCTCTTGTGATATGGTGTCATGTGAGCCATCCTCTTTTGAGGAAAATCTGGAGGATCCCGCATGGGTAGATGCCATGGTGGAAGAGTATGATCTGATTGTTAGAAACAGTGCATAGGAGATTGTCCCAAGGCCGGAAGGGAAATCAGTGGTGGGTTCGAGATGGATCTACAAAGTGAAGCAGGCAGCTGACGGGAGTGTGGAGAAGTACAAGGCAAGATTTGTTGCCCGAGGCTTCTCACAAATAGAGGGGATCGATTATGAGGAGACCTTTGCACACAGCCTTCATGAAATTACTCTTCCATATAAGCGATCCTAGCTCTCTCGGCGTAGATGGTGGCATCCATCGGATGGTAACAATCTGCGTCCTCAACGGGTACATAACTAAGAATGTTTACATACAGAAACAGAAGCGAAAGGTTCGAGATCTTCGACGAGGAGTCGCATGTGTACGGACTCAATATGAGAGCCTTTGTACGGGGTTTAAACAAGCACCTCGTGCTTGGTACACACGGATGAGACGATTGACCCTACACCGAACCAGGATTCTCCAAAGAGTGAGGCGAATCTAACTTTTTATTACCCCGATTGGTGGAGGAGGATTCTTCCCGATCATTGTGCTATGTAGATGGTGAAGTTTGGCAGATGATAGTACGTATACTTTCATGCAAGGAGGATCTTGCTAGAGATTTTGAGATGAAGGACTTGGGCCTCCTTCATTATTTCCTGGGATTGGAAATTTGGCAGTGCAGTGATGGACTATTTGTTTCTCAGGGTAAGTATGCCCGGGAAATACTGGAGAAGTTCAACATGCATGGCTGCAAGCCTGTTGATACTCCTCTTTCTGGAGGTTGGAGGAAGGAGGATGCTACTTCAGCGGAGGTAGTGGATGCCACTGTTTATCGACAGTTGGTGGGGTCGCTTATGTATCTGGTCAATACACGACCCGATATATGCTATGCTGTTAACCAGCTTTCGCAAGCTATGTTTAAGCCTACCAAGCTCTTCTGGAAGGCAGGCAAGCATGTATTGCGCTATCTTAGAGGCACATCGGGATATGGATTGTGGTACAGACAGGAGGATGAGGTGAAGCTATGTGGCTTCACGGATGCGGTGTTGGAGGCCAACGGACGAAGAGCACATCTTGGAGGTCTTAGGTATCGGTTCGACGGCCAGTTCTTGGTACGGGAAGACGGAGATCCGTGGCACCCGGATCGGCCCTCGTGATGCTGTTGTTTATGCGAGGCCATATGGATGAGGAAGATCTCGCGTCGGGTTGTTCGGGTCACACTTGGAGCCCTCTTGTGATTTATTGTGATAAAAAGAGTTGCATTAAACTCTCGGCTAATCCAGTATTTCATGATATATCCAAACACATCGACATCAGGTACCATCATATCAGAGATTGTGTGCAGTGGAGAATCATGTTACTTTCATATATTCCCACGGAGGATCAGGATGTTGATATCTTGACGAAGGTGCTCACCAGAAGAAAATTCGAATACCACAGAGGTAGGATAGGGGTTGCAGATAATCCATATCTTGTTGAGAGGGATTGTTGAAAATGCAACAAGATGATGGAGCTTAGTGAAATGAAGTCGCCTTCACTAAGTGGACCCGTAGGCTATTTTTGGCGCAAAGTCTATTTTTAGACTATGTCTATTTTTAGACATAGGGATCATGGTCTATGAGTTGCAGGATGTTATTTATGGATGATTGGTCAAGTTGGTAAAAATAGATGGACCTCTAATTTTAGACATTGGGCGGTTTCTATTTTTAGACTGTCGGGCTAAAAATAGAACAGTCAAATATTACTAACCCTTAATAATATTTGAACTATAAACATTATATTATCCTCTTGGAGCACTTCAGTTTGATGCTTGGATGTGGCACATGCAGCTGACAGAAGGAAATACGCTTTTCCTAGGGGTTAGTTGAGCTATTGCATGGTTGACTTCAGTTAGAACTCATGTGGCGGAGTTTGGTGGAGTTAATGAGACAGTTGGTGGAGTTGTGTTCTGTTTAACTTAGTTGAACTAGTTGTATCTAGTCTAACTAAAAAATACACTAGTGATGAGTGGTGTGAATTAATTATTAATTAATTCACTAATTATTAACTCACAAATCAACTAAACAACACATTAGTTAACTGCAATGCATGGACAGTTCAGTGGAGACCAGTGTTAGAGGTGGGTGAAAGGGTGTGGTTGACTATCAGTTGTGACCATGGCTGTGCATGAGATTTGCACACACATTGATGGATATTTCTAATTAGGATTTCACAGTACAAGATAGGGGATTCAAACTTGGATCTCATTCATTCACATCTTGGAGTGCGCAGTAGAGGCAGGCAGACTTGTGGAGAAGATTTGAACTTGTGACTTGTTCTATATCTGAGCTAGTTTGTGTGTAGCATGTGAGATAGTGCTGAGAGATGTGAGAGCTTTGTGCTATGTATTGTTACATGTTCTCTATCATTATAATATACAGATAGTTGGGGTTTTTCAGCTATTTCTTTCCCCATTACATACTGTGTTGATATGTGTGCTTGATTATGTTTTAATGTGCGCATGCGACTGCTTCTATTTTCCGCATATTGATGATAAATTGTAGAAGAGGTTATGTATTATGCATGAAGCTTAAATAGTGTGTAATTAGGATAATCTCGGTGAATAATTTAGCTATTATTCAAATTTCTACATGTTTAAAGTCTTTCAAGTCGACCACTATTTGTGAGTAGGACTTAGGCTTTCGAAACTGTTGTTTTAACGTTGTCTTAATCTCTTGAATTGATGGATCCGCGTGTTGTCCTACGTACCCCATATACCAATCCAAGGCCCTTCCTTCAAAGGCGAGTGATAGTTGCACTCTCTTTATAGTGTCGGTAGCCACATTCTGCGTAGTCCATATTGATTCTGCTACAAACAAAAATCGGTCCATATCTTCATCTTGTACACCCTTGAAGGTAGGTAGCTTCATGTGCGTAGCCATATAGTCTTTTGGTGGCAGCGGAGGTGTGGGTGATTTCTTACCCTTATGCTAACTTGAAGGTGGTGTAGTTGGTGAACTATGCACAGCCGATTCTCTTAATGCACTATAGATGGATCTCCCTCCTTCTTGATTAGTTCAGTAATACTTACCACTTCGTGTTGTACTCTTGCTCAGATAAGATGTCATTCACTTAGTGTGGCTGCACAGAACGCCTTTTCGCACAATAATATTTTGATTAACAAAGGTAACATTTAAAATAACTTACCCCGAAAACCCTTGAAGAACCTCTGCTCTGCCTCGGAGTAGGACACAAACTGATCGACTGTGAATTTTGTCACGAATCCTCCCAGCATGCTATCTACCCAGTGATCTACTTTACTGGTGATCGTATTGTTAGTCCTTTCCAGCTATTGAATCAATTCTGGTGTCCACTACGTAACCTGATCATTTGTCCAGCACGTCTGGAATTCTACAAGCCTTGCCAACCACTCCTAGAGCTTGTGCACAAAGGTTACAAAGAAAACTTCATAGACTTCGGCCGTTAACTTCGTGCTGTGATTCTCTTTTGTAGCTGTTGGCTCCCTGTGATTTACAAGAAGTGCAAGAATAAACACTGCAGGGGCCACATCATAACCACTTTAGAATCCTAGGACCTAGCCTTCCTGGATTCAGAGATGGATCTCTCTATATAAGTGCTTAAAAGATATATATTTATGAATTGTTTATGATATTAGGCTAGTTATGAAGCTCTTAGGAACTTGTTTTTTTTTGTTGGGTATCATTAACTGAGAAGGTTATCCGAAGGGTGAAGGTGAGAGTAGATTGAAAGAATGTTTCAGCTGGACAGATAGGTCATGAGACATTATTAATCCTTTGGGTTATGGAATCATAAAAGGATTTAATTGTACAGCAATTCTTCAAGGGTTTCCATAGGGCAAGTCATCTAGTTTAAATGATATTTTTAGATTAAGTTGTGAAATGGAACATTAAAGTGTTGTGAAAGAAGCAAAGCTATAGTCAATTAAGAATCTCCTAGCTCCACTAAACAATAAAAGCCTTTCAAAGTAACTGTATGAAGAAAGCCAAAGGACAGGGCAAACCATAGACTTCTTTGGGAAAAATCTTATTAAAGCAAACTTTTAAGACAACAATCCAGTAATCCTAAGACTACTTTCAAAAAAAAGAAAACATATAATATAACAAAGAGAAAAGTCTAAGATCAAACAGAAATAATCTAATCTACTTTTGGCATACTCTCAAGTGATCTTTCAAAGAAAATTTTTAAGGTAGAACAGAGGACAGGGCATACCATAGACTTCCCTGGTTTAGACTCTACTTAGAAAACTTTGAAGAAGATCTTTAAAAACAATATCTCAAGTTGTACTCAGACAGACATGGGCTCACCAACATTTCTCCCTGGTTATAATCTATTGAATCATTCTTAAAACAACAAGCTGGATAAAATAGGAGGGAAATTAAGAATCCTCCAATCAGACCTTAGCAGAAGAAAACATAAAGATAAAGCTTTCAGACAGAAACAAGGTACTTTGACAGTAAATCCTAATCTAAATTTTCTGTTCTTTATCAGAGAAAATGGACAACATGTAAAACATAAGAAAAGACAAATACAGAGAGGAAAAACATCACCATTAACATAGACCAGGATCTTATGAATCAACTTGTTTTATTGATGTTCAAACTAGTTGCATACTCCAAGTCCAGCAGGTCTTTACAGCTCAAAACTTCTCTATCCAACCTAGTATCCTTTAACTATTCAGCAGCTCTCTAACAACAATCAACGACAACCCAACACTCAATAATAATCCAACCCCTTACAATGAGTTCCTCATGCGTTATTTATAGATAAATGAGGAGGTGGGGTGAAAGAAGGGGTTTTTAAATGTTCATTTATGACAGAGTAAATTTTTTTCACCTTTGAGACCATGCAAGGCCCAAGGAAAAAATGTATTTAAGGGTTTAACTCTGCATAATGAATATTACATTAACTTTTGAACAAATTAGTTGCATTTGTTGACTTTTAGGCTTAAATGGTAGGCTTGTAATAAATTATGAGTTGTCTCTTTGAAAAGATCTCTGACTTCAATAACTTCTGTAGGTTTTTTTAGGAAAAATGATGCTTGAAGGTGGCATTTTTTGGTTGTTGGAGAAGTAATTGCTTTATTTGATGTTTCATTCGCAGCCTTCTTCTGTTGATCTGTCCGATTTATACCTTTAAACTCTGATTAGGCCTTGATTTTGCTTTGGCCTTTATAATCACTTTTGCTGACCTTTTCACTTTATTGACTATTGTAATCTTTAATCTTTTTCCTTAAACTCTTTTATCTTTATCCTTAATTTATGATGCTAATCCTCTATTTTTCTTTAATTCTTTGACTAGGCCTTTATTCCCTCTGTTTCTTCATTCTTCACTGATATTTTCTGTCTTTCTGTATGTAGAGTTTCTTATGTATCGGAGGGTTTCTTTAACTGAATTAATGGTCCGGAATCACTAATTTGAACCTCGGAATAAAACCCTAGATCCCTTTTTCTTGTTTATCTGGTCTCGAGGATCGTCATCCATAAACCTTGCCACTTACTTGACTGTGGGATGGCCTTTTAACTTCGGCCGCCATTAAACCTGCAACAAAAAACAAACATATTAATTTAAATCCTGCGTTTTTTGGTTTAGACTTCTTCAGGGATTCGGGGGTGTCGGAGAAATGTTTTGAGGAAGGGGATATGCATGGGAGGGGAGGTTCCCTAGTCGGAACCATGAGAAATAGTGGAGTTTTGAATTTGGGCGTGAAATGGAAGAAGGTGGTTTTGTGCAAGATCGGGTGGTTTTCGCGTGGATAATTGGGGGTAAGTGGTTTTGAGGCAGGAGCATGTGATTCCATTCATCAATTTCCATGCGTCCCGAGAAAAACCGCTTATTCGCGTGGAAGTGAGTCGTTAAACCTAGGTAATGAAATGCGCACGAAAAGGATCAGGAGTCGTTGGATCTAGGAGAGCTAGATCAACGGTGCGGGTTGATCCCGATCAGAGAAGATGATTGGACGGACATGGTAGTGGAGGAAAGGTGTAGGAGGGGGATTGGATGGTGGTGGAATAGTGGGGCCAAGAGTGTGACATCAACAAGTCTGTTGGGTAGCAAAATATTATCGAGTGGGGTTAAAAACTGTGGGTTTGCGAGGGCCATCAAATCTAGAGGAGCTACAGTCCAAATCTATTTATGGAAGTGAAAGGATAAAAAATGGCCGAGAGAATGGGTAATGGGAGGGGTGATGATCGTCATTGGATCAGGATGATCAATGGCCGAGATCTTTAGAGGAAAGCGATGGCGGAGCAATAAAAATAAAAATTAAGGGGGCTAAAAAATAGGGTGCGGAGAATGATTTTATGGAAAAAAGGGCCTAATATTTTAAGCCTGGAGGGCTTAAGGACTTATGTAAAAAATGGGTGGACATTAGGCCTTTGAGAGGGTTTTTTTTAAGGCCTTTTCAGGTTCCGATAGAATTAGAAAGGGTGATTTAAACCAAACAAATGGTTGTTCTCATGGTTTAAAGGTTTTTTAGAGGGAATGGAGGGTAAATGAAGAGGAAGAAGCCCTTTTTGAAGGGGAAAATGGTTGTTGGGATAGGTGAAAATGAGTGAAAATGAGCAGAGGAGATGGAGATGAAAATGGGGGATATAGCCTGAAACAGTTTCTTTTGAAATAGCAGGGTAACTTGGGGAGATTTTGAGTGAATATTTTTAGTGAGTGGATAGCTTGAAGGATAAATAACTTAGTGAGATTTCCAAAACTCACAAATTTTCATAAGAGTTTGTTTTTTGGAAATCTGAAGACTTATTTAGCCATCATTATATATAACAAATTTTATAGATGCCTAATAGTGGCTCCACTTGGGGAAGGCAACTCCTTGGAGGTGTCAAGAACCTCAGAGAATAAATCTCTGGAAAGTAGACCAGTGCCTTGTTTTTTCACCTTGACAATCCTCTTTTGGCTTGATGATTTTGCTGCTTTAAAGAGATGATCTTCAGTACCATAACAAGACTGATTTTTACCCAAACTTCTACCTACACAACATACTTTCCTAACATTTTTTCTTCTGTGGGTGCATTTAGACTTGCAAACCCTTGTAACATCAATTTTTTCTTTTGTTTCAATAGGAAAATATCTACTTCTATCCTTATATCATCCATGAGTTCAAATTAAACTGATGAACTCAATGCTTCTCTACCTATTCTAGCTATCTGTCAAGATTAGACTGTTTGGCAGGTTTTCATTCTCTAGTCTAAAACAGAAAATTTAAAACATAGACAAAATCAGGATTAGACAGTCTGATTTGCTATGAGGCTATGGCATTTTGTACAAGCTACACATAGACTTTATTTGCATAAAGTTAAAACAAAACTATGAAGGCTTAAGATCTGAAATTGATAAGCATCCTTGTCTCTTTGGTTCAGAATTTGATATTTTCGGAACCATTTTTCTCTTCTCCTAATCTATTCTACTGATAAGCCAAGTTTACATTGTTTGGCAGATCTTCATTTCACTAACCTGTCAGCATAAATTAAATTTACTCAATCAAGATTAGGTTGTATGATTGAATAACACTTCTTCCTTCAAATTAGTGGCATTTGGACTTGCACACTTTCAGATTCTTCTCTTTTTGGTATGGGGTTGTACCTTTTATTTTATCTTCCCTCTTTTTGTTTTCCTTTTTTTTTTGTGTTTCATTTTTTTTCCAAGTCTTTTCTTTAAGCAATGTTGTTTACACTGGACAAAGCTTTGATCTAAGACTTAAAAAAAATAATGTTTAAGCATCCTGCCATTGACAAGACCTCCAAAAATGTCTGTTCCATCCATCTCCTGAAGGAAGAATGCATTGTTACCCATAGCAGAATGAATGAGATAAGGGCCTTTCCATAAATTTTCAAACTTTCCATGTTTTCCCTTATCTTCCCTCCTAGAATCCAATTTTAGTACCTTATCACCAATGTTAAAATAATTTGCCTTTGTTCTTTTACCAAACAACTTCTTGATGTTTTCTTGTACTTGATGTGCTTTGTTGTAGACTTCCTCTCGGGTTTGCTGCAACTGGACGGTCTGATTAATTCTTCTTATCATATCATCTTCTTCAGACTGTACTTCTTGAATTAGCTTCATGACTGGCACTCCTAGACTGGTTGGAAATATTGCATCTTCTCCATAAACTAACTGATAAGGGAACATTCCAATTGACTTTTTGGTTGTCAATATGTCTGCCCATAGTGCATGTACTAGCTTGTTGTGCCATGATTTCTTATTTTCTTCCAGCAACTTCTTGATGATTTTCACCAAAATCTTGTTTGAGGATTTTTCCAACCCATTACCTTGAGGGTAATAAGTTGTGGGATGACCCAATGTAATCTGATATTTGTGGCAAAAATCAACCATGTTTTTTGACCCAAAGGCAGCAGCATTGTCAGTGATAATCTTCCTAGGACAGCGAAATATAGACAGGATATAATTTTCAAGGAATGAAATAATGACTAAGTCTATGGCCTTCCTAGAAGGGGTGGCCTCTATCCATTTGGTGAAGTAATCTGTTGCTGTGAGGATCCATTTGTGTTGGGAAAATAAAGCAGGATAGATTTCCCCAATAAAGTCTAGACCCCATTGTTGAAAAGGAGCTTTAACATTGATAGGATGCAGAGGTAAGGGTAGCAATTTTCTTTTGCCTTCAAATATTTGACACTTGTGATAGGAAATGACAATTTTTTGGATATATTGAAAGAGGGTGGGCCAATAATAGCCAGCTCTAAGGATTTTTTTGATAGTAGTTTTCCAATAGAGGTGGCCTCCACATTCTCCTTCATGAAACTCATGCTTGATCTTATCTGCATCATTCTCAGGCAAACATTTAAGCAATAATCCACTAGCATTTTTCCAATATAAGCATTTATCTAAAATGCAATAATTCACAACCTTTAACTTTAGAAACCTTGCCTTTGTTTTAGATAAACCAGGAGGAACATTAAGATTAAGAAGCACATACAAAATATCAGCATACCAAGATGAATTCAGAAATTAATCTTCGATAAGTGGAGTTGCCAACTCCTCCTGCTCATCTAATGCATTAAACATGTTTATATCAAGTGCTTGTAAGTTGGTTTCAGCCATGATTTTTGCTAGTCCTTGACCTTTTATGAGCTTTGTGGGCTTGATTTCTAAATCATATTCTAATATTACAGCAATCCACTTTCCTCTTTTTCCATCAGGATCTTCTGTCAAAATGTCTTTCACCACTGAATGAGGCACAATTGCAATGATGTGTGAATGTAAAATGTAAAATCTGAAATCTTTTTTAAGGCTTTGACTAAGGCAAAATCCTGTTTTTCCATTATGTTGTATTTCAGAGGTGCATCTCTCAATTCCTTGTTAAAAAATGCAATGGGCTGCTCTTGTCCCTTTATGTTTTTCTGTAGTAGGACAATAGCTACTATATGTTCTGATGCAAAGGAGAATATAAAGAAGTCTTTGGTAAAATCAGGACTAATAAGAACTGGTGTTTGGGTAAGTGCTTGTTTTACCAGTTCAAATGATTTCTTTTCTTCTAAGGTCCATTTAACTCCTAATTTTCTTTTAAGCATGTTTGTAATGTTTCTAAGGAGTTCAGTTAGGCTAGGTATGAACCTTCTCAAGAAATTAATCTTTCCAATGAAAGATTGAAGTTCCTTGATGTTTCTAGGATGATTGATTTGCAATATACCTTCAATCCTCTTTGGGTCTATCTTTATCCACTCTTCAGATATGATATGACCAGGAAGTTTACCTTCTTGGAGACCAAACAATGTTTTCTTGGGATTTAAGGATAAACCATATTTTCTGCATTTCTCAAAGGATTTTCTTAGGTGTATTAGGTGTTCTTCATCTGTTTTGGAATAGGCTGTGATGTCATCTAAGTAAATCACGATGAAGTAACCTATTTCTTCTGAAAAAGAAATATCCATGGCTCTCTGGAATGTGGCACCAACATTCATTAAACCAAAAGGCATTTTCACATACATGAAAGTGCCCCAAGGTGTGGTAAAGGTTGTTTTAATTTGATCATCAGGGTGTACCAATACTTGGTTGTATCTTGAGAAGCCATCTAGCAAAAAAAATCTTTTTGAGCTTACTACCCTTTGTAAGATATGATCCATTTTGGGCAAGGGATAGTTGTCCTTTAAGGAGGCCTTGTTTAAGTTTCCGAAGTCTATGCAAAGCCTTATTTATCCTGTTTTCTTCCTTACAGATACAAGATTGGATACCCATTATGAGTATCTCACAAGGACTATAATTCCAGCATCATACATTTTTTTTATTTCTTTCTCATTCAGAGGTAATTGAACAGGGTTTATTCTGCATAGCTTTTGTATAAAAGGCTTCTGGTTTTCTTTGTGGGGTATCTTATGCTAAATTATTTCTGTATCATATGATTTTAAATCTTCATAAATCCAAGCAAACACATCAAAAAATTCTTTAAATAGCTCCAGATATTTCAGTTTGATGTGAGCTGGCAGTGTTTTAGACAGTTTGATGTGAGCTGGCCTTTCTTCACTGCCTATATTACATTCTTCAACATCAGTTTCAGTGGGTTCTATTTTTTGGTTTTTTGGAAACATCATTAAAATCAAACAATTCTTCTAGAGGCACTAGTCCTTTTTGCATGTTTTCATTGTTAGACTGCAACACTTCTAGATCTTCGTTTTCCAAATCAGTGCATACTTCTGTTTTATGTTTACATCCTTTGGTTAATAGATTTATATCACCAGTTTTAGGAGGCTCTCCTTGGCAAGATTGTTCCTCAGTAGGGTAGTCTTCTTCATACTCTGAGTCTGATTTTGGCATTTCAAACTCATTTCTGTACTGCAGGAAGTCTTCTATTTGTTTATCTCCTTCAAAAACCTACCAGTATTTTTCATTATCAGGGACTGTTGGTCTGTATTTGACTTGGACTGTGTATTTTTTGCTTTCATGAGTTTTTAGACATGTACTAGCAGCAAAAGCTAAACCATTGGCAAGAATGTTTTTGTTTCTCGGGACAAAAATGAGTTCAAATTCTGCAAAAGATTTCAAAAGATCCATGGCATCATCTCTGTAGGCTCTTAGTCTTGGATGTTTAGCAGTGTATTCTCCATTTACTTTCCTAATTATCAGTTTTGAATCTCCATGGACAGTTATCCTCTTGGCTCCTAATTTATTTAGTAAATGTAGTCCTAAGAGGAGTGCTTCATACTCTACCATGTTGTTGGTGCATTGAAAGTTTAGTCTGTATGAATGGCCTTCATCATGATTATTTTCTATATTATGCACCCATATGCCTTCTCCTGCACCAGTCTTGCTACAAGACCCATCAAAACTCATACTCCAAATAGGTTCATGTTCATATTTTTCATTAATTTCCTCTCTGTCCTCTTTAGTCTGTTTGTCGTAGCTACCACTGTGTTTTTCTTTAGGGTTTGCACTATGTTTAGTTTTGTCTTATTCCTCATGGTTTTCATCGCATTTAGGATTGTCTTTTTGTTTCTTACGGAAAGCACTATGTTGGTGATTGATTTTCTACCTAGGATCTTCCTTATGTTTGCTGTAATTTTCTGAATTAGCAAACTGTTTATGTAATTCCTCCTTCTTTTCCTCTTCTTCTATGGTTGCCACTACGTTGGTTGATCTTCAATATTCTAACCATTGTTCATTAGGAATTTCATCATTGTAAAGAATGAATGAGTCAAGGTCTGTATGTATAGAATAAAGAGGGAAGTTATCTGGTCTCTCTTGACTACTCACCATATATTTCATGTGGGTTTCCCTATAAAGTCTTCTAGGTTGACTGAAGAAATGGATGGTGGCATAAGTCATATCCATTTGCATAGTGCCTTGAAGTTTAGAACCCAAAGAACTTGAAAGGAGCATACCATACTTGGGAGGTATATCAACCACTACTATGTCCATCACTAAGCTTTTGGCTGGGATTTGTGCTAAGTTGACACAAAGATATTTAATTAGGCCTAGCCATTTGACTCTGCTAGAGTTAAATGAATATAAATCTTTCTAGGGCCTAGTTACCCAAGGCCTAATCTCTCCATTATTACCTTGGGCATGAGGTTATGTGATGCTCCTGAGTCAAGCATGGCATTGTGCAAAATTTTATCATGGATGTTTAGACTGACATAAAATGGAGGAACACCTCCTTCTTGAAATTTTCCTTCAATTTTTGGTCTGAACAGAAGCTCAGGTTTATCATCACTTAAATTAACAGAATCATTGTTATCTCCTATGTTCAAAGCTCTTAAAAATTGAGACTTATATACATCTTGGGTGACTAATTCTGTGAGAGGAATGGAGATTTTAATTTTGGCAATTTCACTCTCTATGCTAAAACGAGTCTGATTTTTGGGAATGTTTAATTCAGCCTTTTTAGTCACTTTTTTCTCAGCAAAATAAACTTTCTGGTTTTTATTATGGGCAACAGTTAGGATGGTTTTATCATGAGAATTAGCTGATGTGATAGTGCTACTAGGGTCACCACTGTGTTTGCTAGAATTTTGAGTGTTTTTTCCTTCGTTTTTATCAGAATTTTCAACCAGTGTTTTATGGTTTTCTGTTGGGTTTTTAGAAGTGTTTATAGGGCTATTTTTAGCAGATATTTAAGAGGTCTTTTTCTTGGGAAATTCTTGGTTCTTTTTACTCCTTAAGTCATATTGTTTATGTACTTCTATTATGGCATTTTCAAAGCCTTATTGGTAGTCTGCAGACTCTAGGCTTTCTTCTTCATAAGGTGTATATATGACTTGTTATTTCCTAGTGAGGAAAATAGTATCCTCATCATTTGCTCCCAACATATTCATGTGATTTTCCTATGCTTCCTCTACTATTCCTTCCTCCTCATCATATAGTTTTCTTGAAAGGGTGGTCTAATCTGCTGATCAGGACCTCTTTGTCCTATTTGAGGGGGGTTTCTCCTAAAATTATGGTTTTTATTTTGGGCTTGGTTTCTGTTTTGAGGAGTTGTTTGGTTTTCTTTAGGATAAGCTCTCTCATGCATGTTTATTATTTCCATCATCCTTTCCATGTTTTTAACCAAACTATCAATTTTGGAATCTGATGTGGAGGGTCCTACTTCATCTTTATAGGTAACCTTCTTTTCTGCTTTCAATCTAGCCCTTATGGCATTAAGGTTAGCTTCTACACTTACTTCCCCTTTCTGCATGTCTTCTAATGTGAGGGGTTCTCTCTCCCTTAATTGATAACACATGTCTGGGTCAAATCCTTCAGGAAACTTTATTAATGCTAAGCCTTGTGGGGGTTTCATTTGTGGAGGGAGTGCATTATAAACACTATTGAATATAGTGCAATAATCTTGGACACTTTCTCCATCATTTCTTTTAAGATCATTGTATTCTGACAGGATTTGAAGGGGGTCTCTCTTAACTTCCCATTTGCTTAGGAATAATTGATGGAAAGCAGGAAGATCATTAATACTATTATGGGTTAAGCCTTTGAACCATTTTCTTGCTTCTCCCCCTAAACTTTGAGCAAACATCCTAAGTTTAATAGTTTCATCATCTATTTCTTGTCTATCAAAGTAATCACTCATTCTATCCACATGTTGTTGAGTTGTAGTAGAACTACTAGCATCATATAATGGAATCTTGGACTGATAGTCCTGTGGTAGAGAAACTAAAGGTAAAGGAAGGACTAAGGGAGCATACCATGTTGGCATAATATGAGCTTGTGGAAATAATGGGGGGTTAACGAGTGGAGGAAGGTGATGAAGTGGAGTGGTTTGAACTATGGATGTTTGGGTGAGAGTAACAGAAGTACTAGGACCAACTAAGTACTGTTGAGTAGATTTAGGATGAGAGAAGCCAAAATTGTGAATGAAATGGATATCAAGAGGAGTGGATGGGGAGGCTTCTCTACTGCTAGTGTGCTCTGAATTTTCAGGTTCAAAGTCTATCTGATATATACCACTTAATGACTTGGTTCTAGATAAGTTTCTGTTATAGGATAATTCAACTTGGGTATCTTATAAAGCTGTAAGGTTTTCAGGGACAAAGTTTTCTCTGTGGATTGGTCTGATAATAGTTGGATTTTTGGGTGTAGGAAATTTCCTAAGGATGCTTTCAAGATTGTCAACTATTTCAGGAGGATTTGGGTCAGGATATGCTCTAGTATGGATTATTTTGGAAGCCAGGATTTATACCCAAATATAAGAAATGTTAGCCAGGTATGACAGTCTTTGGAAGGCAAACTAATCTGTGTAGGAAAAATTGTAATCCACAAAGTTTTCTTAACTGGGTTTTTGATGTTCTAATAATGATAAAATAAGTTTTCCAGTGGAGTCTTTGGACCACAAATGGGGTCAGTAGGCCTACTGAAAACCAATGGAGTCACCAGGTGGAAGATTTTTACTTGTTTTGTAAGACTGGTTGTTGTCCACCATCAACAATCAGAAACCACTCTTTGCAGACACTTGATCCATTTTAAGAATAGGATTTTTTGAGTTGTGAAGTTATCTATTACTCAGTGTAATATCCCCAGTATGGTCGCCACTATGTTGGCTCCCTGTGATTTACATGAATGGCAAGAATAAACACTATAGGGGCCACATCAGAACCACTTTGTTATCCTAGGACCTAGCCTTCCTGGATTCAGAGAGGGATCTCTCTATATAAGTGCTTAAAAGATATATCTTTATGCTTTATTTATGATATTAAGCTAGTTATGAAGCTCTTAGGAACTTGTTTGTTTTGGTTGGGTATCATTAACTGAGAAGGTTATCTGAAGGGTGAAGGTGAGAGTAGATTGAAATAATGTTTCAGTTGGACAGATAGGTCATGAGACATTATTAATCCATTGGGTTATGGAGTCATAAAAGGATTTAATTGTACAAAAATTATTCAAGGGTTTCCATAGGGCAAGTCATCTAGATTAAAGGATATTTTTAGATTAAGTTTTGAAATGTAACATTAAAATGTTGTGAAAGAAGCAAAGCTATAGTCAATTAATAATCTCCTAGCTCCACTAAACAAGAAAAGCCTTTCAAAGTAACTATTTGAAGAAAGCTAAAGGACAGGGAAAACCATAGAATTCTTTGGGAAAACTCTTATTAAAGCAAACTTTTAAGACAACAATCCAGTAATCCTAAGACTACTTTCATAAAAAATAAAACATATAAGATAACAAAGAGAACAGCCTAAGATAAAACAGAAATAATCTAATCTGCTTTTGGCATACTCTCAATGGATCTTTCAAAGCAAATTTTGAAGGCAGACCAAAGGACAGGGCATACCATAGACTTCCCTGGTTTAGACTCTACTTAGAAAACTTTGAAGAAGATCTTTAAAAACAATATCTCAAGTTTTTCTCAGACAGACATGGGCTCACCAACATTTCTCCCTGGTTATACTCTATTGAATCATTCTTAAAACAACAAGCTGGAAAAAATAGGAGGGCAATTAAGAAGCCTCCAATCAAACCTTAGCAAAAGCAAACATAAAGATAAAGCTTTCAGACAGAAATAGGGTACTTTGACAGTAAATCCTAATCTAAATTTTTTAGTTCTTTATCAGAGAAAATGGACAGCATGTAAAACATAAGAAAAGACAAATACAGAGAGGAAAAACATCACCAATAACATAGACCAGGATCCTGTGAATCAAATTGTTTTATTGATGTTCAAACCAGTTGCATACTCCAAGTGCAGCAGGTCTTTACAGCTCAAAACTTCTCTATCCAGCCTAGTATCCTTTAACTACTCAGTAGCTCTTTAACAATAATCAATGAAAACCCAACACTCAATAATAATCCAACCCCTTACAATGAGTTCCTCATATAGTATTTATAGATAAATGAGGAGGTGGGGTGAAAGAAGGGGTTTTTTAATGTTCATTTGTGACAGAGTAAATGTTTTTGACCTTTGAGACCATGAAAGGCCCAAGGCAAAAATGTGTTTAAGGGTCTAACTCTGCATAATGAATATTACATTAACTTTTGAACAACTTAGTTGCATTTGTTGACTTTTAGGCTTAAATGGTGGGCTTGTAATAACTTCTGAGCTATCTCTTTGAAAAGATCTCTGACTTCAACAACTTTTGTAGGTTTTTTTAGGAAAAATGATGCTTGTAGGTGGCATTTTTTGGTTGTTGGAGAAGTAATTGCTTCATTGGATGTTGCACTCACAGCCTTTTTTTGCTGATCTGTCTTATTTATACCTTTAAACTCTGATTAGGCCTTGATTTTTATTTGGCCTTTATAATCAATTTTGCTGCCCTTTTCACTTTATTTACTGTTGTAATATTTAATCTTTGTCCTTAAACTCTTTATATTTATCCTTAATTTCTGATGCTAATCCTCTGTTTTTCTTTAATTCTTTGATTAGGCATTTATTCTCTCTGTTTCTTCATTCTTCACTGATCTTTTCTGTCTGTCTGTATGCAGAGTTTCTTATGTATCTGAGGGTTTCTTTGACTGAATTAATGGTCCAGAATCACTAATTTGAACCTTAGAATCAAACCATGGATCCCTTTTTCCTACTTATCTGGCCTCGAGGATCGTCATCTAGAGCTTGCCACTTACTTGACTATGGGATGGCCTTTTAGCTTCGGCCGCCATTAAACCTGCAACAACAAACAAACATATTAATTTAAATCTTGTGCTTTGCGTTTTAGACTGCTTTAGTGGTTCGGGGGGTCGGAGCAATGTTCTAAGGAAGGGGATACGCATGGGAGGGGAGGTTCCCTAGTCAAAACCATGAGAAACAGTGGATTTTTGAATTTGGACGTGAAATGGAAGAAGGTGGTTTTGTGCGAAATCAGGCGGTTTTCACGTGGATAATTGGGGGTAAGTGGTTTTGAGGCAGGAGCATATGATTCCATTCATCGATTGCCACGTGTCCCAAGAAAAACTGCTTATTTCGCATGGAAGTGGATCGTTAAACCCAGGTAAAGAAATTCGCGCGGAAACGATCGGGAGCCATTGGATCTGGGGGAGCTAGATCAACGGTGCGGGTTGATCCCGATTGGAAAAGATGATCGGACGGACGTGGTAGTGGAGGAAAGGTGTCGGAGGGGGATTGGATGGTGGTGGAATAGTGGGGCCATGAGCGTGATGTTAGCAAGTCTATCGAGTAGCGAAATATTATCAAGTGGGGTTAAAAACTGTGGGTTTGCGAGGGCCATCCGATCTAGAGGATCTACGGTCCAAATATATTTGCGGAAGTGAAAGGATAAAAAACAGTCGGGAGAATGGGTAATGGGAGGGGTGATGATCATCATTGGATTAGGATCATCAACGGCCGAGATATTTAGAGGAAAGTGATGGTGGAGCAAGAAAAATAAAAGTGAAGGGGGCTAAAAAATAGGGTGCGGAGAACGGTTTTACGGAAAAAAAGGGCCTAAGGTTTTAAGCCTGGAGGGCTTAAGGCCTTATCTAAAAAATGGGCAGATATTAGGCCTTTGAGAGGGTTTTTTTTTTTTAATCCTTTTCAGGTTCCGATAGAATTAGAAAGGGTGATTTAAACCAAACAAAGGGTTTTTCTCATGGTTTAAAGGTTTTTTAGAGAGAATGGAGGGTAAATGAAGAGGAAGAAGCCCTTTTTGAAGGGGAAAATGACCGTTGGGATAGGTGAAAATGAGTGAAAATGGGCAGAGGAGATGGAGGTTAAAATGGGGGATATATCCTGAAACAGTTTCTTTTGAAATAACAGGGTAACTTGGGGAGATTTTGAGTGAAGATTTTTAGTGAGTGGATAGCTTGAAGGATAAAGAACTTAGTGAGATTTCCAAAACTCACAAATTTTTATAAGAGTTTGTTTTTTGGAAATCTGAAGACTTATTTAGCCATCATTAGATATAACAAATTTTATAGATGGCTAACAACAACAAACTCATGAATCTGTGTTTCAAACTAGTCTTCAATTTCCACCCTCTCAGGTCTCCAAGGACCTCATGGCATCACCCGATCTCTCTCTCAAAATGCTCACTGTCCCAGTAATGGAACCATTTGTTGGGTTGAAGGGTCCTGACCCAAGTTCAGAGGTTAAGGTTTGCCAACAAACCCCTATACTACTGGCCCTTTCGGCAATGACCTTCTTGCGCAGGCCAAGGTCTCACCCAAAGCAGTATGGGAGGGTGTTGGAACCAGGTTTCCACACCCTGAGAAAGAGTAGGGGACTCGAGGCATATCTGCGTTATAACTTACTAGTTTTGCAAAGAATGAGTCTATTCGCAGCTCTTTTAACATCATATTCAACATATAACCATAAAAAAGCTATCAGATCTAATTATTACATTCGCGTCCATGTGCGCATTACCAAATACCAGCACAGATCATAGATACTTATGCCAGCATAGATACATTCGTAGCTTAAATAACCATCACAGATGTGCTTCAACAGTAACATAACGAATTCAAATAACACACAGATTGTTATAGTGTCATTTATCACCTTCATGTACTTGATGATTTACACTTTGGCCTTAGGCACCCTTTCCCCCAGACTTGAACATTTTCTCAAAAAACAGTATCTTAAAACCCATACATGACTCTGCCCAGACTTTTCCGTGTATACACGCGAGCCCATTCATAGAGATCCGTGTATACCTTTTTAATTATTAAAAAATATATAATTTCCTTATATTTGAGGAGGGTTTGATGGTTATTCCTATAATTCAACCACCCCATCCTGTGGCCTAACTGCTCCTAACTGCATAAACTAATTTGAGGGAGTATAAAAGCCCCTCAAAGGAATGTCCTAGGGGAGAGAGAAAAATATAGATATTATACTCTGTTGGAGCCCTATTCAAGTCTGATATTCTTGTGCCTCCTGCACTTCCCAGTTATATTCAAGAAACCCTTATTTCCTTGAGATGTTCATCACCCTATATGACATCTATTGTGCACACATCTTGGAATAATTCTTGCGAGGCAAGGGCTGGACGGATCCAGAGGACGGTATGCTCGAAGGCCATGGCAGGATTCAGGTGATCTCAACAAGTTTTTATTATTGTACGTGTCATTCATAATAAGAAGAGCCATCTTGTTCCCAATGTTTATGTGTTTATGATGCTTTATACATGTGTAATAAACGTTAATTGTACATTTCATATTGTTTTTATGATATCATGCATGGTTTTCACTAACATCTAGGAACTATATATGTTGTACAACTAGGTTTTTGTGTTTGTTATTTGTGGATTTACAGGTTTCAGAGCACAAAGTGTTGCAGGGGGTTTTCACCCTGCAGGATCTACATAAACCGAGGGACTTTCGGGTAAGTTCTGTAACAAGTAGTATCTAGTTTTCAGTATAGAATTTGGTTAAAGTGAGTCCTTCTTGAATGGCATGCCCCTGATCTGTGAAGGTTGTCAGCCCAAGACCTTAAGGGTATTATTTCCTGAAACAGAAATGGCGACTCCACTGGGGATCACATTTTTGTGATTTCCCATTTGGGTTGTTTTATCTGTCTTGTAGGTTCCCAACAGTTTCTGTCACTTTTTTCAGTCTAGCAAGTCCTTTTTCAGTCAGACAGAAGACTTCGTCTCTTGATCAGGCTTGATTTTTTGTTTTTTTTCTTATCTTTGTTTACATGCGCAGTTTTTCTTTACACAATCATGTATACATGCTATTTTTTGCAAAGGGACTCATGTATACGCGAGTTTCCTTTGTTACAGTCGCATATGCATGCTTGTTGCTCTCTGAAAAAGCATGTATGCCTAGGAAAATTTGAAAATTTTAGTTTCTAGCCCTTATGGTCTTATCTGTCTGTGTTGAGCTATTCCTGTAGTGTCTTGAAGATCTTTGGAGTGTGTTTAGATTGATTTTCTATCTGTTTCTCTCTTTCTTGTATGAAGATCTAGCCATTTGGTGAAATCCTTGTTTTGTGTGTTTGCAATTGCAGCTTGAGCACCAAGATCTTTCCCTGAAGATACTTGGTTGTCATGAACATTTAGAAAAATGAGCTTTTACTCGTTTTCTCTTCTTGGCCTTATGTGCTGCTTTGCATTTGATTTTTTCCTTCTTGGTGTAGTTGGTTTTCTTGATTTCGTAGACTTTTCTTGTTGCGAATTTTGAAAGATCTCTTTTTGATTTTTTGGAATTGTTGTTCGCTACAACATTATGCTATTATATTGAGTTGATTGATTGAGTTTATTGCTTATTTTTGCTCAAATAAGCCCTGCTACGAAAGTTGCACGGTTGGCTTTAGTAGTTTGAAGCCTTTGATTGGAATTCATGTTTGCTTGATTCAGTTTCTGGATATTTTCATTTGTCTTCTTGAAATCTCTTTTCTTTCTTTTATAAGTTGAAAAGCCCAAAAACATTTTGCATTTTCCGTTGCTTGTTGCTTCCATCTTTGTTTACAGTTTCTTTTTCATCTTTTGAAGCTTTTGGTTAAGTTTCTAGTCTTCGGTTCGTGGCTTGATTTGGAAGGAAGTCTGCTCTTGGTTTCTCTCTTTTATGTCAAGTGCATTTTGGCATTTTTTATACATAGGAGTTCTGATTACGAACTAGCCTTGTTGACTGTCAAAAAGTGATTGAACCTTTGGTTTTCCTAGAGACTCCCTTTTTGCTTCTTTATAAGTAGCATCTTAGGATTTGCATATCATCGGTAGTTTGCATTAAGTGAATTCAAGCATTTTTGTTAGTCTTTTTCATAATTTTCTGAGTTGTGAGTGTTTGAAAAGAAAACAAAATTTTTGTTTATTAGTTTCGTAGAACCTGTGTAGAAATCACTCTTCATCGAAAGGAAATCATTGCATTTGCATGTAGTTTGGTTTTCATCGGTTTCTTCTGCGTCTTAAAAACACCATCATTTTCACTTCCGTGCACCCTTGACTTAAATAATAGCCCATCTAAAATAAGTGATATAATTAAAAGCAACTAGCAATTTTTGTATTATTGTCATCAATTATACACCAACTAGCTAGGTTGTAGGGCCTTAGATTAGGTGAGTGGAGAGTTAAATATCCAAGGCTACTCAAACTATTAAACATAGAATTTTAATAATGAACAAAATCCAACACCGTTAAGTGGACCTGGAAAGCTCTCCTCCAAAGAGTCAAGCGCGAGGGATAGGGCAGACAGAGAAGAGAGATACCTCCTCTCCTATTTGTTGAATCTTGACCAAAGACAGTTCCGCCTGGCTACCGATACGGATTGTTGCCCATATTTGCCTATCCTAGGGACCACACAGGTGACTGCAGGGGGGAATACCCGAGGTACCTGAAGCAAACGTTGCATCACTTCCATCAGTACTTCTGGAGGGTGCCCTTGCAAAGCTTGGGTACTTGCACCGACAAAGGTTGTTGTTAGGAGGTCAGTGTAACTATTTCTGTTACCTTCGCTAGTAGGCCTAGGTCATAATTACCCCAAACTGCTTTTGAGAGGTCCTATTATTTCGCTTTCTTGTATTTTGGTGTCCAGTCCTCATCACCCGGAGTGGAAATACCTGGGAGTTGCTTGTTTGGCTGTATCTTAGGAACTTTTTTAAGTGTGCTCTTTGCTCCTAGATTTCTTAGCTTCATATATTTTTTGAGTCTAAAATAAATCTCTTAAAGTGGCTGAATGATCGCCTCGTCGATCGAGGAGGCTTTGTGGGTTATCTCCCGCGAGTGCCGAGCCTTCTTCAAGAAGGCATAGGAGTAATTTGGAGGGTGATTTTCACCTGGTGGTTTCAAGCATGGCGGAGAGAGATCCTCCATCAGGGCTTGTTGTTTCTGTGGGTAGTTCTGGTGTTAATGTTAGTACAAAGAGGAGTGCCTCACTCATCTCGAGAGTTTTATTTCCTGCAGAAGAAGTAGAAGTAGAGGAAGTCCCTCAGCCTCCCGAGTCTCTTCCATCTCCTCTTCCTGTTAATCATCCTTTCATCATTCAATAAATCGAACCCAAGTCTCAGAAACCCACAAGTCCTTATCCATCATATTCGCACCTTTTGATGGCCACGACTGGGAACACAGTTTCGGCTGTGAGCGCTACAAGTGTTCAGACCCCTCTTTTAGTAGAAGGAGGGGGCACTATTGCTATGTCTATGATCACTTCTAGTGCTGTTGTGTTTGTCTCTAGTCACACCCAAGCACATGCTTCACAATTTGGTCCCTTTTCTTTGGAATGCCCACTAGTGGGATTCCTTCTTTCTCCTTTTCTACTGCTTCAACTACATCTACACCCATACCCTCTATGGCTAGTGGATCAGCTTCTTTTTAAGGGTTCCCCTTTGGGAGTGGGCATATACCTCATTCGACCCCTTCCTTAGGATCTTTACCATTTGCTTCTCATTCTCAGGGTTTCAATCCATGGTCTAGAGGCCAAAGTTCTAATACCTTTACAAGTTGGAATCCTGTTTTTACAGCGATGGGAGAGGGGAATCAATTTCTCACTGGTCAGCAAGGGAATGTTCCTTTCCCTTCATCGAGTACCTCTCAGGAATTTTCTCCATTTGCAAATGCTTGGAACCCTTACCAAGGGGTTTCCTCTCTATTCACTACCTCAGTGGGGGGAAATGGTCTTGTTTATAGTAACTCCATGTTTGGGGGGGGGTGCTTCTCCAAATGTTGAGTCACAAGGATTTTCCTATGGCCCAGCATTCTCTATGAAAAACATTTGGCAACCTGGTGCCTCAGCAAATCTAGGGTATTCTTTTCAGAACATTGGGAATCCTTCCTATGGAGGGTGGAATTCCCAGGCTCCTCCTCATTTACCATTTCTGGCAACGTTAAAATTGCCAGATTTGTCGAAATTGACTAACGATCAGATTCGGTATAGTTCGGGATGGCCTCTGGTCCCCACCAAACTCCCCTCAGACATTCCAAAGTTTGAAGGGAAGAATGGAGAGGATCCGGCAGATCATATCCCCACTTTCCATTTATGGTGTTCATCCAACTCCCTGATTGATGATTCGATTGGTTGAGGTTATTTCAATGCACCTTAACTAGAAATGCAGCCAAGTGGTATATTGAGTTAACTGGGGGTAGTATTTCCACTTTTGGAGATTTAGCTACCATGTTATTAAACCACTTTGAGTTACTTGTCTGTTATGACGTCGGGACTGACCTCCTAGCCAATTTTTAGCAAGATAAGGCAACTCACATTTCTGATCATATTCATGAATGGCGAAGAAGGAAGAGGCTCATTAAAGCCCATATTCCAAATGAAATCCTTCTGGAATGGTTTTTGAAGTCTTTGTAGCCAAATTTTTCTAAATATGTATCCCTGTCAGGGGTATTTTCTGAAGAGCAGGCTATTTTTAGGGCTCAGCAATTAGAACTGATTTATTCTTATTCTGGAGTCCTAAATAAAAAAAATTTGAATGCTCCTCACTCCAAATTGGACTTGTCCAAAACTAAACTCCGTCCTGATGGTGATGGGCTTATTGGTTCGATCGATAGAAGTGTAGCTAACCTACTTAGTCAATTGCAGCAGTTATCTATACAATCGGTTTCTTCTGCTCAGGTTGTGCCTTAAGTATCAACTCCTTCTCAATCCTTGGCAATTAATGTTGTCCAGAATTCTAACCCCAAAGGAAATCAACAATCCAATGTGAAGAAAAAGGGACAGAATAACAAAAAGAAAGGCAAGGATGGGAAGGGGAATGAAAACAAAACCAACAATCACATTGGAGAGGGTCAAAAGGACAATAAGAGGAAAGTAAAGTTTCCATGCAATTTGTGCACTGGAGACCATCTTACGCACCTTTTCCCTAAAATTTAGGATGCGCAACGCTTGTTAGCTCAACAGGGTTCTTCCAGTTCCCAGGTTGTGCTAACAAACCCTTTTCCCCAAGGGTAGCAATTAATTGCTGGCGCGAACCAAAATACTGGGGCTCCCTCTGGGGGTAGCCAAGAAGGGGAAATTCCGTCAAACATATATATGATGAGTGATCACGCAGATATCGCTACTAGATATCATGATTATGGCGAAGATGATTCTTCGAAAGCTAAGGGTATTCTTGATAGTGTTGAATCACTTCATATTACGAATCCTACTATTGAGCCTATACCTTGGATGCCAAAGGCATCTTCAAAACATACGACGATTAATCCAAATGCCAAGGCTGCCCAGAACTACTCCATTGTAGAAGATCTGGCCCAGACTCCTTGTGTTATGTTTGCATTAGAGGTGCTCCAATCTTGTCCTGCTCAGCGAAGTGCTTTGCTCACTGCTATTGGGACTGTAGATCCAAAGAACCCTCTCATGATTACATTTGATATGTCTAATTTTAAAAGAGACTCCCTCATCACATGGCTTTCAATATTAGATCGAGTTATCGAAAATGCCATATCTTTCAAACGGTCGTTGATGAAGGTGCTTCCATGTGTGTAATGTCTCTTACATGTTGGAAGGTTATTGGATCTCCCACAACTGTTCCTTCAGCCACTCTTCTTACTGTGTTTGAAGGTCATTCTCACAGGTTGCATGGTATTGTTTCGGCTTTTCCCGTCTATGTTGGGGGAAAAACTGTTAATATTGACGTTGAGATAGTTGATGCAATATTAGACTATAACCTTCAGTTGGGGTGAAACTGGATCTATGAGATGGATGCTATTTCATCCTTTTTATTTCGTA